>CM038675.1:213534473-213968427 GCA_021605145.1 Aegilops bicornis | reverse complement strand
AGTCCTACGGACTAAAACCCTCCGATTTATATAGACACCGGATAGGGTTAGGGTTACACAGAGTCGGTTACAATGGTAGGAGATCTACATATCCGTATCGCCAAGCTTGCCTTCCACGCCAGGGAAAGTCCCATCCGGACACGGGACGAAGTCTTCAATCTTGTATCTTCATGGTCTTGGAGTCCGGCCGATGATGATAGTTCGGCTATCCGGACACCCCCTAGTCCGGAACTCCCTCACTAGTCCTTATTTCTGGCGCACTCTTCGATCATGAGTTAGGATTGTGTCAATCCCTCACTCTTTTGATCATATCATCTTGCCCTGAAAAGCAAGATTGTTCTCGAGCTTAGTAACATACCGGTGGTTCGTGACTTTCCAAATATCTTCTTGCAAGTGTTACCGGGTTGTTTCCTGACTGTTATGTTGAGCTCGTGATCAAGTTTGTTTCTTGTGAACCACCCTTTCTTCAAGAATCTGTGTTGGATATCCCTGAGCTAGTTGGTTAAGCTAGACAACAACTTGGAGAGTTGGAAGATAAAAGCTTGCCTAACTTAGTTCGTTCCAAAGGGATATTCTTGTGTAGTGTGTGTTGAAGAAAGATGATATCTTCATCGATTGGTCCATGTGATCAGTTGGTCGGACCTATTGTCTTATCAATCCCTTGATTTGAGTGTGGGCTATCGTCAAATCAAATTAGTACCAACGATGCTCGTAATGTTGTCTTACTCGTGGTTGATCCCTCGAGCATATACCATTACATCTTTTGGTCTGACCAATGCTATCACCGTGTTCACATGATGGTGGAAGTCCAGTGATATGGGAATTCCGATGAGTTGTTGTTGAGCCCATCAGCAACATTTTGTCTCCCCCATGAGTCATGTTGAACATCAACCTAGTGTTGGAAACTTGTGTAAGCATTTCTTCGTGTTTTGTTCATGAAGCATATGTTTGGATGAAAGTAGTGACTTCCTCTAATTCATGTGCATCTGATGCAAGTTGCCACCGTGGATTCGAGAAAGTCAATGTTGCTTCTTTGGAATCATCCCAAATCGGTCATGCATACGTGCGAAGTATTCTTTGGTTCGGAGACTTGCAACCTTCGCTCTACATGTGTTCCTAGCACACCAAGCCACTGATTGATTTGTTCAACAAGAAGGAGTTCCTTCATAAGAGCTAATCCGGACTTATGTAGGGACTTTGATATCCTCGTTGATGGTTCCCCACCTGAACTCGGTAGTGTTTTATTATAAGACTAATATGTGGTCATGCTTGTCTCGAACAACATGTTCACATGTTTGTAGCAGAACCCGCTCATGTTTTGGAGCTCACTACCATAGTCCATCTCCGAGAATCTCGCAACATCATCTCGTCGATTTGTGTTGCACCTTCCTTTCGGACATCTTTGAGTCTGGAGTATCCTATTACAAATCGGATCTGAATCTCAGGCAGATATGATGGTTGGAACAGTCCCAACTGTTGCATTTTGTTCCCAGCTTGCACCCCATTGTGCCAATTTCCATGGGCTGCCCCTCTCAGTAATTGATGTCTAGGATCATCCTCAAAAGTGGACTTACCATGGGTCCCATCCATTTCCGATGATAAGCAAATCATCCATTGCGTTGACTTCAACAAGGTAGTCCACATCATCCATTCTAGTCCGAGTATGTCATTCTTTCGAACTCCTTCAAATGATCGATTGTGATTGCCTTAGGCTGGTATAAAGAGTTGCAATGATCTATGGATCAAATGTAATTCTTTTTGCCACTTAAGGGAACAGCTCAACGAGTCACTTTTCCCAAGGTGCCCCGTTACAGAATCCTGGCAATTATTTCCTCGCCACCTTGACACCATCCACCATCTCTCTAAGCGTGGAATTGCTGCCCACCAAATCAAACCTCGTTGTTTGTTCTTCCATCCCTCTCGATGTGTTTTGTGTCTCAACTCGAGATGTTTCTACATCTCATTCCATGAGTTGATCATGTTTTACTTGATCTTCGTGAAGATCGAATCATGTAGAGCCTCCCTCTCTTTCCATTGTCGTGTTGGATGGAGTTCTCAAAGCAAGATGTCAATATCATGATGATGTTTGAATCAACGTTCTTATGAAGTGCAACTTGGATCGTGAAGACCGTGATAGTTTGTGCCCCCTCTGTCTTATTACCTCACGTCTTGAATCTCGGGACGAGATTCTTGTTTAGTAGGGGTGAGTTGTCACAGCCCTAGATTAGCCTTGTTGTCTTTGCTTGATATTCATGTCATCATGTCTAAATTCAAATGAAATTTGAATTGAGGAATTTTCAAAGCCTCAGAAACCTTTTAAAAATGATCAACATTAAAATCTTCTCAAAGAAGTCCAAGAAAATGTTCCTCATAGTCTCTGAAAATATTGCAAAGAGGTAAAACTCAAAACAATATTTTTGGTATCTCAGAGATAATTATTTTGGGCCTTTGAATTAAATAAATAACTATTTGCATTGGAAATATATTTGTTAATTAATTAATATATGTCCAATAATTCTGATCTTTGATGAAGGGCTTTGGAATAATCCAACTAGCCCCTACAATAATTATCAGAAGCAATAAAAATGATTTAGTGTCTAAAACTAAATCAAAACAAATTACAGAAAATGCAAAACAGAAGAAAAAGAGAGAGAGAACTACGGGCCACTTACGGCGGCCCATCTACTCTGGCTCAATTTGGCGCGGCGATCGTCGTCTCCACCAGCGCCCGGAAGGGCCCGGCGGCGTGCTCGCCGTCTTTGCCTGCGCCCATGCCACCTCCTGCACCTGCTAACTGCGTGGCGCCAGCGGATAGACCAGCGAGAGCCGTCTGGATCGCTCCGACCGCCCGCATTCTCCCCCTCATCTCCCTCTCACCCTCTCCACCATGGCCGAGACGCCCGCCGCCGCCGACGTGCACCACCGCAGCCACCGCCTCCCCCTCGCTACTCTGACCGGCCCAGAGGCTCCGCCCCGAACCCCTCTCTCTTCCACCCCGAGCCACGCCACCGCGAGAGCCCCACATCGCCGCCACGAGTCGTCTTCCCCGAGCACGGCCGCCGGACTCCATCGACGGATTCGCCGCCTTCCGGTCATCCCCGAGCCAGCTGAGCCGTTGTCGGTCTCACTGTGAGCTCCCGGTTCTTTTCCCCTTCTCCCCGTGCTCTACTTCACTCTCTAGCCGCCACGCCCCTCTCGCCCGACTGCACCGCCGCCTGAGCTCGCCGTCGACGATGCTCTGGTGACCAAATGGTCACCCTGGAGTGTCCAACCTACTCCCGCGATGCGTAGCGCCCTCCTAGCTCCCTTGCCCCACTCTTCTCGCCTTTGAAACGCGATCCAGCAGAATCAACTCCGGCGGCCGCAACCGAAGCTCGCCGCCGACTCCGGCCACCCCAGGCCCGAAGACCACCACCACCCACGCGCCATCACACCAGCTCTTCAGGGCCTAAGGCGCACCAAGCGGTCTTGTTGTGGCGAAACCCGAGCCCCTCCGGTGTCCCTCCGCCGCGTTTAGAGGTCGCCGCCGGCCATACTCCGGCGTGCTGACGTGGCGCTGTCATTAGTGGCTAATGACGCCACTAACTAACCCCCTCCCTCACTGACTATGGGCCCCATGTCTTAATTAACCCCGGGATATATTCCCTGTTTAGTTTAGATTATCATATTATTTATATATGTCGGTTTGACCAAACTCATCGCCGTTGACCCGGACCCACTAGTCAGCCTCTGTCCCTGCCCTGTTACACTGACGTGCGGGTCCCATTGGTCACTTTTGACCTGGACCCGCCTGTTGACCTGCTGAGGTCAGCATGACCTACTGCTGAAGCAATAACTCATTTTCTGGATTTAATTTAATTTAGGAAATTTCAGAAAATAGTATAAACTTCTAAAAATCATAGAAATTCAACCGTAGCTCAGATTGAAATAATTTATATATGAAAAATGATCAGAAAAATCCAATCTATCCATCTGTACCATTTTCATGCATGTTAGAACAACTTAAAGCTGCTGTTTAGCACAAAGCATATAAATGGCAATTTAATATCCATATATGGAGTTTGAATTTGAATCTTGGATTCAAACCAACTTCATTTAATCTGCTGCTAGTTGCATTAGCTCAAATCACAGCATTCTGACATGTCATGATCATGCATCATATTGTGCATTGCATTGATTGTGTTCTTCCTTGTTTGCCGGTATTTGTCCCCTCTCAGTAGACGACGTACCGATGATGAGTTCGATGACACCGACGAAGAGCTGTAATATCTTCAGGAGTGCCAGGCAAGCAAAACCCCCTTGTTCATTCCGATATAATCCCACTTTCTCGCTCCTGCTCTCTTTTACTGCATTAGGACAACAACGATTCATCTATTACTTGCTGCGGTAGCTGAACCCCTTTATCCTCTTGCATGACTGTCATTCCACGGTAAATAGATGAAACCCACTAGCATGAGTAGGAGTTGTTTGAGCCCTGTTGTGCCTACTCATTCATGCTTGTTTGTCATGCCTGCTCTTGCTTAGAGTTGAGTCAGTGCGATTCATCGGGAATGAATCGGAGGGGTGTGAACATGTCCTACTGCTGAGAGCTAAGTGTGTGAACACGATTTGGTAAAGGTAGCGGTGAGAGGCAATGTAAGAGTACATGGTGGGTTGTCTCATTGCAGCCGTCCTTAGGAACTGAGTTCTGTGTTTGTGATCCATGAAACAGTTACTACCACGCATTGGTCCCGAAACCAATGGACCCTCTCGGCTTCTTAACCACCCTTGTTCTCTTCCAGGAGTTGCAACTAGTTTCTGGTGTTTGTAGGATATGTGTTGGAGGCCGTGCGTAGCGCTGACCCTAGGGGTGGGCTATGATGCGGTAGATACACCGTGGCCCGGTGTACCGAATTCCCGTTTGGTATCTCGGGAACCCTGCACACATCGTTCGGGGCCGTATGTGGAAACCTCGGCGGGACTCCCTGCGGATGGAACCTGAATAGGCGATAAACCTGGACTAGAGACTTGAGTGTTTAGTAGGCTGTGGCTGACACCCACGTTGGGCTTCCTCTTGAAGGTTGCCTAGTACATGTCGTGTAAACGGCGGTAAGTGGTGAGAGCGTGTGTGAAGAAGTACACCCCTGCAGGGTTATAAATGATCTATTCGAATAGCCATGTCCGCGGTAAAGGACTTCTGGGTTGCCTATATCAGTTCATAGACAAGTTTAGTGGATACTCTAAAATGCGCAAGGGAAGCGTGAGTGCTATGGATGGCGTTCTCGTAGGGAGACGGGAGCGGATCCATAGTGGTGTATTGATATGGTGAATATGTGGACTCGTGTGCGCCACCTCAAAAGAGTTACTTGCAGTCGTAGTTCAGGATAGCCACCCAGTCAAAGCTGGCTTGCTGATCAAACTCCACCACCCCCTTTGTTGATAATGATGCATGTGTAGTTAGTTCTGATGTAAGTCTTGCTGAGTACAATTGTACTCACATTTGCCTATTTTATGTTTTTGCATAGAGACTTCAGTCTCGCTAGTAGTTCCGCGTGGACTTCGACGTTTAGCTTGTTACCTCAGCTACGATCTTGTGCCCTCGTCAGGATCTGGTAGATAGTCAGGCTTCTCAGCCTTTTTCATTTATAGTTATGCGTACTTTCGGACATGTTAAGCTTCCGCTTGTGCTTTGACTTGTATGCTCTGAATGTTGGGTCGTGAGACCCATGTTTGTAATATCTCGCTCCTCGGAGCCTAATGAATAAATACTTTGAGTCATAGAGTTATGTTGTGATGCCATGTTGTATTTACACATATTGAGCATATTGTGTGTATGCTTGAAATGCTTGGTATGTGTGGGATCCGATAATCTAGTGGTTTATCCCTGGCAGCCTCTCATATGGGGAAATGTAGTCTAGTGCTTCTGGCGATAGTAGTCTCTGCTACAGCCCGGTTCACCGGAGTCACGCTAGCCCAAAGACTACTGCTCTGGACACTTGATCGCCTGCATGTGTTTCACTTCGTTCCTATGTCTGTCCCTTCGGGGAAATGTCACGCGGTGACATCCGGAGTCCTGCCTAGCCTGCTACAGCCCGGGTTCCCGGAGTCCTGTTAGCCCAGTGCTACAGCCCGGATTCACACGCTGCTGGCCGACATGCTCGATGTGATTCATGTATGCCTGTCCCCATGGGTTAGTGCCGCTTTGGGTTCACGACTAGCCATGTCGGTCCGGGTTCTCTGTCATATGGATGCTAGCAACAATATCATATACGTGAGCCAAAAGCCGCAAACGGTCCCGAGCCATGGTAAGGCGACACCCGTGGGAATACCGTGCGTGAGGCCACAAAGTGATATGAGGTGTTACCGGCTAGATCGATGTGACTTCGAATCGGGGTCCTGACAGAAAACTATCACATGAGGCCGGTAAAAACAAGGCACACTGGGTTCAGCATCATCGTCACTACAGTTTGTCTTGTGAGAAGTCTACATATCGAGGGGGCTATCGAAGCGAGGCAACCGAGACACAATGTTTGAGAGAGAAACCAATTGCCAGATTATGATCAGATCGTGTTGTCACCCTTCTGCTGTCATTGTTGGGGGAGGAGATAAAGACGTATCGAGAGTGTGCGCGGTAGGCACAGAGGCACAACTAGCGAGTGTGTGTGTGTGTTTGAAAGAGGAGTCGATAGATTATTATCAAGATCGATGTGCCACCCTACTCCTTCGGTGCCGGGTAGTGTGTGTGTGTGTATGTTTGAGAGAGAATCCAGTCGATAGATTAGTATCAAGATCGAGGTGTCACCCTACTCCTTCGGTGCCGGGTAGTGTGTGTGTGTGTGTGTTTGAGAGAGAAGCCAGTCGATAGATTAGTATCAAGATCGAGGTGTCACCCTACTCCTTCGGTGTTGGTAAGTGTGTGTGTGTGGGGGGCATTGACACTCACATATCTCTACTCTTATAAAAACAGAGTTGGTGATGATGGTGTTCCTGCCATCCTGCAATATAGGCCATCCGATTTATATCCGACGGACAGGAAGGAAAATATGGCAATTTTGCAAAAAGATACCCACAACCTTCTCCGCATTTGCAAATAAGGAATTCCCTCGTTTATCCTTTTCTCCCACAAGATAAACTTCTCATACAAATGCATCTTGATGTTCCGTGCAATGCACATGGGCATCTTGCTAGTAGGGAGAAGGGGTTTGTGTGACACATATCTAGCTATATTAAGGGATAGGTAGATAGCATATGTGTGAGAGACATTATTATACTTTGAGACATTAGTGGTTGTGAGTGGGCGGAATTAAAGGGGTGGGCGTGTTAGACATAGAGAGCGTGTGTGTTTATGTGTGAGAGACTTGTAGGACGGGGTAGAAAGACGAATTTAACCCTGATGGAGGGAGAGAAATACACGAAGTGCGTGTGTGTGATTCCGATGCCCACAGGGAAATGAGATATGTATGCGTGTGAGAGAGATTGCACAATCCATTCACGTATCACTATCTAGCGATCGTGGACGTGCATCGCTTGAACATAAGTCAATATCTACTTCGTATCATGGCCAAACGTACAGTACCGATTCAACGATATAATGATTGGACACACACATATCACATTTTTTTCTATTTAAATAAACCTTTTCAGTTGTGCATGCCAAAGTGACAGTGATGTTTCTTCAAACAACCAATGTAGCTATCATGCACATGCACCATTGTTACTCTTGCATTCAAATTCGTTAGTCTTGGATGATTTAAGTTTCTATTTTGAAGTAATATATGTAATACTCATATATGAATTCAACGGGTACGCAATTTATGAAATGGAGGCTATGTAATCATATGAGGTAACACTTTTAAGTAGCTAACTACAATATTCATTTCTTTTTATGCGCCTCTACACTAACACGTCAATGCATTATGTTTAAAGTAAATAACCAATGGCACTAAATTATCTATTTACACGAGAAATACATAGGCTCAGCGTTTGATCCCTTTTTTGTGAACGCGCCACTACACCCGTACGATTGGCCGCGCCCATGTGAACATCCAAGTTATCGGCGCATCATCCCGAGTTATTGTCTTTTTTCTGGGGTGGACTTCACACTAGTTATTAATCACGACGCGTGCCCGTGTACACAGTCTAGCATGACCTTCCCGCTAGCATGGTCCAAAATTAGTTGAAACTGGATACTGAAACGATCCATGGCAAAATCTCCCGCCTCCTTCTAAAATTTCCGCCACCTTAGTCTTTAGCATGTGAAATCCCCCTTTTGTCCTTGGTGCACGGAGACCAACAGTTATAATACCGCCCTCATCTACATGATAGGTCGGGGCTGCTTTGGAAACTTCCGGTTCCCCTCACTACACGGCACCCCCATTTCCTCTCCCCCGCATAAAATGACTAACTCCACAAAGACCACAGCATCTTACATCACGTCCGTGCATTTCATCGCCCTTTCTCCCTCCCTCTCGAAACCCTAGACTGCTCATCCACCAGCGTACCATAGGCCATTCATCGCCAGCGCCCACCTTGTCGGATCTGCTTCGTGGCGCATCTACCCCTCCCACCTCCCCTAGAAACAAGTAGACTGCTCATCCACCATCGTACCATAGCCCATTCAGTGTCGGCCTTGTCCCCGGCGCCGGATCTGCTTCGCCGGTACTCTCGTCAACCGCCGCGCATCTGCAGTGGCTCATTCGTACTCCCCATCGGAGACGCTTCATCCACACCCCCCGGAGCCGCCCCACAGACACCCCCGTCGACGGCTTCTGATCCTCTTCGCCGACACCTTCCTTAACCCTACCGGAGCCGCTTCGCCGACACCTTCCTCAACCCTACCGGAGCCGCTTCACCGACACCAGCGTCAACCCTACCGGAGTAGCTTCGCCTATACCATTCTCAACCCTACTGGGGCCGCTTTGCCAACTCACAAGTCCACGGCCTCAGATCCGCTTCCTCGCACCCTCATCCAACCTACCGGAGCAGCTTCTGACGCCCCGCCCACGGCCGCAGATCCGCATCATCGACACCACCCTTAACCCAACCACCGGAGCAGCTTCTAACGCCTCGTCCACGGCCGCAGATCCGCATCGTCGACACCATCCTTAACGCAACCACCGGAGCAGCTCCTGACACCCCGTCCACGGCCGCAGATCCACGTCGTCGACACCATCCTTAACCCAACCACCGGAGCAGCTTCACCTACGCCCTCGTCCATGGCCACAGATCCGCTTCGCTCACACCGTATTCCACCCTACTGGAGCCGCTCCACAAACACCCTACTCGACAGTTCTAGATCTCCTTATCGGACCCCGACAGCCAGCGCAGCATCATCACCCTCGATGTTTCTAACCTGATTCCCACCTTTAAACCCATCCAACATCACCTGCCCGATGTACTTCAAATATACTAACCGGTCGTTGTTACCTGTTATGCAGCTGGCAAAAACTACAAGGACGATGTTTCTTCTGGATCTAACAGCTTGGCCAACCAAGATCCTGGACTGAGGCATTGCTATGATCTTGTAAGCGCGTCTCTCTCTTGTATTGTTCTGTGCCTGCCAGCGTGCTTTGCTAGGATTTTCGACCAGTAATCCCTTTGTGCAGACAATGATTTCTACTACTGGCTGCTAAATTAGATATGTAGATGTCATACATGATACTACCTCGTACCTGCTCCTAAATATAAGCCTTTCTAGAGATTCCACTATAGGCTACATACGGAGCAAAATGAGTGAATCTACACGAAAATGCATCTATATACATCTGTATGTGGTCCATACTGGAATCTCTACAAAGACATATATTTAGGAACATGGGCAGTACATTACACAAAATCGTAGGTGGCATGTAGGAATTCCAGTGCACTACATTAGGCTCCCTTAGAGTGCCTGCCAGTCCAGCATACAGAGTCATGGCTAGTTTATGGTACGCACACAATCGTTAATTGGTGGTTTAAATATGCGCAAGGGATATGCAATGTAGTATCATGTAGAGATGTCTGAAATTAGCCGTGTCAACTTGCATATAGGGTTACACAATGAAAAAGTACAAGATGTATGTGGCAATTTCATGGAACATCGCAAAAAAAGGAGAGGCAGCGGTGAGCCTATACAGTGTGCTATGGTACGTCACACCTCCATTGCAATCATCGTGACATGTTATTTGTATGCCAGTTCTATTAGCCAAGTTTCTTAGGAACAGTTATTACGAGTTATCCTAAGAAAATAAGCACCTGTGAATATAAGCTCCATGTAATACGCCAACCAGTTCTTTTCATTGCGTTTTCAGCTTATCTTTGGTATGATCAGTGGAAAGTCTAGATTGCAAAATATATATATTTTTCATTTTGCTGCCCATATGGAAATTAATTTGACTTGCAAACATCACAAATTGAACCCAGTGCAGTAATTAATATGATAGGAAAATAGACCATCACTATTTGCTCAAAATGCAAATACAAAGATACCATCTACTTGGCACAATCTACTTTGGTCAATGTTTTCCATAGAGATCCCATTGCCTAATTTAAACGAAGAACGCATGACCCACATTTAAATGAAGAACAATTATTTATTGAAATTTGATGGTCCAAGTGGCTGGTTATTATCATATAGCAGCACCATCTGAAAGCATCATATAGCAGCAGCAGCAGCTCATAGCAACTCATCATACCGCAGCAGCAGTCTGCAATTCATCATATACCAGTAGCAGCTCATAGCAGTTCATCATATAGCAGCAGCAGGAGCAGCTCATAGCAATTCATCATATAGCAGCAGCAGGAGCAGCTCATAGCAATTCATCATATAGCAGCAGCAGGAGCAGCTTGTAGCAACTCATCATATAGCAGCAGCAGCTCATAGCAATTCATCATATAGCAGCAGCAGCTCATAGCAACTCATCATACAGCAGCAGCAGCTCATAGCAATTCATCATATAGCAGCAGGAGGAGCAGCTCATAGCAATGCATCATATAGCAGCAGCAGCAGAAGCAGCTCATAGAAATTCATCGTATAGTGGATCAGAATGAAAATTAGGCAAAAATCAGAGGAGATCCTCACATTGTTGGATGTGCTCATCCTAAAACAGCACCTCAAGGCCATGGCAAGGGAGGAGGGAGGGGAACAAGGTGCCTTCACGCATGATGTGGCATCACCAGAAGTTGTCTTTGCGCTCACGGAGTAGTGCGTTAGACGAACCACAAGTGGAGCAAATTGGAGACCATGAGAATGAGGGCGGCGCCAGAGGGAGGAGCAGCCAGGAGATTTGCCCTACCCGCCGGCCATGTAGCCTAGCTGGACATAGCATCGCCGAGGACCGTGCCAGATGGGACCCGATGGCGGCGGCTTCTTTGGAGGAACCCTAGTGCCGCAGGAAGGGATCGAGGTAGAGAGAAAGGGAGAGGAGATGCAAGCGGCAGGGCAATGAATGCTTGCGTGTTTGTTTTTACTTGAGGGTCGTGTGACACGGGCCAAATGATTGCATTTTGAGTGTAATATAGGCAGACAACAGAGTCATTTCACTATTCCCCTTCCCTTCAATTTTTAGTGAGGTTCTACCCGAAACACCCCCATCCAAAGCGATATTAGTTAAGCCCAAGCCCATAACTCAAAAATGACCTCTTTACATCTTTTATGGCTTATTTTGATAATATGCCCTGAAAAGGCAGAATCGAACTGGCCCTTAACCTGCAATTCAATTGTGCATGCAATGAAGAATCACTCCTGCATGCTATCTGTACATTTAGGCATCATCATACATGGCATAACCTAATACATGTGCATTCCTGTCAGGACCCCGATTCCAAGTCACATCGACCTAGCCGGTAACACCTTATATCACTTTGCGGCCTCACGCACAGTATTCTCGCGGGTGTCGCCTTACCATGGCCCGGGACCGTTTGCGCCTTTTGGCTCACGTATATGATAGTGTCGCTAGCATCCACATGATAGAGAACCCGGGCCGACATGGCTAGTCGTGAACCCAAAGCGGCGCTAACCCATGGGGACAGGCATACATGAATCACATCGAGCATGTCGGTCATCAACGTGTGAATCCGGGCTGGAGCACTGGGCTAACAGGACTCCGGTAACCCGGGCTATAGCAGGCTAGGCAGGACTCCGGATGTCAATGCGTGACATTTCCCGAAGAACGGACAACTGGAGCGAAGTGAAACACATGCCGCCACCAAGTGTCCGGAGCAAGAGTCTTTGGGCTAGCAGGATTCCGGTGAACCGGGCTGTAGCGGACTACTATCGCTCAGGAAGCACGATACTACATGTCCCCATATGAGAGGCTGCCAAGGATAAACAACTAGATTGTCGGATCCCACTCATACCAAGCATTTCAATCATACACACAATATGCCCGATATGAGTACATACAACATGGCATCACAACAAAACTCTACAACTCAAAGTACTTTATTTAAGAGGCTCTGAGGAGCCATACATAACATGTTCATGCAGATAGGGGTCACATGACCCGACACTCAAGTCATACAAACATACAAGCACATGCGGAAGCAAACTAGTCTGAGTACAGACACTAAAAAGAAAGAAGGCTTGACGAAGCCCTTCTATCTACATCGGCCCTTCACAAGTCTTGGACCACCACCCGGGTGGCTAGTCACTCGTCGACGTCAAGGTCTACACAGAACCCATCGGAGGGGGCGGTGTTGTCGTCTGAAAACATTAATTAAAGCAACATGAGTACGAAGGTACTCAACAAGTCTTACAACAGAATCCTACTATACATGCACATTCTCAAGAAGGTAGTGGATTTATTGCAGCAAGCCAGCTTTGATTCTTGGCTAAGCTATCCTACGTGACACCACTTGAAAAGAATTTGTCCCACACGAGTCCACTAATCACCAATACAATACTCCACCGTGGATCCTCCCTCGTCAACCTACGAGAGGGCCATCCGCGACACTCACACTTATCTTGAGGCTTTCAGTAATATCCATTTACTTGTCTATGAACTGTATAGGTGACCAAGTAGTCCTTTACCGCGGACGCGGCTATTCGAATAGTTTTATACCCTGCAGGGGTGTACTTCTTCACACACGCTCTCACCACTTATCGCCACTACACGACATGTACTCGGCAACCTTCAAGCGGAAGCCCAGCGAGGGTGTCGGCCACGACCTGACTAAACACACAAGTCCCTAGTCCAGGTTTATCGCCTATTCGGGTTCCATCCGCAGGGAGTCCGGTCGAGGTTTCCACTAACGGCCCCGAACGATGTATGCAGGGTTCCCGAGACACCAAACGTGGGAATCGGTACACCGTGCCATGTGCCTACCGCAACACAGCCCACCCCTAAGGTCAGTGCTACGTACGGCCCCCAGCATGCTACAAACACCAGAAACTACTTTGCAACTCCCGGACAGAGGACAAGAGTGGTTAATAAGTCGAGAGGGTCAATTAAGGATCCCAATGTGTGGTAGTAGCTGAGTCTTAAATCACACACACAGATCTCAGTTCTTAAGGACGGCTTCAATGAAACAACCCACCATGTACTCCTACATGGGCTCTCATCGATACCTTTACCAAATTGTGTTCAACACTTCAATCTCGTTACCGACACAACCTTTTACTCTAGTTCATCATCCCCATGAGCCAGACCTGACACAACTCTAAGCATAGCAAGCATAGCATGGTAGGAAACAGAAATATGGCTCAATCAACTCCTACACATGCTAGTGGGTTTCACCTAGTTACTGTGGGAATGACAGGTCATGCAAAGGAAGTGGGTTCAACTACCGCAACACACAACAGTTTGAATCGCGTTGTCTTAATGCAGTAAACAAGACAAGAAGCGAGATCATGGGTTTGTATCGGAATGATCAATGGGTTGCTTGTCTGATGTAGTGGTAGTAGGGTACTGCCCTTCAGATGGATATTCGGGGTTATCCTCGGAGGCAGAACCTACCACGAAAGACACACCGAACATAATCAACACATGACGATATGCAACAATATGATGCATGCTATGACATGGCAATATGAATGTGTCTTGGTCTAATGCAAGCTAGAACAGAAAGGAATGAACTCATTTGAATCAAAGATTCAAATGTTAGTTCATTTAACATAGCCATATTAGCGCATTATCTTATTCTGCTTAAACAGCAAGGTTAACTTGTTCTGTCATGCATGAAACCATTACCAATGGATATATTGAATTTTTCTGATCAAAATTCATATATAAATCTTTGCATTTGGAGTTACAGATTAATTTCTATGAATTTTTGAAGTTTGCAACAATTTCTGGAATTTTCTATATAAAAATAAATCCAGAAATTAGTTATTGCGTCAGCAGTGCGTCAGGGTGACGTCAGTGGTCAAAGGGGACGTCCAGGTCAACCTGACCAGTGGGTCCCGCATGTCAGCAGTTAATTAAACTAACTAAATTTAGTTAAAACTAATCTGGGTTAATTAGCAGAGGGGGCCCCCGCTTGTCATAGACTCAGGGGAGTCAACCTGGGCCCACCCTAGTCAAAGTCAAGGGTCAAACATGCCGGCGAGGCCAGACGCGGCGGTGAGAGTGCATTTGTGCGTTCCGGCGACCAAATGAGCGGCGGAAGGCATCTACGTGTAGCTGGGAACGAGCCGCAACGTTTGGTGGTGGTGGTTGAGCTCGGAGTGGCCGGAAACATCGCTGGCGACAACCGTGGCGGTCGCCGGAGTCGGTTGAAGATGGACCCGTGGCTACGGGGCATGGCGAGGCACGTGGGGTGGTGCGTTGGGCTCCTCGCGATGCGGTGAGTGTGTTAGACACGATGGTGTGGCCGGTGGTTGGCCGGAGACAGGTCGGCGACGAGCTCGGCGGTGGCGCATGCGGTGAAGCTCCATGGGGTCGCTGCAGGGCTCGAGAGCGAGAACGAGAAGGGGGAGGAGTTAGCTGAGCTCACGGCGGTCACGACGGTGAAGTCGATGCGGTCGGGGACGAGCTGGTGCAGCGGGGACGGCAAAAGGGATCTCTGGCGGTGGCGGAGTCGGGCGAGGTCGGTGCAGCGGCTTCGAGGCAAGCGAGCGCTCGGGGCTCGGCTTGCTCGAAGGAGAGGAGGGCGGCGGAGCTCCTGGACACGGTGGCGTGGCGCAGGGACGACGGAGAGCGCGGTTATCACGGTGGCGCGGGCGCGGCAGCATCGGCCATGGTGCGGGTGAGCGAGCGAGAGGAGCTGGGGAGGAGAGGGCGTGTCTGTGAGCTCGGGGGAGGAGTGGGTGACCGACCTAGGGCGGCAGAACGGAGAGAGGAGGAGGCAGGGCGGCGGGCAGCTGCGTGGCGCGCGCTGGTGCCGCCCTCGAGCACCTGGCTGCCTGCCTGGCCAAGCCAAGCAGCTCGCTAGAGCGGTGGCTGGGCTGGGCCGGCAGGTGGGCGTGCCAGATGGGCGCCAGGTAAGCCTCTGCTTGCTTGGGTTTTCCTTTTCCTATTATTCTGTAAGTTTGTGGACTTATTAAAAATAGTTAGGCACTTCTAAAAATCCTGAAAATAATCAGAGGCTCTGTTTAGAAAATCTCCAACAGCCCACACTTATTTCCATAATTATTTGAGCATTCAAAATATTTACTAGCATTTAAATGCCCAAATGCAATTTACATATGATTTAATCCAATGACCTTCTGTTGACCTAGAAAATTGTGCACCAATTTTGCCAGAGGTTCTAACCCAAGACAAAGAGGGTGAACTTTTTAGAAGGGCAATTCAGGTTCATTGAAAATATTTTTAGTAAGCCTTAGTTGAAAACAGAGGGGTTCTGGGGGTTCTGTCTTCCCCAATTCAAGTTTCTGATGAAAGTAGACATGATTGAACACTCTAATGCATGGGCTAGCTAGGATGTGACAACTCACCCCCACTCAAAAGAATCTCGTCCCGAGATTTTGGATCCGTCGGAAAGAAGGTGGGGTACTCGAGTCGAAGAAAATCCTCCCTTTCCCAAGTAGCTTCTTGCTCGGAATGGTTTGACCATTGAACCTTGAGAAACTTGATATTCTGGCGTCGAGTGGTACGCTCGGCTTGATCAAGGATACGAACGGGATATTCTCGATATGTGAGATTATCTTGGAGATCAAGCGTTTCGTGGTCCACTCCATGGATAGGATCCGAGAAGCAACGCCTGAGTTGAGAGATGTGGAAGACATCATGAACTCTGGAAAGATGCGGAGGTAGTTCCAATTGGTAGGCAACTTCTCCTCGTTTGGCAAGAATGCGAAAGGGTCCAATGTAACGAGGAGCCAATTTGCCTTTGATACTGAATCGATGGGTTCCCTTTAAAGGTGTAACCCGAAGGTAAGCCTTCACGCCAACTTCATAAGACATAGGATTATGCTTGCGGTCATATTGGCTCTTTTGACGAGATTGGGCTGTTCTCAATTTCTCACGAATAACGCGAACCTGCTCTTCTGCTTCCTGGATCATATCCGGGCCAAAGAGTTGTCTTTCCCCGGTTTCGACCGATTAAGAGGCGTTCTACATTTTCGTCCATAGAGAACTTGAAAGGAGCTTTGCCCAAGCTAGCTTGATAACTATTGTTATAAGCGAACTCGGCAAATGGAAGGCATTTCCCCAATTCATACCGAAAGAGATGATAGAAGCTCGAAGCATATCCTCCAGAATTTGATTGACTCGTTCTACTTGACCACTTGATTGAGGATGGAAGGCGGTGCTAAAGGAGAGACGAGTTCCCATAGCATTTTGGAAACTTTCCCAAAATCGAGAGGTGAAAAGACTTCCACAGTCTGAGTTAATCTCCAATGGAACACCATGAAGAGACACTATTCGGGAGATGTACAAGTCAGCTAGCTGGCTAGCGGTTATACTCTCACGAACGGGTAGGAAGTGGGCTACTTTGGAAAGACGATCGACAACAACGAAGATAGCATTATTCCCTCTCTTGGTCCTCGGAAACCCGGTAATGAAATCCATAACGATTTTATCCCATTTCCGTTTAGGTATTTCCAAAGGTTGAAGGGTGCCAGCAGGCCGTTGATGCTCTGCTTTAACTCGACGACAGACGTCGCAATTAGCAATGTACTGAGCGATTTCTCTCTTCATCCTAGTCCACCAAAACCTCTGGCGTAGGTCTTGATACATTTTAGTACTACCGGGAGGAATGGTGAGAGGTGATTCATGAGCTTCCTTAAGGATCAATTGCCGTAGCTGTTGTTTCTTGGGAACCACCAAGCGGTACTCAAATAAGACAACACCTCGCTCATCTATGGAGAAACACTTAGCAGCTCCGCTAGCAATGTTCTCCTTGATCCGAGATATTCCTCTATCATACCGCTGAGCGGTTATGATTTGATCTGTAAGGTTGGGTTTCGCCACTAGGGTGGAAAGGAATCCTCGAGGAACAATGTGAAGGTTAAGCTTACGAAATTCCTCGTGGAGAAGTGGTTGACTTTGTTGTAACATCAGGTTGTTACAATAAGATTTACGACTTAGTGCATCAGCCATGACATTGGCTTTGCCTGGGGTGTAAGATATTCCTAAGTCATAATCCGTAATCAATTCGACCCAACATCTTTGCCTGAGATTCAAATCCGGTTGGGTGAAGATGTATTTCAAACTTTGGTGATCGGTGTAAATTTCGCAACCATTACCAAGAAGGTAATGTCACCATGTTTTGAGTGCATGGACCACTGCTGCAAGCTCTAGATAATGTGTGGGATAGTTATCCTCATGTGGACGCAACTGTCGAGAAGCGTAGGCAATCACATGACGATCTTGCATGAGTATGCAACCTAGTCCTTGTCGCGAGGAGTCGCAATAGATAATAAAGTCCTTAGAAAAATCTGGTGGAACAAGTACGGGAGCAGATGTCAGGCGTCTTTTCAGTTCCTGAAAGCTGAACTCGCACTGTGGGGTCCACTCAAACTTTTTATCTTTCTTGAGGAGTTCGGTTAGAGGCTTAGCAACCTTGGAGAAATTCTCAACAAAGCGGCGGCTATACCTTGCTAAACCGAGGAAACTCCAAACTTGCTTGACCGATTCAGGTGGAGTCCAGTCAAGGACAGCTTGAACTCGCTCGGGATTGACAGCAATGCCCTTACCAGAGATTACATGGCCTATATAGGTTACTTCTGGCTACCAAAACTCACACTTAGAGAATTTGCCATAAAGGCGATGCTCTCGAAGTTTCATCAACACTAGCCTTAGATGTTCGGCATGTTCTTCCTCATTCTTGGAGTAGATGAGTATATCATCGAGGTAAACCACCAATTTATCCAAATACTCCATGAAGATCGAGTTCATTAACCGAGAGAAGGTGGCTGGAGCATTGGTTAACCCGAAGGACATGCGGTGTACTCATATTGGCCATAAGGAGTAACAAAGGCCGTTTTAGGAATGTCCCGTTCTTGATTTTGATTTGATGGTAGCCCAACCTCAAATCCATTTTGGAAAAGACTGAGGATCCAGCGAGCTTATCATACAGGTCGTTGATCCTGCGGAGTGGATACTTGTTCTTGATAGTGACCAAATTGACAGCTCGGTAATCTACAACCATCCGATCCATTCCATCCTTCTTCTTGACGAAGAGGACGGGGAAAGTCCATGGGGAAGAACTAGGACGGATGAAACCCTTTTGCAAGGACTCATCGAGTTGTTTCTTAAGCTCGGCTAGTTCTAGGGGTGCCATCTTATAAGGTCTTCTAGAGATTGGGACGGTTCCTGGAACAGGGTCTATCACGAACTCGACATCTCCGCTGTGTGGAACACCGGCAGTTCCTCTGAAAGACATCCGGAAGTCACGGACTACCGGAATATCTTCAAGGTCTGGAAGGGGGTTGACATTTAAGGAGTAAAGCTGACGCTTAGACACTCAGGTCAAAACATTGACTGTCTTGCCCGAAGGATGGGTGAGTTGAGCAGTTCTAGTAGAGCAATCAATCTTAGCATGATGGGCTGATATCCAGTCCATACCCAAGATGATGTTTATGTCCGAGGACTTGAGAGCTATTAGTGACGCAAGAAAGACCAATCTATCGACAAGGATATTATTTCCATGGCTGATTCTAGAGGTTTGCCACTTGGATCCAGGAGTTTGAATTACCATGGAGGTGTGCATGTCACAAAATGTGGTGTTGTGCATTCGAGCATAGCTCTCAGAAATAAATGAATGAGATGCTCCATTATCCAAGAGAACAGTTGCCGGATGGCAATTAACAAGGAGCGTACCGAGAACAACGTTGGGATCCTCATGGGTCTCCTCAGCTGAGACGTAGTTGACATGGCCACGAGCAGTGGTGGCTGGTTTGGCGTAGAGCACCTTTCCTGCTGGCTTACCACGGCCAACAGACTTTCCGATCTGGCTGGGGTTGTTCTGGGGACACTCACGGATGTAGTGACCCGTCTCCCCACACTTGAAACAAGTTATCACATTGGGGCGTGGAGCAGCATTAGCAGCGGGGCCACCATACGCCTTGGGCGGAGCATACTGCTGGTTGGGGCTAGGCGCCTCAAAGGATGGCCTCGGAGTGAATCTGGGTGGCAGAGCGGTGCTTGGAATCCACACCCGGCGCTTCTGAGATCCAGAGTCGGATGAAGAACCAAAGTCACGGGAGTGCTTGCGTGAAGCTTCAAAGTCAGACTATCCCGTCTCAGCACTAATGGACTTGTTGACTAACTTCTGGAAGAAGGTGCACTCGTGAAGACGAAGATCACGGCGAAGCTCGGGGCTAAGTCCCTTGCGGAACCTTGCCTGCTTCTTGGCGTCAGTGGATACCTCTTCAGGAGCATAACGTGCTAGATTTCCAAACTCACGACTATATGCATCCACAACCAGTCTACCCTGGGTGAAATTGCAGAAGTCTTCCCTCTTACGATCCATGAGACCTTCCGGGATGTGATGCTCACGGAAAGCCGCACTGAACTCAGCCCAGGTAATGATTTGGCCGATCAGGCGCATAGCCTCAAAATTTTCCCACCAAAGGCTAGCAGGGCCTTCAAGGTGATAGGCAGCAAAGGTAACATTATCATCTTCAGCTACGTTGGCAGAACGTAGCTTGTGGGTGATGCTGCGAAGCCAGTCATTCACATCGAGAGGCCCGACGGAGTGTTTAAACTTCGGTGGATAAAACTTGACAAAGTCATTGATTGACACTAGGTCGTTCCTCGGCTGGCGTGCAGTATTCTGCTCAATCCGCTCCAGCAAGCGATTGGTCTCACGCTTGTTTCTGCTCGCCTCCAAAGATAACTTCGCCAAAGAAGGCGGTTGAGGCAGATTTACATTCCTAGCTGCGCTGGCTTCACCCTGCTCCGGAGCAGCAGGGTTGTTGCGGGTGTTGACCATCCTAGGAAACAAGACAATGGTTTAGACAAGGATGGCAAAATTTCGGCAAGGAAGTGCGAAATGTAATGGATAACACGAAATGCAGAGATGTTCAACCGTATGACATGGTAATATAGAAACTGCTATATATATACCAACGGTCATACACACCATTCATAGTTTAGTACAAGCCCGACTAGAGTACAACTACGGTGGAAGGCGTTACATCTCATCGGAAGCATTCCAAGCTCCTATACATTATTTATCTACACCTCCGGAATTGATACACACTAAGTCATATTCCACAAGTCACGTAGGAGGTGGAAATACAACTGTTACAATACTAGTGATACTACTACTAACTCAGAGAGCTCCATAGTAGTCCTCATAGAAGTCACCTCCATAGCCTGGAAGCTCAACGTGATTATCCGGAAACAGACGGTCCTGAGGAGCTTGTGGACCATAGGGGCTAGGATGAGGTCTTGGACCAACAAACGGTGGCTCAAGGGGACCACGGGGTGGGGTGATGCCTCCCACATCACGCCAATCCACCATGTCTGGCAGAGCAGATCTCACGGAGATCTGAGATCCCTCGTATCCATACATCCAGCTTGCACAGCCGGTGCAAACCGAGTCAAAGTGGCCCAATGATCGTCATGGGTGTTGAATAGCTCCAGTTTTAAGGCCCGATTCTCTCGGTCCTTATCCTCGAGCATCTCAGCAGTGGTGCGAGTTAGTGAGTCCTCCTGAGTGGAAATAGCATAGATAGCCTGGAGATACCCTTGCGATCCGGGGAGTGAAGCTGGCATATAACGGAAGTCGGTGTTCCGAAGCAGGCCAGTCCTGACTCGCATGATGGTCATCATAGAATATGCAGCATCCTGCACAGCCATCTCAATAGTAACCCCGAGTCCATAGGAACAGTGGAGGGGCTCAGTCGATCCAGGATAAGAAGGAAATATCCTAACAGTGCAGAGGTATTGGCTTTGGTTAAAGTCTCGGAATTGCTCTTCGACAGTGTATTCGGGATACCAACGGTAACCCGTCTCGATCATTACCCGGACTAACATAGCCGTATGACCGGGCACATCGAGGCACCTGGTCAGGCGAACCACTTGGTTTTGAGCACGAGTGGCCATCTGAAAGCACAGCCACAATGCAAAGACATTAGAATTTCTAGGGGAAATCGGACATCATAACAGTTGTAAATGCTCAGGAACAGATTTGAGACATTCACAACAGATTGCAAAACCACTCAACAACATCATATCAAGGTTCTGGTTCAACTGCTAGCATACTAAAAAGTAGTAGAAACTGAACTAAGACTAGTAACCAACAATCCTATAAGTTACTACGGATTAGTAACACGTGAACCTGATACAGAGAAGAGAGCCTAGTCCTTAACCCACATAGAATGACAAGAGAATGACACAAATCAGAGGGCATAAGGTAAAGGAGTAAAAAGAGCCTTACGTCCCTCCCACAATCAATTCCCCTACATATAACTAAAGCATTTCTAGACTCGACATTGACCAGTTTGGCTTAGCGAACCTACAGGCAGTCGGCTCTGATGCCAACGCTGTCAGGACCCCGATTCCAAGTCACATTGACCTAGCCGGTAACACCTCATATCACTTTGCGGTCTCACGCACGGTATTCCCACGGGTGTCGCCTTACCATGGCCCGGGACCGTTTGCGCCTTTTGGCTCACGTATATGATAGTGTCGCTAGCATCCACATGACAGAGAACCCGGGCCGACATGGCTAGTCATGAACCCAAAGCGGCGCTAACCCATGGGGACAGGCATACATGAATCACATCGAGCATGTCGGTCATGAACTTGTGAATCCGGGATGTAGCACTGGGCTAACAGCACTCCGGTAACCCGGGCTGTAGCAGGCTAGGCAGGACTCCGGATGTCACCGCATGACATTTCCCCGAAGGTACAGACATAGGAACGAAGTGAAACACATGCCGACCAATCAAGTGTCCAGAGCAGTAGTGCTGGGCTAGCAGGACTCCGGTGAACCGGGCTGTAGCGGACTACTATCGCTCAGGAAGCACGAGACTACATTTCCCCATATGAGAGGCTGCCAAGGATAAACAACTAAATTGTCGGATCCCACTCATACCAAGCATTTCAATCATACACACAATATGCCCGATATGTGTACATACAACATGGCATCACAACAAAACTCTACAACTCAAAGTACTTTATTTAAGAGGCTCCAAGGAGCCATACATAACATGTTCATACAGATAGGGGTCACATGACCCGACACTCAAGTCATACAAACATACAAGCACATGCGGAAGCAAACTAGTCTGAGTACAGGCACTAAAAAGAAAGAAGGCTTGACGAAGCCCTTCTATCTACATCGGCCCTTCACAAGTCTTGGACCACCACCTGGGTGGCTAGTCACTCGTCGACGTCAAGGTCTACATAGAACCCATCGGAGGGGGCGGTGTTGTCGTCTGAAAACATTAATTAAAGCAACATGAGTACGGAGGTACTCAGCAAGTCTTACAACAGAATCTGAAAGTGCGTTATATCGACTAGAGGGGGGTGAATAGGCGATTTTTATGAATTCTTCACTGAGGAATTTGCCGGTGAGGAAATTCCTTAGCGAAGAACTACTTGCAGCGGAATTAGTACTCAGAAGTAAGCATAAGAGAATGCGGGCATGGTCATCATGATGAAATGAAGACAATCAAAGAGTATGTAAAGCTTAAACACATGATAGCACAAGATGAAGACAAACAGACTGAAGAAATTGAACTGAGGAAATTGAGAAAGTCTTTAGTCAAAGTCTTCAAACACAGATATGAACAAACACTCAACACAATAATGAGGAAATGAAAGGGTTGTGGAAATAGAACCAGTTAGGTTGGTGAAGACAATGATTTGGTAGACCAGTTCCAAGCTATTGTCTCGGTTATGCGTCTGGTTGGAAGCGGCCGAGTATTTAAACTCGAGGACACACATCCGGACACCCAAATCGAAAGCACGCAGCTCAGGACACCAAGTCCTCACCGTATTCTCCTTGAACTAAGGTCACAGACCTCGTCCAATCACTGTGGTAAGTCTTGAAGACTTCCAAACTTCACAGACTTGGTCACTCGGCGATCCACAATTCCTCTTGGATGCTCTAGACCATGACGCCTAACTGTCTGGAAGAAGCACAGTCTTCAAAGGTAACAAGTGTCGGATCCATGCAGGATCAATCTCTTAAGTGATGCTCAATCACTCTGGGTTTGTAGGGGTTTGGTTTTTGGGTTTTTCCTCACTTGATGATTTTCGCTCAAAGTCCTCTGAGGATGGGTTGCTCTCAAATGACAAGTGTCAAGTTCTCTCGGAGCAGCCAACCGGCTAGTGGTGGTAGGGGCGGCTATTTATAGCCTAGGGAGCAGCCCGACATGATAAGACATAAATGCCCTTCAATGATATGACCGTTAGGTGGATAAGATATTTTGGGACAGTAGCGCAAGAACACAAGAACGGTCGGAAATTTGAATCACAAATTTCTCGGGGCTATCATGTTCCTCACTATGTAGGCCATCCGCATCAAGCGAATTCCTAACTCCTCGGCCGAACAAATTCTCAACGACCGGAAGAACTTCGCCTCTACATCCAAGAAATTGACGGATCAGTATGAGATTTCCAAAGGCTTCACTCGAAGGGATTGGTAGATGAGGATTTTGAGTTGAGCATCACATGGAAATTTTTCCTTAGTATTTCCTCGACCCCTTTAACAAAGACGGTGTTTCCTATGACTCAAGAAAGAGAAAATGAAACTACGAAAACAAAAGTCTTCATGCTTCATGTTCCTCAAAGGAATACAAGTCTTCAAGGTCACACCAATTTCTTCACTTTCAAAGTCTTGTAAAGTCTTCAAAATATCAAAGTCTTCAAATAAGAACTTCATTTTTAGGGGTCGACTTTCTCTGTAAATATCAAACTCCTCATAGACTTATAGACCTGTGTACACTCACAAACACATTAGTTTCTTAACCTAGAAGTCTTCAATACACCAACACTCACAAACACATTAGTTTCTTAACCTATAAGTCTTCAATACACCAAAATCACTAAGGGGCACTAGATGCACTTACAATCTCCCCCTTTTAGGTGATTGATGACAATATAGGTTAAGTTTTCAACGGGGATAAACATATGAAGTGTAAATACTGATATTAAGGAATTTGATTGCAAGATATAGAAGAACTCCCCCTGAAGATGTGCATAGTGAGGAATTTGCTTTTGAGGCAGTGCACATTTGAAGAGTTGAATCATGGAGATCTCCCCCTATATCTTGTAATTCATACACTCATTTGACATATAGTATGAAGAATTTGAAATGCATGATGAAATATGGTGCTTGATGTAATTCAGCATGCGTGCGATAACATTAATGAGGAACAAGCATGCAGAATAACGCATCAAGATTATCAGGGCTCAAGAGAATCAGAGCTCAGTGTCAGAGCATAGTGCAAGAGCACAGTGCATCAAAAAGTATCAAAGCACCATCGGGTTTAAGATTACAACTCGATCCAATAAAAGTTTCAGAAGAACGAGAGTTGTAACTTAACAAAAAATTTGCCCATATAATAGACCCGCTTGAAGACTAACTCAAATTTCTCCCCCTTTGTCATTGAATGACCAAAAGGATCAAAACTGAGGACTAACGCCCCTGAAGAATTTCAAATTGAAGAAGGAGCGCCAACGTTGTTGGGGTCGGTTGTTGTAGTGGGGCCTGCCGTGGTGTCGTCCAAGTCTTCATTTTCATCAGTGTCGCGCGATGAAGAATAGCAGCTGGCCACCAAGGAAGGAACTTTGACTTTCTTGTATTTCTTCGGAGGAGGTGCTTGTCACGCCCAAGATGCGACCCTATCCTAAAGGAACTCGATGGTCCCACCAAGAATAGAAGCGCATCTTGAAGACGCTTTTGCAAGGTGGATATCATTACATCAACATTACATAATAGATGGGGATACATACATAAGGCACAAATGCCACAAGAATACAACAACATCATATACAAGATCAACATCCCACTACGGATGAAACATAAACAGAAACTCAACGACATCCACCCTGCTAGCCTAGGCTGCCGACCTGGAACCTATCCCCTGATTGAAGAAGAAGCAGAAGAAGAACTCCAAACAAGCAAACATCGCTCTCGCGTCATGATCATCGCAAACCTGTACCTGCAACTGGTGGTGTAGTAATCTGTGAGCCACGAGGACTCAGCAATCTCATTACCATGGGTATCAAGACAAGCAAAGCTTAAAGGGAAAGGAAGGGGTGAAGTGGTGGGGTTGCAGCAGCGGCTAAGCATGATATGGTGGCTAACATACGCAAAAGAGAGCGAGAAGAGAAACAAAGGAACGGTCGTCAACTAGTAATGATCAAGAAGTGATCCTGAACTCCTAGTTACGTCAGACATAACCCAGAAACCGTGTTCTCCTCTCGATCAACCCGAAAAGAGACACTCACGCAGTTACGCATACCGGTTGGTGTATTTTAGAAGAGTTTGCTTCAAGTTTACTACAACCGGATATTAACAAATTCCCATCAGCCTATAACCGCAGGCACGGCTTTCGAAAGATTATACCCTGCAGGGGTGTCCCAACTTAGCCCATGATAAGCTCTCGCGATCAACGAAGGATATTCCTTCTCCGGAAGACCCGATCAGTCTCGGAATCCCGCTACAAGACATTTTGACAAAGCAATAAAACAAGACCAGCAAAGCCGCTGATGCAACCGACAATCCCTATAGGAGCTGCACATATCTCGTTCTCGTGGCAACACCGGATGAGACTAGCTACGAGTAAAACCAGCCTCGAGTTGCCTCAAGGTGGCCCCATGAAGCTGGTTCGGACCAAGACTTAGACAAGCAATCGCCCGGGGCTAAATAACGATGACCCTCGGGTTAATTACTCCCAAGGGAAATTTAGGTGGTGGTGAGGCAAATGGTAAAACCAATGTTGGGCCTTCTTTGGAGGAGTCCTATTCATGGCGAACTTTCAAGGGGGTCCCATAAATCACCCAACCGCGTTAGGGACACAAAATCCGGGAACATAATACCGATATGACGGAAACTAGGGCGACAAGAGTGGAACAAAACACCAGGCATAAGGCCGAGCCTTCCACCCTTTACCAAGTATATAGATGCATTAATGATATAAGATATATTGTGATATCCCAACAAGTAAACATGTTCCAACAAGGAACAACATCTCCATGTTCCAACAAGGAACAAACCTCATCTTCACCTGCAACTAACAACGCTATAAGAGGGGCTGAGCAAAGCGGTAACATAGCCAAACAACGGTTTGCAAGGAAGGGTGGCAAAGGTTAGAGGTTCATGGCAATTTGGGAGGCTTGAGCATCAAGTGATAGGTAGCGCAACATAGCGAAAGAACGAAGCAACTAGCATAGCAATGATAGTAATGAGATCCAAGGTTGCGGTCATCTTGCCTGAAATCCCGCAAGGAAGAAGAACGAGTCCATGAAGAAGACGAACGGATGAAGCCGAACCAAGCGTAGACGAACGAATCCTCACGATCGCAACGAAACAGGAACTAACAAGAAGCACACAACATAGTAAACACACCACACATGAACAAGACATGATGTACAACAAGCATGATGCATGACAAAGCTAGATGAGGCTACTCATGGCAAGAGATGATGCAAACAAGAGCAACACATCAAGGCAAGTTTAAATGAGGTCGGGAACAACATATGACAATTCCGGTAAGTCCTCATATGCAAATTTCGAAATTGGTCCAGATCTGAAAAAACATTATGTTCAAGTTGTTAAACAGCAAGTTAAGATGCACCACAGTGATCTACACGAAATTCTAGTCAAGTTACATATAAAGTTCATTTAATTCGGAGCTACGGCCTAGAAGATATGAGCAAAACAAGATAAACATGGCATTGATGCAAAATGCATATAAACCTCAAGCAAACACCTTAAAACAAGGATGCAACATGATAATATGAAACTGCATGCAAAATCAAGCAAGTTTCATATGGAGCACACCCAAAACGGAGCAACGGTTCAACACATACACCCTATACAAGTTTAAAGGACAAACTGTCCAAAACAGCAACTAGGCATGTTGCAAGCACCAAAACTCTATGCTACAGCATCTCAACGAGAAAACAAAAGGCACGGGCATGATGTAAAGGTAAAGCATAACAAAACATGAACACTGAGCTATCTCCAGAAATCACTAGAACATGCTCAAACACACATGGCAAGATTGCAAGTAATAACAGTTTCAGACTTTAGCAGAAATAACATCAGGTTGCAATGTTTAGAGCTATCAAACAACATGTTACAGCAAGATATCAAGTAAAACTAGAGCATGGCATGAATCTACTCAAAGCATATAACAAAAGTCCCTTAGTGACCATAAGCCAAAAGGGATCAGACAATACAGTTGCAAGTATGTGAATATAGCAAAAACACAAACAGATTCAGACTTAGTGCAAAACTGGAGCATGACATAAACAGATAACAAGTAGGCATGTTGGTGAGCTTGAACCACTCACCACAGAGAAATACATGGCATGGCAAGGCAACTCACAGTAAGAAGACATGGCATATAAGCTATACATGGCAAGAAAAACATCATAACAAACACGGATCAGCTACAACAACCTTGGAAAAATTGAATAACATGTAAACAACCTGCAAGGAAACATTATATAGCGAAAGTAGAGCTCGATTAACTCAAGCTATGGCATTCCATAATTGCAAACAAGGGTATGGATGGATAGAGAATAACCATATGTTCAAAACATCCTCACTGAATTATCTCAAAATAAGGATGGATCTCTTGGTAGCATCAAGTTTACATGGCATAAAAATATCAGCAGACCAGGGGCTGAAATCAGCAACATCATGAAGCCTAGTTTGCATGCTTGTTGTAGTCACGACAGAGATCACAAAAATACATGGCATACACCCCTTTAAAGATGGCATGGCCTATTACAAAACACATGTAGGACTCAAGTTCAAAGGATGCACACATCAATCATGGCAAAAATGACAAAAGTGCATGTTCTGATAAGAATCTGAAACTAACATCACATAGCCCTCTTATAACAGCATTTCGAGAATTAATATGAGCCCAAATGAATATGATGCAATGCAAAGAAATGATGCACTCGTCGAGTTGAACAATTTGACATATTATACGCACAAAACGGAGCTACGGATGCAGAGTTATGATGCGATGAAAATGCATGAAAATTACTGCAGAAATCGGGGACTTAGAGAAATTTCGGGGAGGGGAAAGTCAACCTCTCCGAGATCCGGATCGGGCCGGGCACGGGAAACGAGGACGGCGGCACGAGCGACGGGGAGCCCGGACGGCGGCCTCTCCGGCCGAGGCGGGGACGAGCAGGCGGCGGGGCGGCGAGGCCGGGGCCGGCCGGAGGAGGGGCGCGGCCGGGCGGCGCCGGCGACGACGCGGCGCGGCGGCGACCCGCGGGAAGGCGGCGGCGGGCCGGGAGGCGGTGGCCGGAGGCGGGAGCGGAGGCGGCGGCGCTGGCGACCGGCCGCTGAGGCCGGATTCGCCACGGCGGGCTCGGGCGCGCTGGTCGGCGCGGGCGCAAGTCGGGCGGCGACACGTGGCGCGGCGGAGCAGGTCGGACACGTCCGCGCGACGTGGACGGTTCCGCGGGCGCGGGAGGAGATTTTAGGGTTTCGGGACCCGGATTTAGACGGGGGAGGCATATTTATAGGTCGAAGGAGCTAGGAGAGTCCAAATGAGGAGCGGTTTTCGCCCACACGATCGTGATCGAACGACCGAGAGCATGGAGTGGAGTTAGGTGGGTTTTGGGCTACTTTGAAGGGGTGTTGGGCTGCAAGACAAAGAGGGCTTTTACGGTTACCCGGTTAACCGTTGGAGTATGAAACGACCTCCAAATGGCACGGAACTTGACAGGCGGTCTACCGGTGCTATACCAAGGCCGCTTGACAAACCTCGGTCCATTCCGAGACCGCTTAACACCCGCACATGAAAAGAGGCAAAAGGGGGCGCCGGGAGACATAGGAGTGCCGGATTGCAAAACGGACAACGGGGAAAATGCTCGGATGCATGAGACGAACACGTATGCAAAATGAAATGCACATGATGACATGATATGAACTGCAGATGATGACATGGCAAAGTGCAACACGCAAGCAAATGACATGGCAACGACGGTGAATAACTGAAGGACACCTGGCGCATCGAATCCGGGGCGTTACAACACTCCTCCACTAACAAGAGATCTCGTCCCGAGATCTTAGGACCGAGACAGAAGGAAAAAGGGGTGAGGTGAAACAAGAACGCAAGAGAGAAGAGGCAAAGAATCGAGAGTACTCGAGAAGAAGAGATGAGCGACGAGAATGACGAGAATCGAAAGCTCACGGAATCAGATAGACTATGAAACAACTCGTTCTAACCGGAGTGGCTAGAATGAGAAAAAGAAACGAATAAGAGTGAAAGGATTTAGGCAGCACTCCGGCTAAAACATGGAGGAATAGAACTTGAACTTGAGAGGATGGAATGATACTTGATGAAGACATGACACAAAACCTCCGGAAAGAATTGAAAAAGTTGAATGAAAAGAACGGATAAGAATATGACAACTTGTGCCACGAATGAAATTGAAAGCATCTTTAGAAGGAAGGTTTAAACGGAGTTGTTGAGACAATCAACAACGAAAAGAATATGCTTGTTGTGGACTTATAGGTAACATCCAAGATCATAAGGTGATAACCGGCCACAAACGGAAATGGTTTGATAGCTGAGAAGAACGAAGAAATGCAAAACTCCACTTCAAAAGAATACGGAGAATTAATTACACTTCGAGACGCGAGAAGAAAAGATACTTAAACTCCGCCAACAATATCTTGATGAACTCTTGAAGAAAGAATTAAATCATGAAGAACCACCATGAAGAACTCCGGTAACAAAAGGATGATGAGATAGAAATGAAGGATGAAAGAATAAGATGAGCCTTGCGATGATTTAGATGGAGGTTCCGACGAAATGGCCTAGGGAATTGAACTCCAGAAAAGAAAAGATGGAAAGACTTGGAACTATAATTTATTCATCAAGAACAAACTTCGAAGGAAGGGATTAATCACTTGGATGAAATAAGAATAAGATTTATTGTATGCTTATCCTTCATCAAATTAAATTGATGACAAACAATGGATTTGGCATGCAACTTATTCTTCTTGAAAAATAATTGAGAAGTGACATATCGCAAACTTGAGAAGGTCTTCATGAACCACCGGTAATCAAGGAAAAGAATCTTGAACGAACCACCGTTAGAATATTGAGACGAACAAAGGGGCACGAATATGGAATAATTGGAGAACGAATTTGAAAAACTTAGAATGGAGAGATATTCCGAAAAGATGACCTCCGGATGGTCGAGAGAGAAAGCAACTCCTGAAATTCTCCGGATGGATGAAACGAATTTGCATGACTAGAAACAATTAGATAGGATAACTTCGAGCTAGCACCATGAACCTCCGGGAGAACGGACAAGATTTTGAGGAAAACTTTTCTTCGGTCTTCAAAGGACGACGATAAACACCACCAAAATTGCTAAGGCACTCCGGGGAAATGAAAAAGCGAAGAGGTTGAGCCAACAATGACAAGAATTTGAAATCGATCTTGGAAAAGGCATGTGACTGATGAAATTCATTCTTACGTCACACTTGAAAAGAATTGAGAATAACTCCGAGGGAATTAGAAGAGTCAGGTAAGATCCTGGGAAAAGACCTGTGGGTTAGGGCCCACTAAAAGAAAACACCGTTGGAAAGGGTAGATGAACAGATAGATAATGCACCGGAACAATTGAGATATTTGCATGAGGTGACAACCTCGGATTAGTTGGAACACAGTCGAATCTCTTGAGATGTCTTGAACACTCCGGAAGGATAAACTGGCGAGAGGCGAACGAGCAGGGAAAACACTTGACCCAAGGAAAAGAATATGGTCAACCTGAATAACTTGAATTGAATCCGCCGGAAAAGAAAAAGAGATGAAGAATGACGAACGAGACGAGAATTCACCGGTTGAAATAATTGAAAAAAGACTAAAAAGGCTCCACAGGAATGAAATTGATGGTCGAAAGAGACTCGGGCTCCGGGAAGAAGAGGGTGGGAGGGCGGGAAAACAAAGGCAACTAGGAAGGGGAAATCGACGAATATCTTGAAGAGAAAACACTGGTTGAAATCATTGAGGAAAGAAAACAAAGACTTCTCACGAGTAGGATGGATACTCGATTACAGACTCCGGTTCCGAGAAGAAGAAGGGTGGGCGGGTGGAAAAAAACAACTGGGGATTGAACTCAAAGATGAAGAGGCTCGAGTCAACTTGACGAGAGATGCACCGGATGAAAAGAGATGAGGAACAACTACCGGAAAAACCAACTGCGTGATCCTAATGAAAAATTTTGAAGGGGAAGAGGAGTAATTTAAAACACCTACGTCAAGATTCCTTACCAGAGCGACGAAGGGGCTGAGGAGTAAAAAGAATTCCTACTCTCCGATATAACTAGACTCCGAAAACAGTTTTCTTCTAGACTCAACGACGGCCAAAACTACACGATCAAACAAGGGGGCTCCTAAGGTCGGTCGAGGCTCTGATACCAACTTGTCACGCCCAAGATGCGACCCTATCCTAAAGGAACTCGATGGTCCCACCAAGAATAGAAGCGCATCTTGAAGACGCTTTTGCAAGGTGGATATCATTACATCAACATTACATAATAGATGGGGATACATACATAAGGCACAAATGCCACAAGAATACAACAACATCATATAAAAGATCAACATCCGACTACGGATGAAACATAAACAGAAACTCAACGACATCCACCCTGCTAGCCCAGGCTGCCGACCTGGAACCTATCCCCTGATTGAAGAAGAAGCAGAAGAAGAACTCCAAACAAGCAAACATTGCTCTCGCGTCATGATCATCGCAAACCTGTACCTGCAACTGGTGGTGTAGAAATCTGTGAGCCACGAGGACTCAGCAATCTCATTACCATGGGTATCAAGACTAGCAAAGCTTAAAGGGAAAGGAAGGTGTGAAGTGGTGGGGTTGCAGCAGCGGCTAAGCATGATATGGTGGCTAACATACGCAAAAGAGAGCGAGAAGAGAAACAAAGGAACGATCGTCAACTAGTAATGATCAAGAAGTGATCCTGAACTCCTAGTTACGTCAGACATAACCCAGAAACCGTGTTCTCCTCTCGATCAACACCGAAAAGAGACACTCACGATTACGCACACGGTTCGTGTATTTTAGAAGAGTTTGCTTCAAGTTTACTACAACCGGATATTAACAAATTCCCATCTGCCTATAACCGCAGGCACGGCTTTCGAAAGATTATACCCTGCAGGGGTGTCCTAACTTAGCCCATGATAAGCTCTCGCGATCAACGAAGGATATTCCTTCTCCCGGGAAGACCCGATCGGTCTCGAATCCGGCTACAAGACATTTTGACAGCAATAAAACAAGACCAGCAACGCCGCCCGATGCGCCGACAATCCCGATAGGAGCTGCACATATCTCGTTCCCAGGGCAACACCGGATGAGACTAGCTACGAGTAAAACCAGCCCTCGTGTTGCCTCAAGGTGGCCCCAGTATTTCAGTTCGACCAGCACTTAGACAAGCAATCGCCCGAGGGGGGCTAAATAAAGATGACCCTCGGGTTAATTACTCCCAAGGAAATGTAGGTGGTGGTGAGGCAAATGGTAAAACCAATGTTGGGCCTTGCCGGAGGAGTCTTATTCAAAGCGAACTGTCAAGGGGGTCCCATAAATCACCCGACCGCGTTAGGGACGCAAAATCCGGGAACATAATACCGATATGACGGAAACTAGGGCGGCAAGAGTGGAACAAAACACCAGGCATAAGGCCGAGCCTTCCACCCTTTACCACGAGTCCATGAAGAAGACGAACGGATGAAGCCGAACCAAGCGTAGACGAACGAATCCTCACGATCGCAACGAAACAGGAACTAACAAGAAGAAGCACACAACATAGTAAACACACCACACATGAACAAGACATGATGCACAACAAGCATGATGCATGACAAAGCTAGATGAGGCTACTCATGGCAAGAGATGATGCAAACAAGAGCAACACATCAAGGCAAGTTTGAATGAGGCGGGGAACAACATATAACAACTCCGGGAAGTCCTCATATGCAAATTTCGAAATTGGTCCAGATCTGAAAAAACATTATGTTCAAGTTGTTAAACAGCAAGTTAAGATGCACCACTGTGATCTACACGAAATTCTAGTCAAGTTACATATAAAGTTCATTTAATTCAGAGCTACGGCCTAGAAGATATGAGCAAAACAAGATAAACATGGCATTGATGCAAAATGCATATAAACCTCAAACAAACACCTCAAAACAAGGATGCAACATGATAATATGAAACTACATGCAAAATCAAGCAAGTTTCATATAGAGCACACCCAAAACGGAGCAACGGTTCAACACATACACCGTATAAAAGTTTAAAGGACAAGCTGTCCAAAACAGCAACTAGGCATGTTGCAAGCAGCAAAACACTATGCTACAGCATCTCAACGAGAAAACAAAAGGCACGGGCAAGATGTACAGGTAAAGCATAATGAAACATGAACACTGAGATATCTCCAGAAATCACTAGAACATGCTCAAACACACATGGCAAGATTGCAAGTAATAACAGTTTCAGACTTTAGCAGAAATAACATCAGGTTGCAATGTTTAGAGCTATCAAACAACATGTTACAGCAAGCTATCAAGTCAAACTAGAGCATGGCATGAATCTACTCAAAGCATATAACAAAAGTACCTTAGTGACCATAAGCCAAAAGGGATCAGACAATACAGTTGCAAGCATGTGAATATAGCAAAAACATAAACAGATTCAGACTTAGTGCAAAACTGGAGCATGACATAAACAGATAACAAGTAGGCATATTGGTGAGCTTGAACCACTCACCACAGAGAAATACATGGCATGGCAAGGCAACTCACAGTAAGAAGACATGGCATAGAAGCTATACAGGGCTAGAACAACATCATAACAGACACGGATCAGCTACAACAACCTTGGCAAAATTGAATAACATGTAAACAACCTGCCAGGAAACATTATATAGCAAAAGTAGAGCTCGATTGACTCAAGCTATGGCACTCCATAATTGCAAAAAAGGGCATGGATGGATAGAGAATAACCATATGTTCAAAACATCCTTAGTGAATTATCTCAAAACAAGCATGGATCTCTCGGTAGCATCAAGTTTACATGGCATAAAAATATCAGCAGACTAGGGGCTGAAATCAGCAACATCATGAAGCCTAGTTTGCATGCTTGTGCTAGTCACCACAGAGATCACAAAAATACATGGAATACACCCCTGTAATATATGGCATGGCATATTAGAAAACACATGTAGGACACAAGTTCAAAGGATGCACACATCAATCATGGAAAAAATGACAAAAGTGCATGTTCTGATAAGAATCTGATACTAACATCACATAGCTCTCTTCTAACAGCATTTCGGGCATTAAGATGATCTCAAATGAATATGATGCACTGGAACGAAATGATGTACTCGTCGAGTCGAACAATTTGACATATTATACGCACAAAACGGAGCTACAGATGCAGAGTTATGGTGCGATGAAAATGCATGAAAATTACTGCAGAAATCGGGGACTTAGAGAAATTTCGGGGAGGGGAAAGTCAACCTCTCCGAGATCCGGATCGGGCCGGGCACGGGAAACGAGGACGGCGGCGCGAGCGACGGGGAGCCCGGGCGGCGGCACTCCGGGCCGAGGCGGGGACGAGCAGGCGGCGGGGCGGCGAGGCTGGGTCGGCCGGAGGAGGGCGCTGGCCGGGCGCCGGGCGACCATGGCGGCAAGTGGCGGCCGGGAGGCGGTGGCCGGAGGCGGAGCGGAGGCGGCGGAGGGCGGCGACGGCGGCGCGCCATGGGCGAGGGCGAAGGGCGCCTCGGCGCCTGGCGGAGGCGGCGGCGGCGACCCGGCCGCTGGCCGGATTCGCCACGGCGGGTTTTCGCGCGCTGGTCGGCGGCGGGTGTGGGCGAGTCGGGCGGCGACACGTGGCGGCGGCGGAGCAGGTCGGACACGTCCCACGCGACGTGGACGTGTCCGGCGGCGCGGGGGGGGGGGGTGAGTTTAGGGTTTCGTGACCCGGATTTGGACGGGGGAGGCATATTTATAGGTAGAAGGAGCTAGGAGAGTCCAAATGAGGAGCGGTTTTCGCCCACACGATCGTGATCGAACGACCGAGAGCATGGAGGGGAGTTAGGTGGGTTTTGGGCCACTTTGAAGGGGTGTTGGGCTGCAAGACAAAGAGGGCTTTTACGGTTACCCGGTTAACCGTTGGAGTATGAAACGACCTCCAAATGGCACGAAACTTGACAGGCGGTCTACCGGTGCTATACCAAGGCCGCTTGACAAACATCGGTCCATTCCGAGACCATTTAACACCTGCACATGAAAAGAGGCAAAAGGGGGCGCCGGGAGACATAGGAGTGCCGGATTGCAAAACGGACAACGGGGAAAATGCTCGGATGCATGAGACGAACACATATGCAAAATGAAATGCACATGATGACATGATATGAAATGCAGATGATGACATGGCAAAGTGCAACATGCAAGCAAATGAAATGGAAACGATGGTGACTAACTGAAGGACACCTGGCGCATCGAATCCGGGGCGTTACAGTGCTGACCAGTCAAATTCTTCCTTGAGTCCCATTGTCGTCAGCTCTTCCGCACTGTAGACATTTGAAAGAACAGCCCAGGTGCGTTTGAAGGTTTCATGGAGGTAGTAGTGGTTTTTCTTCACTGCATTGTGTGTAGAGGTCATGTTGTGAAGAATTGAACCAAACTGATGCTTAACCCATTTATGATTGCGATCAACCTTCTGATGAAGACTGAGGAGTAACTCACGATCACCATCACCACAGGTGCAATAACTTGAGGAGTTTGCTTGACTGAGGTATTTGCGACAGATTCATGTGTGGCAGAGTCATCATTGGTGGAGTAGGATGCCGCTTTGCGAAACTGTCCATCCAATGGACGAATGCCTTCATCGATCACAGCAGTAGCCTTGCCCTTGTCATTAGCTGAGGTAAATGTCCGCTTGAGGACTTCAATCGGGGCAAGTAGCTGCAGTGGTTCGTAGTATCGACTTTGTAATTGAGTGAAGACCTTGTCCTGATGAATCTCATAATCCAAGGCGCATAAGGCTTCAGCTCAAATGGTGACATAGCAATGTTTGCCAGAGTCCTCATGAAGACATCATGGAAGTTGACGGGAACGCCATGGATGATATTGAAAAGCATATTCTTCATGATGCCAACAACCTCTTCATCATTCGAGTTGTGGCCTTTGATAGGACTCATTGTCTTCGTCCGAATCTGATAGACAGTCCGAGGCACATACAATAATTCCTTGACGAGGAATTTGGTTCTTGGAGCCTGCCTTGGCTTCAAAGGCTTCATCAGCACTTGCATATAGTGATTTGAAAGTTCTGTTTCGTTGTAGATACAACGAGCACCGTCAAGTGGAGGACTGAGTGGAAGAGCACGAAGTTATTCAGCTTGTTGGTGCCTTGTAGTGAGTATTTTCGACGTCGCCTAATACCCATGAGATCACGCCTTCAGCGTCTCCGGTGATGTGCAGCGTTGCATAGAATTGAAGAATGAGTTCTTCATTCCAGATCCACGTATATCGCTGCAGAAATTCGTAAGTCCTGCGTCGTGAAGAACACCGAGGACTGGCTCGAAGCCCGGCAGAGACTCCATGTCCACATGAGGAATATGAGCATGATCGAAGACTTTGTCTTTGTTGAAGAGCACTGAGGAATAGAAATTGGCTTGGCTGGCAGTCCAGAAACGCCTCTTCCTTATGCGAGCAGAATCATATGGATTGTTATCAGTGAAGAATCCGTGCTCGCTGAAGAAGTCTTCAGCCTTGAACTTTTGCTTTGTTGAGAATAGATCCTTTGGCTTTGGCAGTGGAGTGTCAGTGAGTTGCATCACTACCTCAGGAATCGCAATCTCAGGTTCTTCAGGCTGAGGAATTTCTTGTTCCACAACAGATGCAGTATGAGGATCAGCAGCAGCAGGTTCGTCAGTGCTAGTGGCTGGAATTTATTCATGGATAGATGAAGTGGGATGAGTTTCTTCAGAGCCCATTTGAACAGTTGGAGCAGGGGACTGAGGTATCTATTGGGTTGGGGTGAAGAGTGGAGAATTTGGATGCTGACTTTCCCAAAAGTCATCGTTCATCACTGGCGTTGTGCTTCCAATATCCACATCTTCTTCAAGTTCCTCAACACGGGCCTCTTCAGCTGTGAACTGAGACATAGGCGAGGAAATGATTGGGGTTGAAGGGATTGCTTCCACTTCAATTTCTTCATCAATCTGCTCTGACGGGCAAAGAATGATTTTCTTCATCGATCCGCTTGGGATCACATAATCTTCATCAAAAGGAACAAGGTCCTTTGATGGAATTGAGGAAATTGGAACAGCATCAATAGGATTTTCAAAGGAGCTGGTCATTGGCTTCATTTTCTTCGCAGTCAAGAATTTGACGCCGACGCTTTCCGCTTTCTTCACAAAGAGCTCGTTTTGCAGCCTTGGTCTTCTTCACATCAGAGGCAGATGGAAGAATTGGAGTTGGTGTTGGCGCAGGAGGAGCTGAGGAATCTAGATGATTTTCCTCAGGCGCAACTGATGCAGTTTCCCTGACTTGTTCAGTTTCTTCAGGCGCACCACTAGTGGATGCCCTGGCAATTTCTTCAATGGTGGAATGGGATCATCAGCCCTGAAATTTTCTTCAGCAGCCTGAACTTCATCAGCGGTGCTGGCATGTTCTTCAGTCTGCTGAGCTGAGGCTCCAGCCTGAGGAATTTCATGTTGCGTTGGGGCAGCAACATTGGTGAACTTCTTCGTCAGGTTGACGAATCTGACCTTGGCTCCTTGCCAATCAGCATAATAAGCATCGAAGTTTTTGCTGAGGTCTTGAATTTCAGTCTGGACCTTGAGAAGTTCCTCAGGTGTCATTCTGACAACGTTTTTCTTCAGGAACTTCTCCTTTCTGTATTGAGCTTTCTTGATCTCTCTTGCCTTTTCAAACTTCCATTTCTCTTCAAAGGATGAAATGGGTCAAGATATGACTTTGTCCAGAGTCGATGAAAGTCGTGCATAGGGGTGCTTGGATCCTTGTGCCGTAGATCAATATAATCGAGGATTTTCCTCGGATCCAACAAAGAAGGGTACAGATGTGCCTTTGGCTCTAGCAGCCCTCTCTTGGCGATCTCGATGATTTCCGCAAGTTCATCATCATCAGCCTCATCATCTTCGTGTGGCTCTTGGAAGGCGACCTGCTTCTTCTTGGGACTTGGCCGAGGACCTCGTCCCACTGTGGCCTTAGTCTTCAGCAGAGTCGGGCCATATGAAGACTTTGGTGCAGCTGAGGAACTTGCTGAGACACCAGAGGCAATGGAGAAGCCTGCAGTCCTTTGGCACGTGGCCAGATGCACAGGTGCTGAGGACTTTGTTGGAACTAATGAGGACTTGGGAGGAGCTGAGGATTTTGAAGGAGCTGAGGATTTTGGAGGAGCAGGGGAAGCATGAGGAATTGGCCGTGAGGGCACTGCTGAGGAACTTGGCCGTGAGGGCACTGTTGGTGAAGCACTTGGCTTGTGTGCGGGCTTCTTTGCCATAGATTTTCTTGGCTTGACAGAGGCCTCGATGGCAGCAGATGTAGAGTCCTCATTGAATTTCCTCACCGCCTCATTGGCTTGTCTTGCCAACTTGGCTTGGCGCTTGGCCCATTCTTCAGAAAGTCCTCACCACGCTTGATGCTTTGGTGGGGTCAGCTTCTTGACCAGGTGCCAATGGAGCTCTTGGGCATGGAGGATTGAGTGTGAATTTCTTCATGTACTTTGGAGTTACATATCTGTACTCCCTCCATTCCCGTGCCCATCTCCATTCAATCCTTTGGATGCGCACCTTGCGCTGATTTTTGTTCTCTTTGCCGAACTCGGCTTCTTCAGGTGTGCAATAATCAGCATATATTTCCTCAGGGATTTCAAACGCGGTCATGAACCCAGGCCTCTTTCCTCCTTTCTGTGGCTTCTTTCCTTCTGCCATATTCTTCAGCAGAGGAATTTGAACAAATGAATTCTCTGAAGAAGTATGCAACTTTTCTTCGAGGAACGCTGCAAATGAGTTAAGTTGATGAGAACCTAGTGATTCAGCAATGACATGAGTACCTGTGAACAGAGTATAGTTGCGAGGAATTTGGAGAGGTCATATGCATTCGAGAAGGTTTTTCAAAAGAACACGTTTTGAGGATTTTGACCAGATGAGCCTTGAAGAATTTCACTAAGCGTTCTTTGTCTTAGGTTCCAGAGTTGTACAGATCGAGGATCCACACAATTGAGGAATCTTGAAGAAAAATGATTGCTTAGAGAAAAGAATCAAGAGCATATAACTAGTGAGGTGTTTGTGTGTGAGGATTTGAAGAATAAAACACCTTCGAAGATTTTGTAGTGTAAAATTTGGATCAATGAGGGCAGTAAAAGTAACTTTTAATTACCCTAAATGAAGAACACGACGAACTGGGTGTTGTAGATGTGAAGCTCGTCTGTTCAGATCTTCCACGCCCTAACTCGGCGGAGGAAGACAGCTACTGGCGGCGGAGTGAGGATTTCCGCAGTCGGCGCGAGTACGTCGGCGACAAGGTCGAGGCAGCGAAGCTCTTCCTCACCGGCGACGATGGAGTAGCGGCGGCGCTAGGGTTTGAGGAGCTCGAGCGAGAGAGAGAGGTCGAGCGGAGTAAAAGAAGTGAGGATGGAGAGAGGGGTATTTATAGAGGCAGTGAAAAACTGTTCGCCCGAAGATTTAGGACGAATGTGCCCCTGACCATTCTCCTTCTCACGACATGTGTCACCCACGTACTGTGTAGTGGAGATCGTGTATGATTGTGGGTGAGTAAAATAATGCATCGTGGGATGCGGAACGGTTTGAGCGGCAAAACCGAAAATTTGGATAAGATCAGTTTTAAAGTTCTGTTTGCAATTTCTTCAGCTGACAAGGACACAGTGAAGATTTTGAACAAGTTTCAAATAGAATGCACATGAAGAATTTGTGAATAGATTGGGTTGAGTATAGCATAGAGGGGGAAGGGTCCGATCACATTCACTTAGCAGAAAAAAAAGCGACTTGAAGAAATAGCCATAAGTGAATGCTGTAGAGGACATAAACCCATATATATACATATTGCCAATGAAGAAAAACGACGGAAACAGTGAAGATTTTGCAAAGTTGAAGAATTTGAAAAACTGAAGAATTTCAAAAACTGAGGAAAAACTCAAATTGAAGATTTTCAACTTTGGTGGTGGCGTGTCCCACCGTATAAGAATGATGATTTCAGACACCGCGTACAATTTTCGTAGGGTTCTGAGAATCAAATTCTTCATTAATTTCTTCACACTTAGAGTGTTATTCTTCATTGATTGAAGGAAAACATTTCTTCATGTGTTGCACATCTAAGTCATCAATTTTGCGTAAGTGTCAGGATGTGTGTCCTTTTCAAAGAACGTTCGAAGATTCTAAGATATTTAGGTCACACCGCAACTTGCTAAATCTCTTCTCATCCAAGGGCTTAGTGAAGATATCGGCTAGCTGTTCTTCAGTCTTCACATGCTCAATGGAGATGTCGCCCTTCAACACATGATCACGAAGAAAATGATGACGAATTCGAATGTGCTTTGTCTTCGAGTGCTGAACTGGGTTGTGAGCAATATTGATGGCACTCTCATTGTCACAGTAGAGAGGCACATTCTTCACGTTGGTGCCGTAGTCCTTGAGAGTTTGCTTCATCCACAGCAATTGAGCACAACACGAGCCAGCAGCAATGTATTCAGCTTCCGCAGTAGACAGTGATACGCAGTTTTGTTTCTTCGAGGACCAATAGACCAAAGATCGTCCGAGGAAATGACAAGTACCAGATGTTGACTTGCAGTCCACACGATCACCAGCATAGTCGAGTCGTAATATCCAATGAGATCAAAAGTAGAGCCCTTGGGGTACCATAATCCTAGTGTTGGTGTGGGAGCTAGATATCGAAGAATATGCTTCACAGCCTTATGGTGTGATTCCTTCGGTGTAGCTTGAAATCGGGCACAGGTGCAAACACTAAGCATTATATCTGGCCTAGATGCACATAAGTACAATAGAGAACCAATCATGGAGCGGTATACCTTGTGATCGAAGTCAATACCATTTTCATCGATTGCATAGATGGCCACTTGGGGCCATCGGAATTTTGCCGCCTCTGCAATCTTGCATGCCGAATTACTTCAGGACATCTTTGAGGTATTTCTACTGAGATATGAATATGCCATTGTGTTGTTGACGAATTTGAAGACCTAAGAAGAATTTCAACTCTCCCATCATAGATATTTGATATTCTTCACTCATCATATAGGCAAATTCATCACTATAACGTTGGTCAGTATAGCCAAAGAATATATCATCAACATATATTTGGCACACAAACAGTTCACCATCATATGATTTAGTAAAGAGAGTAGGGTCGAGTGAACCGGGTGTGAAGCCATTCTTCACGAAGAATTCCTTCAATGTATCATACCACGCCCCGGGGGCTTGTTTGAGACCATAGAGAGCCTTGTTGAGTCTGAAGACTTTGTCTGGATTCTTTGGATCTTCAAAACCTGGGGGTTGAGCAACATATACTTCTTCCTCAAGCTTACCATTGAGGAATGCACTTTTCACATCCATATGATATAAAGTGATATTGTGATGGTTAGCATAGGCGAGTAATATGCGAATAGACTCAAGTCTAGCAACAGGTGCAAAAGTTTCATCAAAATCAATTCCTTCAACCTGTGTGTAGCCTTGAGCTACAAGTCGTGCCTTGTTCCTCACCACAAGGCCATTTTCATCTTGCTTGTTGCGGTAGATCCACTTTGTGCCAATGATATTATGTTTGCGAGGATCTAGACGTTTGACCAGTTCCCAGACATTGTTGAGCACGAACTGATGTAATTCTTCTTGCATGGCCTGAATCCACTCAGGCTCCAGTAATGCTTCATCTACCTTAGTGGGCTCTGTGATAGAGACAAAAGCATAGTGCCCACAAAAGTTAGATAAATGTGAAGCTTTTGAGCGTGTGAGAGGACTCCGCGCTTCAATGTCATCGATGATCTTGTCAACTTGTACTTCTTTGCAACGCGAGGATGAGCTGGTTGTTGTCGAGGAATTTGATCATTTTCCTCGGCACCATTGTCTTCAAAGATTATCTTCAAAAGGCCAGTTCGGACGTTCTTCACGTCGGGAAGAATTCTTCAGCTGATTCTTCAAGAGGAATGACATCCTCGGTTGCCTTGAACTTGATAGATTCCTCGTGTGCTGGTTCATCTAACACAGAAGGTAGGTGCTCTCTTTGCGAGCCATTAGTTTCATCGAACCGCACATCTACAAAGTGTCAACAATCTTGTGAAGAGCGATGTTGAAGACTCAGAGGTGTGCGAGTCCTTTTCGTAACCAAGCATAAAGCCTTCATGTGCTTTTGGTGCAAATTTAGAATTGTGATGAGGATCTCTAATCCAGCATTTAGCAATCAAGACTTTGAAATAACTTACATTGGGTTTCTTGTCGTTGAGGAGTTCATAGGCAGTCTTCTTGAAGAATTTGTGAAGATATACTCTGTTGATGATGTGGCACGCAGATCAATTGCATCAATCCAAAATGACTAGGCGTTTTGTATTCATCAAGCATAGTGCAGCCATCTCAACAAGAGTTCTGTTCTTGCGCTCCACGACGCCATTCTCACGAGGAGTATAGGGAGCAGATAACTCATGAGTAATACCAAGTTCATCAAGATAGGCATCAAGACCGGAATTCTTGAACTCAGTTCCATTGTCACTCCTGATGTGTCGGATCTTCACACCAAAGTTAGTTGAATCCCTCGAGGAAAATCGTTTGAAGACTTCCTGCACTTGATTTTTGTAACTAACAATGTGTACCCATGTGTAACGAGAGTAATCATCAACAATAACAAAGCCATATAGAGATGCGTCATTAGTGACAAATTTGAGTAATGATTAGGACCAAAGAGGTCCATGTGAAGCAATTCGAAGGGGCGAGTAGTGGTCATGATAGTCTTCGCTGGATGCTTGGCCTTGGTCATTTTTCCAGCTTCACAAGCTCCACACAAGTGATCCTTGAGGAATTTGACATTCTCAATGCCAATGACATGCTTCTTCTTTGCAAGCGTGTTCAAATTCCTCATGCCTGCGTGACCAAGTCGCCGATGCCATAGCCAGCCTTCTGAAGATTTTGCAAGTAGACACACGGCTGGTGGTGGTCCCGTAGAGAAGTCAACAATATACAAGTCTCCTCTCCTAAAGCCTTTGAAGACTTTGGAATTGTCGACTTCCATAATCACAACACAACGATACTTGCCAAAGATAACAACCATATCAAGATCACAAAGCATTGAGATCGACATGAGGTTGTATCCTAAGGACTCAACAAGCATGACTTTGTCCATGTGTATGTCCTTAGAGATCGCAACCTTACCAAGACCCAATACCGACTTTTGCCTTTGTCGGCAAAGATGATATGCTTGAGATGAGATGGTGATAAGGGAGCATCCATCAATAGATTCTTGTCACCACCATGTGATTTGTACATTCACTATCGAGAACCCACTCGGTGGCTTTGGGTTGATCATCCTGCAGATGAATTAGTACAACTTACGATCTCATATACTTCATCACTGAAGAATATGATATCAAGTTCATCGATGAATTTCATCACCAAGATTAACAGATAAGCAGTATGAGGACGTGTGAAATGAAAGTTCATTTCATTATGATTAGCCTGCGTCCTTTCAGGCATTTTTGTCAGGCCCCCAGCAAATTCTTCAGACGTTGAAAACGCATCTGGAGACCTGACCCTGCAGAAGAGGTTAGTTTTTTTCTTCACCACCCACATCTGAAGGGGTGGCAAAGAGTTCATCACTCTGCGAGCACCATATGAGAATGGTGGCATAGAGGCCAATCCATTTCGTTTCACATAAGAGGGGTTAGGGTAAGCATATGAATAAGCAGAGAAATTCTTCGAGGACTTATGAACATATTGGTTTGAAGAATAATGCACATATTCATAGCCCATAGCTCTACCCTGCGAAATAGAGTTATTAGCACGATGATAATCATATGAGGACTTTGATCCTTTTGAGGAATTTGATCCATGTGAGGAATTTGGTCCGTATGAGGACTTGGATCCATATGAAGAATTTGATCTGGGGTTCCTATTCTTCACAGGTGGTGTCATGAGGACATTCACCTGAAGACTTTCAAGGAACTTCTTGGGAACCCAGATTTTCTTCGTAGGGGAACCGTTCTACGCTTAGTGCCAACATATTTAGCAAATACTTCACCATTCTGATTTTTGAACAGTTTATAGTTGGAGTCAAATGACTCATCGTAAGAATGAGGAGATTCGCATGTAAATCCAGATAAGTTAGATGGATCAACCGGAGGTCCCTTTGCAAAGAACCCATGAGGTTTTGGGATACCGCTCAAGCTTCCAATATGTTCCATCAAGATTGAGTTTCCTCTCAAAGGCAATACCCTCTTTCCTAGGGTTCCCTGTTGAGGATCTGTTTTTAAGCACATCACAAAGAGTCGATGCCCTTTGAGGCTTTTGTACATGCGTGTCATATACAATTCCTTCAGCCCTGCATCGTCAAGGATACTAGCAATGTCCTCGGATGAGGAATTGGTGATAGCAGAGGCAGGTGAAGAATTTGTAACAGTTGAAGCATTTGAACATTCAGTGTGAAGAATTAGCGATTCACGTTCAATGCACTTTAAGCATGGAGGAACAAATTCTTCCTGAGAAGCGCTGATTTGTTGAGCAAGTAATGAATCGCGCTCCTTCTGAAGACCTTCATAATTCACTCTTAGCTTCTCAAGATCTTGCTTTCTTTGAAGAAATTCATAAGAAAGTTTCTCATCATCAGATAAGAGAGTGTTATGATGACCTTGAAGGCTGTCAAATCTAGACTGAAGTCTCTGAAGATTTTTAGTCAGGGCTTTAGTGCGATCCATTTCTTCACCTAACATATCATCACTCTTATGTAGCATGTTTTGAACCTTTTCCAAGGCATGTTGTTGTTTTACAGCAATCTTAGCAAGTTTTGAGTAACTGGGCTTTAGATCTTCATCAGATTCATTTTCACTAGATTCAGAGGAGGTATATTTGAGTACCTTGGCACCCTTTGCCATGAAGCAATAGGTGGGAGCGCAGTCATCACTATCTTCATCAAGATTGTTGGTGAGGTCATTTTCTTCAGAGTTGAAGATGGACTTGTCGACGAAAGCGATGCGAGAGCTAGACTCGCCACACCGGACTCAGATTCTTCCGAAGCCTCCTCTTCCTCATGTTCCTCGATTCAGCTTCAGAGTCCATTTCCTTGCCAATGAATGCCCGAGCCTTTTTGGAGCTGCTCTTCTTGTGAGAAGAAGGCTTTGAGGATTTTGATGATGAAGATTTCGATGATTTCTTCTTCTTCTTGGCCATCGTAACTGTAATCCTTGTGTTTCTTCTTCTTTAATTCCTTTTCCCACGAGGACAATCTTGGATGTAGTGACCAGGTTTCTTGCATTTGTGACAAAGTCTTCTCTTATAGTCACTGGATGAGGAATCACCGCTTCTTGAGGATTTTCCAAAGCGACTACGCCTTGAGAACTTGGAATTTCTTCACGAGCGGTGCTAGCTCTGGCCTAATTCTTCAGGATCTCCAAGGCTACTACCGAGTCTTCACACTCGATTCGCATACACAGCCTTGGCCTTCGTGGCACGTGTTTTTCCATAGCTAGAACCATAGAGATATCTCTTTTCAAAGAAGCTGGAACTCATGATTATTTAGCCTCTCGAGGATATCAATTTGGATCAAGTGACTTGTAGTCAGCACGCTCTTGTATCATCAGTGCCAGAGTATCAAATGAGGAATCAAGCGATCTCAACAATTTCTTCACCACCTCATGGTCGGTGATGTCAGTGGCGCCAAGTGCTTGAAGCTCATTTGAGATGTCAGTGAGGCGATCGAAGGTTTGTTGAACATTTTCGTTGTCGAGTCTTTTGAAGTGGTTGAAGAGATTGCGAAGAACATCAACTCGAGAGTCACGCTGAGTTGAGACTCCTTCATTTACTTTGGACAGCCTGTCCCAGATGAGCTTGGCGCTTCAAAGCACTCACTCTTCCATATTGTCCTTTGCTCGGATGGCCACATATGATATTCTTCGCTTGAGAATCGAGTTGCTTGAATCTCTTCACATCGGCAGCATTCACGGAAAGGTGTGACCGAGGGAACACCATTTTCCACAACATACCGTAGATCGTTGTCAATTGCCTCAAGATGCATTCGCATCTTGTTTTTCCAAAGAGGGTAGTCCGTCCCATCAAAGGTAGGACACCCTGCTAAGACCTTGATCATACCGTGGTCGACATAACTAAAACTCCGGTGGTTAAACCAAAATCACACGTAACAAGGGTGTACCTTGCTCGATACCAATTGAAAGTGCGTTATATCGACTAGAGGGGGTGAATAGGCGATTTTATGAATTCTTCACCGAGGAATTTGCGGTGAGGAAATTCCTTAGCGAAGAACTACTTGCAGCGGAATAAGTACTCGAAGTAAGCATAAGAGAATGCGGGCATGGTCATCACGATGAAATGAAGACAATCAAAGAGTACGTAAAGCGTAAACTCATGATAGCACAAGATGAAGACAAACAGATCAAGAAATTGAACTGAGGAAATTGAGAAAGTCTTCACCAAAGTCTTGAACACAGATATGAACAAACACTCAACACAATAATGAGGAAATGAAAGGGTTGAGGAAATATAACCAGATTAGGGTTGGTGAAGACAATGATTTGGTAGACCAGTTCCAACTGCTGTCTCAGTTGTACGTTTGGTTGGAGCGGCTGAGTATTTAAACTCGAGGACACACAGTCCCGGACACCCAGTCGCTGAGCACGCAGCTCAGGATACCAAATCCTCACCGTATTCTCCTTGAACTAAGGTCACACAAACCTCGTCCAATCACTCATGGTAAGTCTTCAGGCGACTTCCAAACCTTCACAGACTTGGTCACTCGGCGATCCATAATTCCTCTTGGATGCTCTAGACCATGACGCCTAACCGTCTGGAAGAAGCACAGTCTTCAAAGGTAACAAGCATCGGATCCACGCAGGATCAATCTCTTCAGTGATGCTCAATCACTCTGGGTTTGTAGGGGTTTGGTTTTCGGGTTTTTCCTCACTTGATGATTTTCGCTCAAAGTCCTCTGAGGATGGGTTGCTCTCAAATGACAAGTGTTGAAGTTCTCTCGGAGCAGCCAACCGGCTAGTGGTTGCAGGGGGCGGCTATTTATAGCCTAGGGAGCAGCCCGACATGATAAGACATAAATGCCCTTCAATGATATGACCGTTAGGTGGATAAGATATTTTGGGACAGCTGGCGCGCAGCACAACAACGGTCGGAAATTTGAATCACAAATTCCTCAGGGCTATCATGTTCCTCACTGTGTAGGCAATCCGCACTGGCGAATTCCTAACTCCTCAGTCAGAACAAATTCTCTCGTGACGGAAGAACTTCGTCTACATCAAGAAATTGACTGGACTGTATGAGATTTCCAAAGGCTTCACTCGAAGGGATTGGTAGATGAGGATTTTGAGTTGAGCATCACATGAAATTTTTCCTTAGTATTTCCTCGACCCCCTTTAACAGTACGGTGTTTCCCATGACTCAAGAAAGAGAAAATGAAACTACGAAAACAAAAGTCTTCATGCTTCATGTTCCTCAAATGAATACAAGTCTTCAAGGTCACACCAATTTCTTCACTTTCAAAGTCTTCAGAAAATCTTCAAAATATCAAAGTCTTCAGTCGAAGAACTTCATTTTTAGGGGTCGACTTTCTCTCAGAATATCAAACTCCTCATAGACTTATAGACCTGTGTACACTCACAAACACATTAGTTTCTTAACCTATAAGTCTTCAATACACCAAAATCACTAAGGGGCACTAGATGCACTTACAGAATCCTACTATACATGCACATTGTCAAGAAGGTAGTGGAGTTATTGCAGCAAGCCAACTTTGACTCTTGGCTAAGCTATCCTACGTGACACCACTTGAAAAGCATTTCTCGCACACAAGTCCAATAATCACCAACACAATACTCCACCGTGGATCCTCCCTCGTCAACCTACGAGAGGGCCATCCGCGGTACTCACACTTATCTTGAGGCTTTTAGTAGTATCCATTTACTTGTCTATGAACTGTATAGGTGACCAAGTAGTCCTTTACCGCGGACGCGGCTATTCGAATAGTTTTATACCCTGCAGGGTGTACTTCTTCACACACGCTCTCACCACTTATCGCCGCTACACGACATGTACTCGTTAACCTTCAAGCGGAAGCCCAGCGAGGGTGTCGGCCACGACCTGACTATACACACGAGTCCCTAGTCCATGTTTATCGCCTATTCGGGTTCCATCCGCAGGGAGTCCGGCCGAGGTTTCCACTAACGGCCCCGAACGATGTGTGCAGGGTTCCCGAGACACCAAACGGGCAAATCGGTACACCGTGCCACGTGCCTACCGCAACACAGCCCACCCCTAAGGTCAGCGCTGCGTATGGCCCCTAGCATCCTACAAACATCAGCAACTACTTTGCAACTCCCGGACAGAGGACAAGAGTGGTTAATAAGTCGAGAGGGTCAATTAAGGATCCCAATGTGTGGTAGTAGCTGAGTCTTAAATGACACACACAGATCTCAGTTCTTAAGGACGGCTTCAATGAAACAACCCACCATGTACTCCTACATGGCCTCTCATCGATACCTTTACCAAATCTTGTTCAACACTTCACTCTCGTTACCGACACAACCTTTCACTTTAGTTCATCATCCCGATGAGCCAGACCTGACACAACTCTAAGCATAGCAAGAATAGCATGGTAGGAAACAGAAATATGGCTCAATCAACTCCTACACATGCTAGTGGGTTTCATCTAGTTACTGTGGCAATGACAGGTCATGCAAAGGAAGTGGGTTCAACTACCGCAACACACAACATTTTGAATCGTGTTGTCTTAATGCAGTAAACAAGAGCAAAAGCGAGATCATGGGTTTGTATCGGAATGATCGATGGGTTGCTTGCCTGATGTAGTGGTAGTAGGGTACTGCCCTTTAGTTGGATATTCGGGGTTATCCTCGGAGGCAGAACCTACCACGAAAGACACACCAAACATAATCAACACATGACGATATGCAACAATATGATGCATGCTATGACATGGCAATATGAATGTATCTTGGTCTAATGCAAGCTAGAACAGAAAGGAATGAACTCATTTGAATCAAATATTCAAATGTTAGTTCATTTAACATAGCCATATTAGTGCGTTATCTTATTCTGCTTAAACAGCAAGGTTAACTTGTTATGTCATGCACCATTACCAATGGATAGATTGAATTTTTATGATCAAAGTTCATATATAAATCTTTGCATTTGGAGTTACAGATTAATTTCTATGAATTTTTTAAGTTTGCAACAATTTATGGAATTTTCTATATAAAAAAATAAATCAAAAAATTAGTTATTGCTTCAAAGAAGGCGTCGAGTGACGTCATGGTCAAAGGGGACGCCCAGTCAACTCTGACCAGTGGGTCCCGCATGTCAGCAGTTAATTAAACTAACTAAATTTAGTTAAAACTAATCTGGGTTAATTAATAGAGGGGGGCCCCACTTGTCATAGACTCAGGGGAGTCAACCTGGGCCCACCCTAGTCAAAGTCAAGGGTGAAACACGCCGGCGTTTAGCCTCCGGCGAGGCCAGACGCGGCGGTGAGAGTGCATTTGTGCGTTCCGGCGACCAAATGAGCGGCGGAAGACATCTACGTGTAGCTGGGAACGAGCCGCAGCATTTGGTGGTGGTGGTTGAGCTCTGGGTTGCCGGAAACGTCACCGGCGACAACCGTGGCGGTCGCCGAAGTCGGTTGAAGATGGACCCATGGCTACTGGGCATGGCGAGGCGCGTGGGGTGGTGCGTTGGGCTCCTCGCGATGCAGTGAGTGTGTTAGACACGGTGGTGTGGCCGGTGGTTGGCGGAGACACGCCGGGCGACGAAGCTCGGGCGGTGGCGCTGCGTCGGTGAAGCTCCATGGGGTCGCTGCAGGGCTCGAGAGCGAGAACGAGAAGGGGGAGGAGTTAGCTGAGCTCACGGTGGTCACGACGGTGCAGTCGACGCGGTCGGGGACGAGCTGGTGCGGCGGTGACGGCGAAAGGGATCTCTGGCGGTGGCGGAGTCGGGCGAGGTCGGTGCAGCGGCTCCGAGGCAAGCGAGCGCTCGGGGCTCGGCTTGCTCGAAGGAGAGGAGGGCGGCGGAGCTCCTGGACACGGTGGCGCGGCGCAGGGACGACGGAGAGCGCGGTTATCACGGTGGCGTGGGCACGGCAGCGTCGGCCATGGTGCGGGTGAGCGAGGGAGAGGAGCTGGGGAGGAGAGGGTGTGTCTGTGAGCTCGGGGGAGGAGTGGGTGACCGACCCAGGGCGGCAGAACGGAGAGAGGAGGAGGCAGGGCGGCGGGCAGCTGCGTGGCGCGCGCTGGTGCCGCCGTCGAGCACTGCTTCTGCTGGCCAAGCCAAGCAGCTCGCTGGAGTGGTGGCTGGGCTGGGCTGGCAGGTGGGCTTGCCAGATGGGCCCCAGGCAAGCCTCTGCTTGCTTGGGTTTTCCTTTTTCTATTATTCTGTAAGTTTGTGGACTTATTAAAAGTAGTTAGGCACTTCTAAAGATCCTGAAAATAATCAGAGGCTCTATTTAGAAAATCTCCAACAACCCACGCTTATTTCCAGAATTATTTGAGCATTCAAAATATTTACTAGCATTTAAATGCCCAAATGCAATTTACATATGATTTAATCCAATGACCTTCTGTTGACCTAGAAAATTGTGCACTAATTTTGCCAGAGGTTCTAACCCAAGACAAAGAGGGTGAACTTTTTAGAAGGGCAATTCAGGTTCATTGAAAATATTTTTAGTAAGCCTTAGTTGAAAACAGAGGGGTTCTGGGGGTTCTGTCTTCCCCAATTCAAGTTTCTGATGAAAGTAGACATGATGCAACACTCTAATGCATGGGCTAGCTAGGATGTGACAATTCCATTGTAGAAACTGGAATATGCAATGTTTATGTTAGTTCATACGTTGCACATGATGTTTAAATGCCCCTTAAATCTGGCCAGTCAAGTGATGGTCTTTAAGCCTCCTTATTTGCTTCTTTTCTTGATATGTAAGATTTGCTCACACATTTGTTCAATTGCTTGTTTGCATCAGCCAGCCATACTAGGACTGTTTGCTTTGATTACTTACTGTTCTTGACATAACACTCTAACAGAGCTTATCAACGATTTAAACAGTAAGGGCTACTACAGTGGGGCCTTTTCTAACTCATAGGTGACATAAAGGTTTGGCTGTACACTATAGTAGGCTCTCCAAGAGTACCTGGAGATCTAGTTCTAAGGTATGCCTAGTTTTTACATAGTGCAGGCATAGTAAATGCTCATTTCATTGTGTGCAAGTGCAAGAGATGCGGCATGTTTCATTATGTGGTGCTGTTTTGTTATAATCTCATCCTTTTGTGTTCACAGACTGGAAAGTATGCATATTTATCTTCCAAGGAGACGAGTAACTAGTTTGTGTCACCTTGCAGAGGGGGTGCAATGAAGATAAGATTGAGGATTTCCAAGTACAAGATGTTAGGAAGGAGCCTTGCAAGAGAAGTAGGAGCTGCACCGAGCCTCTTCAACCTGCTAAGGTAAGTCACTGTATGCAACTCAACAGTTCAATTCCTTGTTTGTTTCAGGCATAGTTAATTTTCTCTTTTCAATTGCTTTATTTTTCCTCACTTAATGAGATGCCCAAATAATTATGCCTGATGTTCGGTACTTGTATCACTATTAGTTGACATAATTAAAGGCCTTACCATTTAATTACTCTGCCAAAGTGTGCCTGAAGCTTTGAAGTCTATTAACCAACTATTATTGCATGAGGCTCACAATCTAGTTTATACTACGCTAATGATTGCATAGTTTGCCTGTTGTAGTATGCTTGTATGAAACCCTCTGTTGTTCATTATGCTCCCTAAGACTTTAATTGAGGTACAGAATGGCCAACTGCTTGCTTACTTATACGCAACGTGTTGTCTAAATTTGTAACTTGTCTGTATTTTCGATTGAGCCCCAACATCATGCTCCTCTGGTGAGCTAAGAGGGATTTCTGTATGCAGGCTCCACAGATTATCTTTTTTATAATTTTTAAAATATCACCTTCTTATGCTTCATGACGTGTAACATTTTTGTGTGAAAGTGACGTGTAACATTATTGTTAGTCCTGTTTTGCCATGTAGTACAAAATAGTGTCTTGTTCGCTTCACTGTTGTAACTATATTTTTGCCCTAGTTATGTGTACTTACAGAAACATTTCAGGATGAAGTGACATCAACACAAAAATCTGCGAGCAGTGCGGCACGGTCGTTACCGAATGATTATGGATTGGAATTGGAATGTGCTGATGTTCTCGAGCATCAACTAGAGGTGGCAAGACAATGTGTACAAGATTGTCAACGTATAATCAACAAGTTGAGACTGGACATGCAGGTATTAGATGCAGGAGTCAAAAAATTAAAACAAGACACCGAGGTAACCATGAAGGAATTGGAGATTTTGCAGACTAAAATTTGTGCTATCTGAATCCGGCCAACCCTTTTTTCTGAAGAGATTTTAGTTCGAATGGAGTTAAGTTGATGCGCGTCCATGATGTATGAGCCGTATTTTCCCAGTGTATGTAATTTGCAGTTTGTGTATGCTTTATTATCACCTATGTCGTACCATAATGCGCAGTGGGTATAATCGGTTGTAATTTGTTTATTGTATAGTGTAGGATTATTCTACCTTTCTATGCCTTGATCTCTTTGTTGTATAGTGTATGCTTTTTAGAGGTGATAGTATTGAGTAGGGTAATTCTTTGAATACGCTATATCGTTCAAACGGGGGCCAACTAGCCCGACCATGGGCCTTCTACGTCTCGTAGCATCCATGGGCCTTCTACGTCTCGTAGGATCCATGGGCCTTCTACGTCTCGCAGGACCCATGGGCCTTCTACGTCTAGCAGGATCCATGGGCCTTCTACGTCTCGCGGTGTCCATGGGCCTTCTACGTCTCGCAGGATCCATGGGCCTTCTACGTCACGTAGGATCCAAGGGCCGCCGACTCATTTATGGGTCTTGTACTGGCCTTTAATGGGTCGTAGACGGGCCTATAATTGAAATAGTACATTTTATGGGCTTGTCAGGACCCCGATTCCAAGTCACATCGATCTAGCCGGTAACACCTCATATCACTTTGCGGCCTCACGCACGGTATTCCCACGGGTGTCGCCTTACCATGGCCCGGGACCGCTTTACCTTTTGGCTCACGTATATGATAGTGTCGCTAGCATCCATGTGACAGAGAACCCGGGCCGACATGGCTAGTCGTGAACCCAAAGCGGCACTGACCCATGGGGACAGGCATACATGAATCACATCGAGCACTGGGCTAACAGGACTCCGGTAACCCGGGCTGTAGCAGGCTAGGCAGGACTCCGGATGTCACCGCGTGACATTTCCCTGAAGGGACGTATATTGTGAACGGCGAAACACATGCCGGCCAGTCAAGTGTCCCGAGCAGTAATCTTTGGGCTAGCGAGGACTCCGGTGAACCGGGCTGTAGCGGACTACTATGGCTCAAGGAAGCACTAGACTACGTTTCCCCATAAGAGAGGCTGCCAAGGATAAACAACTAGATTGTCGGATCCCACAAATACCAAGCATTTCAAACATACACACAATATGCTCAATATGTGTAAATACAACATGGCATCACAACATAAATCTACGACTCAAGTATTTATTCATTAGGCTCCGAGGAGCGAGATATTACAAACATGGGTCTCTCGACCCAGCATTCAGAGCATACAAGTCAAACACACGCGGAAGCTTAACATGTCTGAGTACGCATAACTATAAATGAAAAAGGCTGAGAAGCCCGACTATCTACTAGATCCCGCCGATGGCACAAGATCTTAGCTGAGGTAACAAGCTAAACGTCGAAGTCCACTCTGAACTTCTAGCGAGACTGACGTCTCTCTGCAAAACATAAAATAAGCAAACGTGAGTACAAATGTACTCAGCAAGACTTACATCAGAACTAACTACATATGCATCATTATCATCAAAGGGGGTGGTGGAGTTTGACTGCAGCAAGCCAGCTTTGACTCAATGGCTATCCTAACTACGACTACAAGTAACTCTTTTGAGGTGGCGCACACGAGTCCACATATTCACCATATCAATACACCACTATGGACCCGCTCCCGTCTCCCTACGAGAACGCCATCCATAGCACTCATGCTTATCTTACGCATTTTAGAGTGTCCACTTTCACTTGTCTATGAACTGTTATAGGCAACCCAGAAGTCCTTCACCGCGGACACGGCTATTCGAATAGATCATTTATAACCCTGCAGGGGTGTACTTCTTCACACACGCTCTCACCACTTATCGCCGTTTACACGACATGTACTCTGCAACCTTCAAGCGGAAGCCCAGCAAGGGTGTCGGCCACGGCCTACCTAAACACTCAAGTCCCTAGTCCAGGTTTATCGCCTATTCGGGTTCCATCCGCAGGGAGTCCGGCCGAGGTTTCCACTAACGGCCCCGAACGTTGTGTGCAGGGTTCCCGAGACACCAAACGGGTGAATCGGCACATCGTGCCACGTGCCTACCGCAACACAGCCCACCCCTAAGGTCAGCGCTGCGGCCCCCAAAGATGCTACAAACACTGTAAACTACTTTGCAACTCCCGGACAGAGGACATGGGTGGTTAAGAAGCCGAGAGAGTCAATTAAGGATCCCAATGTGTGGTAGTAATCGCTTTCATGGATCGAAACAGAGAACTCAGTTCGAGGATGGCTGAAATGAGACAACCCACCATGTACTCCTACATGGCCTCTCACCGCTACCTTTACCAAATCGTGTTCACACACTTAGCTCACACACGAGGGACATGTTCACACACCATTCCAATTCATTCCCGATGAATCAGACCTGACTCAACTCTAAGCAGTAGAACGCATGACAAACAAGCATGAATGAGTTGGCACAACAGGGCTCAAACAACTCCTACTCATGCTAATGGGGTTCCATCTAATTACTGTGGAATGACAGGTCATGCAGAGGATAAGGGGTTCAGCTACCGCAGCAAGTAACAGATGAATCGTTGTTGTCCTAATGCAGTAAAAGAGAGCAGGAGCGAGAGAGTGGGATTATATCGGAATGAACAAGGGGGTTTTGCTTGCCTGGCACTTCTGAAGATAATATAGTTCTTCATCGGTGTCATCTAACTCATCGTCGGTACATCGTCTACTGAGGGGGGGGGGGACAAACAACGGCAAATTAGGAAGAACACAATCAATGCAGTGCAACAAATATGATGCTGTCAGGACCCCGATTCCAAGTCACATCGACCTAGCCGGTAACACCTCATATCACTTTGCGGCCTCACGCACGGTATTCCCATGGGTGTCGCCTTACCATGGCCCGGGACCGTTTGCGCCTTTTGGCTCACATATATGATAGTATCGCTAGAATCCATATGACAGAGAACCCGGGCCGACATGGCTAGTCGTGAACCCAAAGCGGCGCTAACCCATGGGGACAGGCATACATGAATCACATCGAGCATGTCGGTCATCAACGTATGAATTCGGGCTGTAGCACTGGGCTAACAGGACTCCGGTATCCCGGGCTGTAGCAGGCTAGGCAGGAATCCGAATATCACCGCGTGACATTTCCCCGAGGGGACATACATAGGAACGAAGTGAAACACATGACGGCCAGTCAAGTGTCCAAGCAGTAGTGCTGGGCTAGCAGGACTCCGGTGAACCGGGCTGTAGCGGACTACTATCGCTCAGAAGCACTAGACTACATTTCCCCATATGAGAGGCTGCCAAGGATAAACAACTAGATTGTCGGATCCCACACATACCAAGCATTTCAAACATACACACAATATGCTCAATATGTGTAAATACAACATGGCATCACAACATAACTCTCTGACTCAAATATTTATTCATTAGGCTCCGAGGAGCGAGATATTACAAACATGGGTCTCATGACCCAACACTCGAGCATACAAGTCAAAGCACAAGCGGAAGCTAAACATGTCTCGAGTACGCATAACTATAAATGAAAAAGGCCGAGAAGCCCGACTATCTACCAGATCTGCCGAGGGCACAAGATCGTAGCTGAGGTAACAAGCTAAACGTCAAGTCCAAGCGGAACTACTAGCGAGACTAACGCCTCTCGCAAAACATAAAATAAGCAAACGTGAGTACAAACGCATTTCAAGAAGACTTACATCGTAACTATCTACGTATGCATCATTATCAACAAAGGGGTGGTGGAGTTTGATCGCAGCAAGCCAGCTTTGACTCGGTGGCTATCCTAAACTATGACCTGCAAGTAACTCTTTTGAGGTGGCGCACGAGTCCACATATTCACCATATCAATACACCACTATGGACCCGCTCCGTCTCCCTACGAGAACGCCCATCCATAGCACTCACGCTTATCTTGCGCATTTTAGAGTATTCACTTTCACTTGTCTATGAACTGATATAGGCAACCCAGAAGTCCTTTTCCGTGGACACGGCTATTCGAATAGATCATATTAACCCTGCAGGGGTGTAGTTCTACACACACGCTCTCACCACTTACCGCCGTTTACACGACATGTACTCGGCAACCTTCAAGCGGAAGCCCAACGTGGGTGTCGGTCATGGCCTACCTAAACACTCAAGTCCCTAGTCCAGGTTTATCGCCTATTCGGGTTCCATCCGCAGGAGTCCGCCGAGGTTTCCACTAACGGCCCCGAACGATGTGTGCAGGGTTCCCGAGACACCAAACGGGCGAATCGGTACACCGGGCCACGGTGTATCTACCGCATCATAGCCCACCCCTAGGGTCAGTGCTACGCACGGCCTCCAACACATATCCTACAAACACCAGAATCTAGTTGCAACTCCTGGACAGAGAACAAGGGTGGTTAAGAAGCCGAGAGAGGCAATTAAGGATCCCAGTGTGTGGTAGTAACTGTTTCATGGATCACAAACACAGAACTCAGTTCCCGAGGACGGCTTCAATGAGACAACCCACCATGTACTCCTACATGGCCTCTCACCGCTACCTTTACCAAATCGTGTTCACACACTTAGCTCACACACAGTAGGACATGTTCACACACCTCCGATTCATCCCCGATGAATCGGACCAGACTCAACTCTAAGCAGTAGCAGGCATGACAAACAAGCAAGAATGAGTAGGCACAACAGGGCTCAAACAACTCCTACTCATGCTAGTGGGTTTCATCTATTTAATGTGGAATGACAGGTCATGCAGAGGATAAAGGGGTTCAGATACTGCAGCAAGTAACTGATAAATCGTTGTTGTCCTAATGCAGTAAAAGAGAGCAGGAGCGAGAGAGTGGGATTATATCGGAATGAACAAGGGGGTTTTGCTTTCCTGGCACTTCTGAAGATAATATAGTTCTTCATCGGTGTCATCGAATTCATCGCCAGACGTCGCTCACCGAGAGGGACAAACACCGCAATCGAGAAAGAACACAATCAATGCAATGCACATTCACATGAATGACATGTCATGTTAAGGTACTGAATTCACCTAATGCAATATCTAGCCAAGTTAATTGAAGTGGAACTCAAACAAGAACAAATTCCAACTCCAAATGTTATTTCATAAATTGCCCTAATCATCATTTGTCCTATTCAGTGAGGTTAATTTTTTCAAACATGCATGATCATGGCATAAACAGATTCTTCATATTTTTCTGATCATTTTTCATGTACAAATTATTTAATTTGGAGTTACGGTTGAATTTATATGAATTTTAGAAGTGTTGGGCATTTTCTGGAATTTCCTGATTAGTTTTAAACGAGAAAATGATTAATGACATCAGCATTGTGTCACTACTGCGTCAGCAGGTCAGCCGAGTTGACCAGGGTCAACTCCGACTGGTGGGACCCGCGTGTCATTGACCCAGGGACTAAACCACGGTCAAAACTAGCGCTGACTGGGGTTTGACCCTGTGGTGGGGCCCGCTGTCACTGTCTGTTAGTGTGCTAATTGGGGGATTAGCCGCTAATGGCAACGCCATGTCAGCGTCGCCGGATCAGGCGCCGGCGACCACATCTCGCGGCGGAGGCTCGCCGAGTTGTTTCGGCTCGCGCCACGGAGGACCATTTCGCACGGTTTGCGGCTACGGAGAGTGGCGGTGGGCGCACCTGTGGTGGCAACAGCTCGAAATGGGGTGGTCGGGATCGACAGCGGTGACCAAATCGGCGGCGGCCGGAGTTCGGGTGCTCGCGGTTTTGGTGCTACGGGGCACGGCGGGGCGAACGGCCGGGTGCTACGGCCTCCTGGGGCATCTAGGAGCATGATGCGGTGCAAGGTCATGGCTGGGTCGAGCTCAGGCCACGGCGGTGACATCGCCGGCGAAGCCGAGCTCTCGGGCTCGATGGGAACGGCGGCTAGAGAGGAAAATAGAGCACGGGGAGAGAGGGGTTCGGTAGAGGAGCTCACAAGGGGTCGGAAGAGAATCTCGGTGGGCTCGGGGAAGCTTCTGCGACGGCGAATTGACGACGGCGATCTCCGGGAATCGGAGATGAAGACGACGACGCTCCGGTCGACTGGGGCCTCCTCTGGTCGCGTGCGTCGGTGTGTGTAGCTCCACGGGGTCAGGGCGGAGCTCAGGGATGCATAGAGGGAGCGAGGGGGTGGCTGTGGCCGCGGTAAACGGCATCGGCGGCGACGAGCTCCGCGCTGTGGGGGGGAATAGAGAGGGATCCAGGGGGAAAGTGAGGGTGAGGAGAGAGCGAGGAGGGCCCTGGAGGTGTCGTGGCATCCGCAGCGGGGTCACAGAAGGGGGCAGGCAGGCAGGGAGGGAGGAGGTGGCGCTGCGCGTGCGTGCGCGCCGCGGGCACACGCCCCTGTCCTACTGTCCCGAGGAGGAAGACGACAGGGAGGCGCTGGTGGGCTGGGCCGACCGACTACAATGCTGGGCCGAGGTAAGTGGGCTGCAGGTAAGCGACAGGTAACACTCTGTCTCTATTTTAATTTTTTTTTTCTGTTTTCTATTTGCCTTTAGTTTTCTTTGATTTAGTAAAAATAGTAAACCACATCTAAGAATCCTAAAATAAATTGTGAGGACCTGTTGAATTATTTCCAACAACCCACATTTAGTTTCAGAATTATTTGAGCATTTAAAATTGTTATAGCAATTAAATACCCAAATTCAAATACATAATAATTTAATTCAAGAGTCCAAAAATGGCCTAGAAATATGTGCATCATTTTTGGCAGAGGTTTTCACCTTTAACAAAAATCATGAACTTTTCTAAAGGGCATTTGGGTTCGTTGAAAATATTTTTATTGAACCTAGTTGAATTCAATTGGTGCTAGGGTTTCAACAATCCCCATTTCAAGTTTCATAAAATTTAAACATGATGCATGGATGCTAAAGCAAAAACAAGCAAGGCCTGAACTGGGATGTGACAACTCACCTCCACTAAACAAGAATCTCGTCCCGAGATTCAAGACGTGAGGTAAGAAATCATGGGGTCACAAGCTAACACGATCCTCACGATCCAACTGTCCTTCTCAAGATGTTGATCCATTGCTTCATATTGATCTTGACGTCTTTGCTTTCGAGAACTTCATCCAACACGACAACGACAGAGAGGAACTATGCAGGAATCGATCTTCTTAAAGATCGAGCAACTCACGATCAACTCACAGAATGAGATGTTGAAACATCTCGAGTTGAGACACAAAACACAACAAGAGGGATGGAAGAAGAAACGACGGGGTTTGATTGGTGGGCAATAATTCCATGCTTAGAAAGAGGGTGGATGGTGTCAAGGTGGCGAGGAAATATTTACCAAGATCCCGTAACAGGGCACCTCGAGAAAGGTGACTCGAAGAACTACTCCCTTAAGTGGCAAAAAGAATTACTTTTGATCCATAGATCATTGGAACTCTTTATACCAGCCTAAGGCAATCACAGTCGATCATTTGAAAGAGTTCGAAAGGATGACATACTCGGACTAGAATGGATGATGTGGACTATCTTGTTGAAGGGAAAGCAATAGATGATTTCTGTTTATCATCGGAAATGGATGGGACCCATGGTAGGACCGCTTTTGAAGATGATCCTGAACAAGAATTACTAAGAAGGCAGCCCATAGTGAAATGGCACAAGGACGGTGCAAGCTGGGAACAAAATGCAACTGTTGGAATGTTCCAACCATCATATCTGCCTGAGATTCAGATCCGATTGGATGATAGGATACTTCGGACTCAGCATGTCCGAAAATAAAGGTCGCAACACAAATCGACGAGATGACGTTGCGAGGTTCTCGGGATATGAACTACGATAGCAAGCTCCAAAACATGAGCTGGTTCCGCTACAAACCTGTGAACACACTGTCCTAGACAAGCATGACCACATGGTAGTCTTATGATAAAACACTACCGAGTTCTGGTTGGGAACCATCATCGCGGATAACGAAGTTCTTAATTAAGCCCGTTAGCTCTTAAAAGAAACTCCTTCTCTGGAACAAATCAGTTAGTGGCTTGGTGTGCTAGGGATACATATGGAGTGAAGGTTGCGAGCCTGTCAAACCATAGCACACTTCGCACATGCATGACTGACTTGGGATGGTACCAGGGGGAACAAAAGCAATCTTTCTCGAACTCACGGCGGCAACTTGCACCAGATGCACGTGAATCAGAGAAAGTCACTTCTTTCATCCAACATATTCTTCACGAATGGGACATGAAGATAATGCTTATAAAAGTTTCCAACGCTAGGTTGATGTTCAACATGACTCATGGGGGAGACAAAATGCTACTGATGGGCTCAACAGCAACTCATCAGAATTTCCATATATCTGGACTTCCACCATCATGTGAACACGGTGATAGTATTGGTCAGACCAAAAGATATAATGGTGTATGCTCGAGGGATCAACCACGAGTAAGACAACATTACAAACATCGTTGGTTCTGATTTGACTTGACGATGGCCCATACTCAAGTCAAAGTTTTGACAAGGCAATAGATCCAACAACTGATCACAGGGACCAATCGATGAAAATATCATCTTTCCTCAACACACACACAAGAATATCCCTTTGGAACGAACTAAGTTAGGCAAGCTTTTATCTTCCAACTCTCCAAGTTGTTGTTTAGCTTAACCAACTAGCTCAGGGGTATCCAACACAGATTCTTGGAGAATGGCTGGTTTGGAGAAAAACCAACTTGATCACGAACTCAACATAGCGGTCAAGTGACAACCTGATGATACTTCCGAGAAGATAATCGGAATATCACGAACCACCGGTATGTTACTAAGCTCGAGAACAGTCTTGCTTTCCAGAGCAAGAAGACGATACGATCAAATAAGCAAGGGATTGAATAATCCTAACTCATTGATCGAAGAGTGCACCAGGAAAATGGACTAGGTGGCACGATCAATCTTAGGATGATGATTTAATAATCAACACGCTAAGAATGAGGATATTGTCCATTAGCTGCCAAGCAACGAGTTGCTCGGAGTATTGATTTCACACATCATAATTCATTTGTCGGCATTCCGTTACAACAACACGGGACCGAGGAATGAACGATGATGGAGAGGGTATCACTGCATCAAGAATTCATAAGAGGTGGTGCGATTCTCATGACACTCTTGACATAAAGATGGTAACACTCCAGGGTAGAACAGAACAAAAGCTTAATTGGCATTTTGATCTGCGGGATACAACTACTTTGACCCAATCCTAGATGTGGATGAGGTACTGGAGTTTGTCTCTCCTAGTCATTCCGGAATAGAATGGCTTGACGGACCACAAGGATAACAGGCATCGATAAACACGATCGCACACATACTCTTGGTTATCAAGCGATAGAGGATGGTCGTGGATACAACTAAAGAGAACAAGCTCAAAGGAACATATAATCTTCTCGAGTTGTGGATGCATAGGTTGGTATGTCGAATCAAGTTCAACAGGTTTCTTCCGGATAACCCATGCAGAGAAGGTAGAACTGGCAGAGTCACAATATGAATGGAGTACTCCTCAAGAGCACTTTGGTTGTGATCTTTTGGTTCAAAAGAACTTCTGCCATAACTAGTTCATGGTATTTGGAAGAAGGAAATACCATGGACCGCGAGGACTATCATAAAGTTACTAGTATCCTAAAGGAACTAGCAAATACTAACAACATGAAGTAGGGTGAATCTCGGGTTCAAGAACCCAGGAATAGAATGCCTACTAACTAATAACATCACAGGATGCTTTCAAGAATAATGGCGAGAATCATCACCTTTGGGGATACAAAAGCATTGCTAAATTGCTAGGTGACTTCCTAAACACCTAGGTCATAATAATAGCTCCAACATCTACGCCGAAGCAACAAAGTACCTCAACTTACCGATTAGTGTGCTTATTCTGACCAAAAAGGACATCGGGAACGGAAGAAAGGATTTGCAAATGCATCAGACTATTTAGAGACCTGGGATGACTCGGACAGCATAACGGCTGTAAATGCTCAAAATGATTTGAAACATCCTGCAAAAAGGGTGGCATAACCACTCAACATCACAATATCAAGGTTCCGAGATCAACAATTATCATACGTAAATAGTAGGAACTGAACGGGGCTTAAAACCAACAATCTTAAAGGTCTATGGATTAGTAACACGTCATCCTCGATAGATAGATGAGAAGCCTAGTTCTTAAACCCCGTAGAAGAGAAGAGGATGACTCGGATCGAGGGCCATGAGGTATAAGGAGTAAAAAGAGCCTTATGTTCCCTTCCACAATCAATTCCCTTACATAACTAAAGCATTTCTAGACACAACTTCGACCAGTTTGGCTTGGTAATCCTACAGGCAGTCAGGCTCTGATACCAACGCTGTCAGGACCCTGATTCCAAGTCACATCGACCTAGCCGGTAACACCTCATATCACTTTGCGGCCTCACGCACGGTATTCCCACGGGTGTCGCCTTGCCATGGCCCGGGACAGTTTGCGCCTTTTGGCTCACGTATATGATAGTGTCGCTAGCATCGATATGACAGAGAACCCGGGCCGACATGGCTAGTCGTGAACCCAAAGCGGCGCTAACCCATAGGGACAGGCATACATGAATCACATCGAGCATGTCGGTCATCAACGTATGAATTCGAAAGTAACCTTTGGGCTAACAGGACTCCGGTATCCCGGCTGTAGCAGGCTAGGCACGACTCGAATATCACCAGCGTGACATTTCCTGAGGGGACAGACATAGGAACGAAGTGAAACACATGCCGCCAGTCAAGTGTCCAAGCAGTAGTGCTTTGGGCTAGCAGGACTCCGGTGAACCGGGTCAGAAGCGGACTACTATCGCCAGAAGCACTAGACTACATTTCCCCATATGAGAGGCTGCCAAGGATAAACAACTAGATTGTCGGATCCCACACATACCAAGCATTTCAAACATACACACAATATGCCCAATATGTGTAAATACAACATGGCATCACAACATAACTCTACGACTCAAATATTTATTCATTAGGCTCCGAGGAGCGAGATGTTACAAACATGGGTCTCATGACCCAACACTCGAAACATACAAGTCAAAGCACAAGCGGAAGCTAAACATGTCTCGAGTACGCATAACTATAAATGAAAAAGGTGAGAAGCCCGACTATCTACCGAGATCTGCCGAGGGCACAAGATCGTAGCTGAGGTAACAAGCTAAACGTCAAGTCCAAGCGGAACTACTAGCAAGACTGACGCCTCTCTCGCAAAACATAAAATAAGCAAACGTGAGTACAAACGTACTCAGCAAGACTTACATCGTAACTATCTACGATGCATCATTATCAACAAAGGGGTGGTGGAGTTTGACCGCAGCAAGCCAGCTTTGACTCGGTGGCTATCCTAAACTACGACGCAAGTAACTCTTTTGAGGTGGCGCACGAGTCCACATATTCACCATATCAATACACCACTATGGACCCGCCTCCGTCTCCCTCACGAGAACGCCATCCATAGCACTCACGCTTATCTTGCGCATTTTAGAGTATCCACTTTCACTTGTCTATGAACTAATATAGGCAACCCAGAAGTCCTTTTCCGCGGACATGGCTATTCGAATAGATAATATTAACCCTGCAGGGGTGTACTTCTTCACACACGCTCTCACCACTTACCGCCGTTTACACGACATGTACTCGGCAACCTTCAAGCGGAAGCCCAACGTGGGTGTCGGCCACGGCCTACCTAAACACTCAAGTCCCTAGTCCAGGTTTATCGCCTATTCGGGTTCCATCCGCAGGGAGTCCGGCCGAGGTTTCCACTAACGGCCCCGAACGATGTGTGCAGGGTTCCCGAGACACCAAACGGGCGAATCGGTACACCGGGACACGGTGTATCTACCGCATCATAGCCCACCCCTAGGGTCAGCGCTACGCACGGCCTCCAACACATATCCTACAAACACCAGAAACTAGTTGCAACTCCTGGACAGAGAACAATGGTGGTTTTGAAGCCGAGAGAGTCAATTAAGCCTCCCACTGGATGGTAGTTATTGTTTCCGGGATCACAAACACAGAACTCAGTTCCAGAGGACGGCTTCAATGAGACAACCCACCATGTACTCCTACATGGCCTCTCACCGCTACCTTTACCAAATCGTGTTCACACACTTAGCTCACACACAGTAGGACATGTTCACACACCTCCGATTCATCCCCGATGAATCAGATCTGACTCAACTCTAAGCAGTAGCAGGCATGACAAACAAGCATGAATGAGTAGGCACATCAGGGCTCAAACAACTCCTACTCATGCTAGTGGGTTTCATCTATTTACTGTGGAATGACAGGTCATGCAGAGGATAAAGGGGTTCAGCTACCGCAGCAAGTAACAGATAAAATGTTGTTGTCCTAATGCAGTAAAAGAGAGCAGGAGTGAGAGAGTGGGATTATGTCGGAATGAACAACGGGGTTTTGCTTGCCTGGCACTTCTGAAGATAATATAGTTCTTCATCGGTGTCATCGAATTCATCGTCAGACGTCAGCTCACCGAGAGGGACAAACACCGCAATCGAGAAAGAACACAATCAATGCAATGCACATTCACATGAATGACATGTCATGTTAAGGTACTGAATTCACCTAATGCAATATCTAGCCAAGTTAATTGAAGTGGAACTCAAACAAGAACAAATTCCAACTCCAAATGTTATTTCATAAATTGCCCTAATCATCATTTGTCCTATTCAGTGAGGTTAACTTGTTCAAACATGAATGACCATAGCATAAACAGATTCTTCATATTTTCTGATCATTTTTCATGTACAAATTATTTAATTTGGAGTTACGGTTGAATTTATATGAATTTTAGAAGTGTTGGGCATTTTCTGGAATTTCCTGATTAGTTTCAAACGAGAAAATGATTAATGACATCAGCATTGTGTCACTCTTGCGTCGGTGGTCACCGAAATGACCAGTGGTCAACTCAGACTAGTGGGACCCAGCGTGTCATTGACCTGAGGACTAAACCACGGTCAAAACTAGCGCTGACCGGGTTTGACCCTGTGGTGGGGCCCATTGTCGATTAATACATTAGTGTGCTAATTGGGGATTAGCCGCTAATGGCAACGCCACGTCAGCGTCGCCGGATCAGGCGCCGGCGACCACATCTCGCGGCGGAGGCTCGCCGGAGTTGCTCGGGCTCGCGCTACGGAGGACCATTTCGTGCACGGTTTGCGGCTATGGAGAGCTGGCAGTGGGGCGCACCCAGTGGTGGCAACAATGAGCCGGGTGGTCGGGATTGACGGCGGCGACCAAATCGGCGGCGGCCGGAGTTCGGGTGCTCGCGGTTTTGGTGCTACGGGGCACGGCGGGGCGAACGGCCGGGTGCTACGGCCTCCTGGGGCAGTTAGGAGCATGATGTGGTGCAAGGTCATGGTTGGGTCGAGCTCAAGCCACGGCGGCGACATCGCCGGCGAAGCCGAGCTCTCGGGCTCGATGGGAACGGCGGCTAAAGAGCAAAATAGAGCACGGGGAGAGAGGGGTTCGGTAGAGGAGCTCACAAGGGGTCGGAAGAGAATCTCGGTGGGCTCGGGGAAGCTTCTGCGACGGCAAATTGACGACGGCGATCTCCGGGCACCGGAGATGAAGACGACGACGCTCCGGTCGCCTGGGGCCTCCTCTGGTCGCGTGCGTCGGTGTGTGTAGCTCCACGGGGTCAGGGCGGAGCTCAGGGATGCATAGAGGGAGCGAGGGGGTGGCTGTGGCCGCGGTAAACGGCGTCGGTGTAAAATGAGGGTGAGGAGAGAGCGAGGAGGGCCCTGGAGGTGTCGTGGCTTCCGCATTGGGGTCGCGGAAGGGGGCAGGCAGGCAGGGAGGGAGGAGGTGGCACTGCAGCGCTGCGTCTGGGCTGGCACACGCCTGCCCCATCTCCCCGAGGAGGAAGACGACAGGAGGCGCTGGTGGGCTGGGCCGACCGACTACAATCTTGGGCCGAGGTAAGTGGGTTGCAGTGTGACAGGTAACACTCTGTCTCTATTTTAATTTTTGTTTCATTTTCTATTTGCCTTTTGTTTTCTTTGATTTAGTAAAATACTAAACCACATCTAAAAATCCTGAAATAAATTGTGAGGACCTGTTGAATTATTTCCAACAACCCACATTTAGTTTGAGAATTATTTGAGCATTTAAAATTGTTATAGCAATTAAATACCCAAATTCAAATACATAATAATTTAATTCAAGAGTCCAAAAATGACCTAGAAATATGTGCATCATTTTTGGTAGAGGTTTTCACCTTTAACAAAAATCATGAACTTTTTTAAAGGGCATTTGGGTTCGTTGAAAATATTTTTATTGAACCTAGTTGAATTCAATTGGTGCTAGGGTTTCAACAATCCCCATTTCAGGTTTCATAAAATTTAAACATGATGCATGGATTCTAAAGCAAAAACAAGCAAGGCCTGAGATGGGGATGTGACAGATGCATGATAATTTCATGGCAATATGCTGTTGATTGAGCTAATGCAACTAGCAACCATATTAAATGAAGTTGGTTTGAACCAAGGGTTCAAATTCAAACTCCATATGTGAAATTCAAATGCCATTTAATTGATTTGACCTGATCAGCAGGTATAAGTTTATCTAACATGCATGAAAGTGGTACAGATGGATAGATTGGATTTTTCTGATCATTTTTCATATATAAATTATTTCATTCTGAGCTACGGTTGATTTTATATGAATTTTAGAAGTTTTGGATATTTTCTGGAATTTCCTGAATATTTAGAAAATAAACTAAATTCCAGAAAAGGAATATGGCGTCAGCATGGCGTCATGCTGACCTCAGCAGAGTCAACAGAGCTGACCAGTGACCCAGCGTTGTTTGTGTCACTGACAGGTGGGGTCGGGTCAACATGTGACGTGGCCAAGTCAAACTGACCTGTGGGGCCCTTGTGGTTAGTTAAACCTAAACAGAAACTAAACCAGATTAATTAGACAGTGGGGCCCAGCTTTCAGTGTCACCGGTTAAACAAACCACGGGGTTAGTGGCTAACCTAATCTGCCACGTCACCTAACCGGCGATTAGCCGCCGGTGCTAATCAGAACGCGGCGGCGCTCCTCGTCCAGCCAGCTCCGGCGATGAGAGCTCGCGTGGCTGGGCTCTACGGACGCGTCGTGGCGAAGCACATCGTTTGGTAGCAGCGGGAGTTGCTGGGGTGGTCGGAATCTGCAACGGCGGCGAGCGAGGCGGCGGCCGGAGCTCGGGTGGGTGCGGGGTTAGCGCTGCGGCTTGCAAACGAACTGGTTGTCGCGCTAGCGTTGCTCCTGGTCGTTCTGAAAGTGCAACATCTGCAGCGCTGAGGCCATTTGGTCACCGGGGCTTCGCCGGCGACGAGCACGTGCGGCGGCGCGGTTCGGTCTTCAAGGGGCAACGACTACAGCAAGAATTCGAGGCAGGGAAAAGGGGGATTCGAGTCAGTGGCTCACGGCGAGTTGGACGAGCAGGTTGGCGAGCTCGGGGAGGGGCTGGAGTCGGCGAGGCGGCGAGGCGGATCTCCGCCGTCGGGAGGTTGAAGACGACGATGGTGGCGGCAACGCAGCGCGTCCCTAGTCGCTTGGCTCGTCGAGGACGATGCGGGCGACGAGGCGGATCTCCCGGACTCGAAGTGAGGGTGAGGGGAAAGCGGTGGCCGCGGTGGTGCTCGTCGGCGGCGGCGGGCGCGTTCGGTGAGGTGGGGGAAACATCGAGGGAGAGAGCAGGGGGAGAGTGAGAGCGGTCGGGGCGGCGCGTGGTATCGTCCGAGCGATCATGGCGACGGAAGGGAGAAGCAGGAGGTGGCGGGAGACGTGGCCCCGGCCGGACGCGTGGCCGCGCGTGCCCCTGTCCTCCTGGCGCGAGGAAGGGGACGACTAGCACGACCAGCTGGCTGGGCCGGCCTGCTGGGCTGCGGTGGGGCGCCAGGTAAGTGGCCCAGGTGGGCTTCCTCTCTCTCTTCGTTTATTTCTGTTTTCTATTTTTTTTGTGTAACTTCAGGGCTTTATTAAAAATGCCAGGGCGTTTCCAAAAATCATGAAACTAATCATGGCTACTATTTATAATATATCCAACAGTAATCATTTTAGTTTATGATTATTTGAGCATTTAAAATATTTTATAGCATTTAAATGCCCAAACGCAAATACTATAGGATTTAATTCAAAAGTCCAGAAATGACCTAGAATTATGTGCATCATTTTTGCGGAGGTTTTCACCTTTATCAAAAATCATGAACTTTTCAGAGGACATTTTGGATTTATTGAAAAGGATTTTATTTGATCCTATTTGAATTCACTTGCTGCTAGGGTTTGGATCAATCCCCATTTCAACTTCATGAAACTTAAACATGATGCATGGATGCAATGCCACTAGTTACAAGCAAACTCTAGGGATGTGACAACTCACCCCCACTAAACAAGAATCTCGTCCCGAGATTCAAGACGTGCGGTAAGAAGATAGAGGGGTACAAGCTAACATGGTCTTCATGATCTAGGTTGCACTTCATAAGAACGTTGACATGATCACCATCTTTGTCTCGACGTCTTGTCTTGGGAACTAAATTCAACTTGACAACGAGAAGAAAGGGGGGATTTTAGAAGAATCGATCTTCTTGAGGTTCGAACAATTTTGGATCATCTTAATGATCACAAGATCAACTCACGGAATGAGACATAGAAACATCTCTGGAGCTGAGAGGCAAAGCATGCATCAGGAGCGACAGAAGAAACAATTTGACGAGGGTTTCAAAGTAGCGAGGAATTGCCATGATTCCAAAACGGGCACCTCAGGGAAGCTGACTCGAAGGACTATTCCCTTAATTGGCAAAAAGAATTACTTTTGATATCTAGATCATTGAAACTCTTTATACCAGCCTAAGGCAATCACAAACGATAGTTTGGCGGAGTTCAAAGGAATGACACATCCGGATTCGAATGGATGATGTGGACTACCTTGTTGAAGACAACGCAATGGATGATTTTTGCTTATCATTGGAAATGAATGGGACCTATGGCAGGACCACTGTTGAAGGCGATCCTGACCAGAAATTACCGAGAAGGGTAGCCCATGGTTGGATGGCACAATGGCGGTGCAAGCCGGGAACAAAATGCAACTGTTGGGAATGTTCCAACCATCATATCTGCCTAAGATTCAGATCTGGTTGGTACAGGAATATTTCAGACATCCACGTGCCTGAAAGGGAAAGTTTGCAACACAAATCGACGAGATGATATTGCGAGAATCTCGGGAGATAAACTACGGTGGCAAGCCCCAAAACATGAGCGAGTTTTGCTACAACATGTGAACACGTTGTCCGAGACAAGCATGACCACATAGTAGTCTTATATTAAAACACTACCGAGTTCTAGTTGGGAACCATCATTGCGGAGAGCGAAGCCCTTGCATAAGTCACATGATTACCTCTTATGAAGGAACTTCTTCTCCTTGGACAAGTCAATCAGTGGCTTGGTGTGCTAGGAAACATATATGGAGTGGAGGCGGCCAACCTATCAAACCATAGGGCACTTCTCACGTGCATACTAACTTGGGACGATTCCAGAGGAAACAAAACAAACCTTTCTCAAATTCATGGCGGCAACTTACACCTAAAGCACATGAATTCGAGGAAGTCACTTCTTCCATCCAAGCATAGGCTTCATGAACGGAACACGAAGGCATTGCTTAAAAAGTTTTCAACACTAGGTTGATGTTCAACATGAATCATGGGGGAGACAAAATGCTGCTGATGGGTCCAACAACAACTCATCGGAATTTCCATATCACTGGACTTCCACCATCATGTGAACACGGTAATAGCATTGGTCAGACCCAAAAGATATAATGGTGTAGGCTCGAGGAATCAACCACGAGTAAGACAACATTATGAACGTCGTTGGTTCTGATTTGATTTGACGATAGCCCATACTCAAATCGAGGATTGGATAAGACAATAGCACCGACAACTGTTCACGTGGATCAATCAACGAAGATATCATCTTTCTTCAACACACACACACAAGGATATCCCTTAGTGATGAACTAAGTGGATTAAGCTTTTATCTTCCAACTCTCCAAATTGTTGTTTAGCTCAACCAACTAGCCTGTGGTATCCAACATGCATTCTTGGAGAAAGGGTGGTTCACAAGAAACCAACTTGTTCACGAGCTCAACATAACAAATGGGTCAACTGGTAATACTTCCGAGAAGATATTCGGAAAATCACGAACCACCGATATGTTACTAAGCTCGAGAACAATCTTGTTTTACAGGGCAAGATGATATGATCAAAATAGTGAGGGATTGACACAATCCTAACTCATTGATCGAAGAGTGCACCAGAAATAAGGACTTGGTAGCACGATTAATCTTAGGATGATGATTCAATGATCAACACGCTAAGAATGAGAATATTGTCCATTAACTACCAAGAAAGGGGCTTGCTAGGCATATCGATTTCACACCACAATTCACTTGTCGGCATTCCGGTTACAATAACACGGAACCGAGGAATGAATAATAACGGTGAGAAGTATCACTGCATCAAGAATTCACAAGAAGTGGTGCAATTCTCATGACACTCTTGACATAAAGATGGTAACACTCCAAGGTAGAACAGAGCAAAAGTTGGATTGACATTTTGATCTGCGGAATACAACTACTTTGACCCAATCCTAGATATGGTACTGGAGTTTGTTTCCCCTAGTCATTCCGGAATAGAATGGCTTGACGGACCACAAGAATAAAAGGGCATCGATGAACACAAATGCACACATACTCTTGGTTATCAAATGATAGACGGGGTCAGAATACAACTAAAGAGAACAACTCAAGGAACATATAACTTTCTGAGTTGTGGATTCATGGGTTAGTATGTCAAACGAGTTCAACAAATTTCCTCCGGATAACCCATGCAGAAATGATAGAACTGGCAGAGTCACAATATGAATGGAGTACTCCTCAAGAGCACCCTGGTTGTGATCTTTTGGTTCAACGAACATCTGCCTTAATGGTTCATGGTATTTGGAAGAAGGAAATACCACGGACCTTGAGGACTATCGCAAAGGTTACTAATATCCTAAAGGTACGAGCAACACTATCGACACGAGGTAAGTAGAGTGAATCTTGGTTCAAGAACCCAGGAGTAGAATACCTACTAACTGATAACATCACGGGATGCTTTCGAGAATGATGGCCAAAATCATCACACCGGGAACACCAAACATGGCCATATTACCAGGTGATCCTCTAAGATGCCTAGGGTCATAATACTAGTTCCAACATATATGTCAAGGCAAGGAGTACCTCAACAGACGATTAGTGTACTTATTCTGACCAAAAGGACACCGTGAACAGAAAGGAAGAATTTGCAAATGCATCAGATAATTTAGAAACCTGGGATGACTCAGATAGCATAACGTCTGTAAATGCTCAAAAAGATTTGAGACATCATGCAAAATGGTGGCATAGCCACTCAACAACATCATATCACGGTTCCGAGATCAACAGTCAATATACAGAAATAGTAGGAACTGAACTGGGGCTTAAATCCAACAATCTTGCAAGTCTACAGATTAGTAACACGTGATCCTGATAGAAAGATGAGAAGCCTAGTTCCTAATCCCCGTAGAAGAGAAGAGGATGACTCAGATCAGAATGCCATGAGGTATAAGGAGTAAAAAGAGCCTTACGTTCCCTTCCACAATCAATTCCCTTACATAACTAAAGCATTTCTAGACACAACTTCGACCGGTTTGGCTTGGTAATCCCACAGCAACAAAGCTCGATACTAACGCTGTCAGACGCAGATTCCAAGTCACATCGATCTAGCAGTTAACACTTGATATCTCTTTGCGGCCTCACGCACGGTATTCCCACGGGTGTCGCCTTACCATGGCCCAGACCGCTTATGCCTTTTGGCTCACGTATATGATAGTGTCGCTAGCATCCATATGACAGAGAACCCGGGCCGACAAGGCTAGTTGTGAACCCAAAGCGGCACTAACCCATGGGGATAGGCATACATGAATCACATCGAGCATGTCGGTCATCAACGTATGAATCGGGCTGTAGCACTGGCTAACAGGACTCCATTAACCCGGTATGTGAGCTAAGGCGGGACTCTCAGTAACCCGGGCTGTAGCTGGCTAGGCAGGACTCCAGATGTCACCGCGTGACATTTCCCGAAGGGACGGACACAGGAACGAAGTGAAACACATGCCGGCCAGTCAAGTGTCCTGACAGTAGTCTTTGGGCTAGCGAGGACTCCGTGAACTGGCTGTAGCGGACTACTATGGCTCAAGGAAGCTCTAGACTACATTTCCCCATAAGAGAGGCTGCCAAGGATAAACAACTAGATTGTCGGATCGCACACATACCAAGCATTTCAAACATACACACAATATGCTCAATATGTGTAAATACAACATGGCATCACAACATAACTCTACGACTCAAGTATTTATTCATTAGGCTCGAGGAGCGAGATATTACAAACATGGGTCTCTCGACCCAGCATTCAGAGCATACAAGTCAAACACATGCGAAAGCTTAACATGTCTGAGTACAGACAACTATAAATGAAAAAGGCTGAGAAGCCTGACTATCTACCAGATCCTACCGAGGGCACAAGATCGTAGCTGAGGTAACAAGCTAAACGTTGAAGTCCACGCTGAACTACTAGCGAGACTGACGTCTCTCTGCAAAACATAAAATAAGAAAACGTGAGTACAAATGTACTCAGCAAGACTTACATCAGAGCTAACTACATATGCATCATTATCATCAAAGGGGGTGGTGGAGTTTGACTGCAGCAAGCCAGTTTTGACTCGGTGGCTATCCTAACTACGACTGTAAGTAACTCTTTTTAGGTGGCGCACACGAGTCCACATATTCACCATATCAATACACCACTATGGACCCGCTCCCGTCTCCCTACGAGAACGCCATCCATAGCACTCTTGCTTATCTTGCACATTTTAGAGTGTCCACTTTCACTTGTCTATGAACTGTTATAGGCAACCCAGAAGTCCTTCACCGCGGACACGGCTATTCGAATAGATCATTTATAACCCTGCAAGGGTGTACTTCTTCACACACGCTCTCACCACTTATCGCCGTTTACACGACATGTACTCGGCAACCTTCAAGCGGAAGCCCAACGAGGGTGTCGGCCACGGCCTACCCAAACACTCAAGTCCCTAGTCCAGGTTTATCGCCTATTCGCGTTCCATCCGCAGGGAGTCCGGCCGAGGTTTCCACTAAAGGCCCCAAACGATGTGTGCAGGGTTCCCGAGACACCAAACGGGTGAATCGGTACACCGTGCCACGTGCCTACCGCAACACAGCCCACCCCTAAGGTCAGCGCCATGCGTCCCCCAAAGATGCTACAAACATCAGAAACTACTTTGTAACTCCCGGACAGAGGACAGGGGTGGTTAAGAAGCCGAGAGAGTCAATTAAGGATCCCAATGTGTGGTAGTAACTGTTTCATGGATCGCAAACACAGAACTCAGTTCCTGAGGACGGCTGAAATGAGACAACCCACCATGTACTCCTATATGGCCTCTCACCGCTACCTTTACCAAATCATGTTTACACACTTAGCTCACACACAGTAGGACATGTTCACACACCATTCCAATTCATTCCCGATGAATCAGACCTGACTCAACTCTAAGCAGTAGCAAGCATGACAAACAAGCATGAATGAGTAGGCACAACAGGGCTCAAACAACTCCTACTCATGCTAGTGGGTTCCATCTAATTACTGTGGAATGACAGGTCATGCAGAGGATAAAGGGGTTCAGCTACCGCAGCAAGTAACAGATGAATCGTTGTTGTCCTAATGTAGTAAAAAGAGAGCGATGGCGAGAGAGTGGGATTATATAGGAATGAACAAGGGGGTTTTGCTTGCACGGCACTTCGAAGATAATATAGTTCTTCATCGGTGTCATCGAACTCATCGCTTGCGGTACATCGTCTCGAGGGGGGACAAACACCGGCAAACAAGGAAGAACAAAATCAATGCAATGCAACAAATATGATGCATGATAATTTCAAGGCAATATGCTGTTGATTGAGCTAATGCAACTAGCAACCATATGAAATGAAGTTGGTTTGAACCAAGGGTTCAAATTCAAACTCCATATGTGAAATTCAAATGCCATTTAATTTATTTTACCTGATCAGCAGGTATAAGTTGATCTAACATGCATGAAAGTGGTGCAGATGGATAGATTGGATTTTTCTGATCATTTTTCATATATAAATTATTTCATTCTAAGCTACGGTTGATTTTATATGAATTTTAGAAGTTTTGGATCTTTTCTGGAATTTCCTGAATATTTAGAAAATAAACTAAATTCCAGAAAAGGAATATGGCGTCAGCATGGCGTCATGCTGACCTCAGCAGAGTCAACAGAGCTGCCCCGGGTCAAAGCTGACCAGTGGGGTCCACTGGTCAGTGACCCAGCGTTGTTTGTGTCACTGACAGGTGGGTTCGGGTCAACATGTGACGTGGCCAAGTCAAACCGACCTGTGGGGCCCTTGTGGTTAGTTAAACCTAAACAGAAACTAAACCAGATTAATTAGACAGTGGGGCCCAGCTTTCAGTGTCACTGGTTAAACAAACCATGGGGTTAGTGGCTAACCTAATCTGCCACGTCACCTAACCGGTGATTAGCCGCCGGTGCTAATCAGAACGTGGCGGCGCTCCTCGTCCGGCCATCTCCGGCGACGAGAGCTCGTGTGGCTGGGATCTACGGACGCGTCATGGGGAAGCGCGTCGTTTGGTAGCAGCGAGAGGTGCTGGGGTGGTCGGAATCTGCAAAGGCGGCGAGCGAGGCGGCGGCCGGAGCTCGGGTGGGTGCGGGGTTAGCGCTGCGGCTTGCAAACGAACTGGTTGTCGCGCTAGCGTTGCTCCACGGGTCGTTGCGAGTGCAATGGACGCATGCGCGGGGCCATTTGGTCACCGGGGCCTCGCCGGCGACGAGCCCATGCAGCGGCGCGGTTCGGTCTTCAAGGGGCGACGACTACATCAAGAATTCGAGGCGGGGAAAAGGGGGATTTGAGTCAGTGGCTCACGGCGAGTTGGACGAGCAGGTCGGCGAGCTCGGGGAGGGGCTGGAGTCGGCGGGGCGGCGAGGCGGATCTCCGGCGTCGGGAGGTTGAAGACGACGATGGTGGCGGCGATGCAGCGCGTCCCTGGTCGCTTGGCTCGTCGAGGACGATGCGGGCGACGAGGCGGATCTCCCGGACTAGAAGAGTGGGCGAGGGGAAAGCGGTGGCCGCGGTGGTGCTCGTCGGTAGCGGCGGGCGCGTTTGGTGAGGTGGGGGAAACGGCGAGGGAGAGAGCAGGGGGAGAGTGAGAGCGGTCGGGGCGGCGCGTGGCGTCGTCCGAGCGATCCAGGCGACGGAAGGGAGAAGCAGGAGGTGGCGGGAGACGTGGCTCAGCCGACGCTGGCGTGGCCGCGTGCCCTGTCCTCCCGGGCGCGAGGAAGGGGACGACTGCACGGCCAGTGGCTGGGCCGGCTCTGGGCTGCAGGCGCCAGTAAGTGGCCCAGTGGGCTTCCTCTCTCTCTTCGTTTATTTATGTTTTCTATTTTTTCTCAGAATTTCGTGGCTTTATTAAAAATGCTGTATGCGTTTCCAAAAATCATGAAACTAATCATGGCTACTATTTATAATATATCCAACAGTAAGCATTTTAGTTTATGATTATTTGAGCATTTAAAATATTTTATAGCATTTAAATGCCCAAACGCAAATATTGTAGGATTTAATTCAAAAGTCCAGAAATGACCTAGAATTATGTGCATCATTTTTGCTAGAGGTTTTCACCTTTATCAAAAATCATGAACTTTTCCAGAGGACATTTTCGATTTATTGAAAAGGATTTTATTTGATCCTATTTGAATTCACTTGGTGCTAGGGTTTGGATCAATCCCCATTTCAACTTCATGAAACTTAAAGATGATGCATGGATGCAATGCCACTAGTTACAAGCAAACTCTAGGGATGTGACAGGGCTGACCATCACGGGCCGTTAATAGGCCGTATTTGGTGATGCTATGAAAATGGCCCAACAGTCTAACGGACCACAAACGGGCCGACTGTAACGACGGGCTGAATTTGGCCCACAAGCAGAAAATGACAGTAACGGGCCGTAAGTAACCGAATCCTGCAAATGAGCCCAAGAATAAATGGGCCCTCAGAAGGCCGAAAGTTAACTTGGGCTGGAAACGGCCCAACGGAATAACGGCCCGTTAATGGGTATAAAGTGTTACACTGTTCATTACGGGCCAGTTTCACCGCGGGCCGTTAATGGGTGTAAAGTAATACACTGTTCATTACGGGCCAGTTTCTGCACGGGACGCTAATGGGCCAAGAATTACAAAGGGCCTCATATGGGCCGAAAGACGTCAAGGGCCATACATGGGCCAGAAGTGAAAACGGGCTGGAATCATATTGGATGGCCCAGATGACGCTACTGGGCCTAATTTGCATAGGGCGTAACGGGCCTTGGGTTAGCGGGCTATAAATGGGCTATATGCTAACAGGCCGTTAACAGGCTTTCCATGGGCCGGCCCGCCAGCTTTTGAACAAGTCAAACGGGCCAGCCTTTTCACAGGAATGGGGCACTGTTGGGCCGTGCCACGTGTCGACGTATCATAGGCGCCTTCTGTCCAGTGAGTGGATGACATCTTTCCCAATGATGAGCCGACACGTGTTTCCTCCATCCAATGATGATTTTACACGTGGAAAATCCCCATTGGTCGGGGCTGTTAATGGGTTATCGGATCTGAAACCCGACCCGATAGCTTAAAGGCGTTCCGTTACGGTGGATGCCACGTGTCGGTCACCCTTGACGAAAGCACTTCTGTGACGCACGATTTATCGTCATGGAAGTGGACACTTCCGTGATGATAATTTTGGTAATGTCATGGAACACTTCTACGACAGCACAGGTATGACTATCTTGATTCTGTCATAAATTTGTCATGGATGTACATGCATGACAAAAAACACGACCTACTGTGACAAACACGTATCATCACGGAAGTGTATTTTTTTTGTAGTGAGTCAAGCACCTGCGTGGTGGCATGCAGATCTTCGTGAAGACTCTGCCACCGCACCAGCTCAGTAGCCTGGCAGCCTACATGGCGCTCCATGCCTCATTAGCCTGGACGCGTGTTGGAGGAAGGCGAGGCGGCGACGGATGGGACGGGCTTCACTGCCACCCCAAATAAAGCAAGAGGACACCTAAGCAGCGCATTTAATTCGTTTTGTCCTGTGATGTCAGGCGATAAGCTCGACTACTGTACAACTTTACACCTCCTGTGTGACACTGTGGCAGCCCCTTCGACTATAAAAGGAGGCCCGCGGCGTACTGAGAGAGAATTCGGACTTTTTGGGCCCTGAAGCTTTGTAGCTAGTCCAAGAACACCAGATAAACACAAGCCAACAGGAGTAGGGTATTACTCATCACTTGCGGCCCGAACCTGGATAAAATTTCCCGTGTTGGTCTGTTAAACCCGCTCTTTCCACAGCCCCGCGCCCGCCGACCATAGAAGGGATTCCCCATGATCCCAAAGGTGTCGTTTCCACCGACATATTTGGCGCGCCAGGTAGGGGGCGCAAGCTATGAAAATCCGGTTTGAAGGTTAGCCCATCGATTTCATTATCACCATGGCCCCCAAGAGAAAGGAGATCACAACGATCGGGTCGCCCGGAGCTGGCCCATCTGTGCCAGCGCGCGCAGGTGACCGGGTGGCCACGGATGGGGCCGGAGACGTGGCCGCGAGCATCCACGACACTCTGGCGATCGGAGCAAGGCGAGCAGCGTCGTTCGAATCCAAGACGACAAGCCGCGCGTCGCTGGGTCCGGGGGCGGGGCCGTGCCACCCACGGGCAGCGAGGCAACCTCTACAGCGCCCCAGCTGGCACCCGCACCGCGGCCTTCCCAGGCCGCCCGCGATGAGAGACACCGTGATGTCAGAGCCCCTGGGCACCGCCATGGAAAGAGCCCTGTGCGCCACTCGCGGGACGCACCAGGCCGGCGTGCGCGCTCGGATGCGACGAAAGCAGCGTGCAACCGTGAGACCGTGACAAAGCCCCTTCTAACCTGGTTAGAAGCCGGAGCGCGTCATGGTCTATGCAACTTTCACCTCCGCCCACGCCAGCAGAAGCGCTGGTGTGCGTGCAACTGCTCCTCGACTTCCCCCCTACTGCGGAGAAGCTCGACGAGTGGAGGGCCACCATCTGAAGCCTTGTCAGCTTCGCCAACAAAGATGAGCCGCTCCCAACGGGACCCTCACGCCGGCGTTCTGTCGAGCCGGTGCATGCCGGCGGTGGGGGGACCAGACACACTGCAACCACAGTGCACTCTCCTCCCCTGCGGCCGCGACAGCAACCACCGGCCTGTCGGGCCGATGCCTATGACAATGTTTCCATGGCGTCGTCGACCCACGAACCCGCTGCGACCAACGTCGAGTTCTTCGAGAGAGAGCTCAGGAAGACGCTCGAACTACCATCGAGCAACGACGGGAGACGCGCCATCAGTCAGATAGGCGTGCAGGGCCTGCTATGGACCACCCAGCGTGGGGGGGCCCTTGCAGCCTGCCTTACGAGGTGGATTGTCCGGCCTTTACCCGGGACCTGCGGTAGTTCCAGTGGCCCTCCCACCGCATGTTCAAGCAAGATGTTGGGGAAAAGTACAACGGCAAGAGTCACACGTCGGAGTTCCTCGGCATTTACACCATCGCGATGCAAGCCGTCGAGGCTCGCGATGATAAGGTGCTCGCCAACTACTTTCCGTTGGCACTTAAGCCCAACGTCATGTCGTGGTTGATCCATCTGCCGATGGATTCCATCTCGTTCTGGCCGAACCTGTGCCAAGAGTTTGTTGGCGCCTTTACCGGAGGCCGCTAGGCTCCTGGCCAGGCAAGTGACTTGCATGTCATCCCCCAGAAGGATGGTGAGTCCCTGCGTAAGTACATACAAAGATTCAGCCGTGTGCAGTACACCATCCCAGTCGTTCATCCCGCCGCTATCATCAGTGTGTTCCATCAGAACATACGCAATTGCAAGATGCATTAAGAGCAGGCGATGAACAAGGTCAAGGACGTAGCCGAACTTTATGTTCTGGCGGATAGGTGTGCTCGGGCTGAGGAAGGAAGGAAGTACCCAGACAAAGACGCCGGCACGGAAACCGACTCCATAGACGGAGATGTCGCCGCCCTGACGAAGAAGGGTCGGTGGCGCAATAGGAAGCGTAAGGGCAAGGCTGTACTTGCCGTTGAGGGATCGAGCGACCCCGGCGCCGCCAAGAAGGCCAAGGCCGACGAACCCGGCAAGGAGATTTCAGAAAGCCACAGAGGCCATGTGCGTCGACGGTGGCGCCTCGTTGCACACCTCTCACCACCAACTAAAGCAGTGGGCACCGCAGAGCCATCGTTCGATGCCTAGAAGCCACTGAAGTGGTTCCGCATGCCCATCATTTTTGACACTGATGATCACCCTGATCGCACAACTGCGGTCGGGTATTTGCCATTGTTGGTTTCACCAACAATACGCAACCTCAAGGTGAAAAAAGTGCTGGTTGATGGTGGGGCCGGTCTGAATTCGATCTTGTCCGATGTGATCAAGAAGTCGAAGAGATGGGCGCGTTTCAAGGGGTCGACCCAGGAACGACTCAGCCAAAAGGTAAAATCACACTGCATGTTACTTTTGGGGCGAGTGCTACGTCTTGAGCTTGCGTTGGTTTTCCCCGAAGAGGAGAGGATGATGCAGCACAGTAGCGTAAGTATTTCCCTCAGTTTTTGAGAACCAAGGTATCAATCCAGTAGGAGGCCACGCACAAGTCCCTCGTACCTGCACAGAATGATAGTTACTCGCAACCAACACGATTAGGGGTTGTCAATCCCTTCACGGTCACTTACGAGAGTGAGATCTGATAGAGATAATAGTCTTGAGCTTGCGTTGGTTTTCCCCGAAGAGGAGAGGATGATGCAGCACAATAGCGTAAGTATTTCCCTCAGTTTTTGAGAACCAAGGTATCAATCCAAGAGGAGGCCACGCACAAGTCCCTCGTACCTGCACAAAATGATAGCTACTCACAACCAACGCGATTAGGGGTTGTCAATCCCTTCACGGTCACTTCCGAGAGTGAGATCTGATAGAGATAATATTTTTGGTATTTTTGGTATATAGATGCAAAGTGAAAAGTAAAAAAGCAAAGTAAAAACAAAGCAAGTAAAGAAGTCATGGAGATTGATATGATGAGAATAGACCCGGGGGCCATAGGTTTCACAAGTGGCTTCACTCAAGAGCATAAGTATTCTACGGTGGGTGAACAAATTACTGTTGAGCAATTGACAGAATTGAGCATAGTTATGAGTATATCTAGGTATGATCATGTATATAGGCATCACGTTCGAGACAAGTAGACCGAAACGATTCTGCATCTACTACTATTACTCCACTCGTCGACCGCTATCCACCATGCATCTAGAGTATTGAGTTAAAAACAGAGTAACGCCTTAAGCAAGATGACATGATGTAGAGGAAAAAATTCATGCAATATGATAAATACCCCATCATGTTATCCTTGATGGCAACAATACAATACGTGCCTTGCAACCCTTTCTGTCACTGGGTAAGGACACCGCAAAATTGGACCCAAAGTCATGCACTTCTCCCATTGCAAGAACTACCAACCTAGTTGGCCAAAACAAACATATAATTCGAAGAGACTTGCAAAGATAACTCAATCATACATAAAAGAATTCAGAGAAGATTCAAATATTATTCATAGATAAGCTGGATCATAAACCCACAATTCATCGGTCTCAACAAACACACCGCAAAAATAAGATTACATCAAATAGATCTCCAGGAGAGGGGGGAGAACATTGTATTGAGATCCAAAAAGAGAGAAGAAGCCATCTAGCTACTAGCTATGGACCCGAAGGTCTGAAGTAAACTACTCACACTTCATCGGAGAGGCTATGGTGTTGATGTAGAAGCCCTCCGTGGTGGATGCCCCCTCCGGCGGAGCTCCGGAACAGGCCCCAAGCTGGGTTCTCATGGATACAGGAAGTTGCGGCGGTGGAATTAGGTTTTTGGCTCCTGTTCTGATCGTTTGGGGGTACGCAGGTATATATAGGAGGAAGGAGTACGTCGGTGGAGCAACAGGGGGCCCACGAGGCAGGGGGCGCGCCCTAGGGGGGGGCGCCCCCCACCCTCGTGACCACCTCCGTTGTTCCTTGGTGTAGGGTCCAAGTCTCCTGGATCACGTTCGGTGAGAAAATCACGTTTCCGAAGGTTTCATTCCGTTTGGACTCTGTTTGATATTCTGTTTCTCCGAAACACTAAAAATGGTAAAAACGGCAATTCTGGGCTAGGCCTCCGGTCAATAGGTTAGTCCCAAAAATAATATAAAAGTGGAAAATAAAGCCCAATATAGTCCAAAATAGTAGATAAAGTAGCATGGAGCAATCAAAAATTATAGATACGTTGGAGACGTATCAGGCATCCCCAAGCTTAATTCCTGCTCGTCCTTGAGTAGGTAAATGATAAAAAGAGAATTTTTTATGTGGAGTGATACTTTGGCATAATTTCAATGTAAATCTTCTTAATCATGGTATGAATCTTCAGATTCGAAAGATTCAAGATAAAAGTTCATATTGACATAAAAATAATAATACTTCAAGCATACTAACTAAGCAATTATGTCTTCTCAAAATAACATGGCCAAAGAAAGTTATCCCTACAAAATCATATGGTGTGGCTATGCTCCATCTTCCCCACACAAAATATTTAAATCATGCACAACCCCGATGACAAGCCAAGCAATTGTTTCATACTTTAACATTTTCAAAACTTTTTCAATCTTCACGCAATACATGAGCGTGAGCCATGGATATGGCACTATATGTGGAATACAATGGTGGTTGTGGATAAGACAAAAAGAGGGAAGATAGTCTCACATCAACTAGGCGTATCAATGGGCTATGGAGATGCCCATCAATAGATATCAATGTGAGTGAGTAGGGATTGCCATGCAACGTATGCACTAGAGCTATAAGTATATGATAGCTCAACAAAAGAAACTAAGTGGGTGTGCATCCAACTTGCTTGCTCACGAAGACCTAGGGCATTTGAGGAAGCCCATCATTGGAATATACAAGCCAAGTTCTATAATGAAAAATTCTCACTAGTATATGAAAGTGAATAAACGAGAGACTCTTTATCATGAAGATCAAGGTGCTACATTGAAGCACAAGTGTGGTAAAAGGATACTAACATTGTCCCTTCTCTCTTTTTCTCTCATTTTTTTATTTGGGCCTTTTCTCTTTTTTTATGGCCTCTTTTTATTTTTCGTCCGGAGTCTCATCCCGACTTGTGGGGGAATCATAGTCTCCATCATCCTTTCCTCACTTGGGACAATGCTCTAATAATGATGATCATCACACTTTTATTTTTCTTACAACTCAACAATTACAACTCGATACTTAGAACAAAATATGACTCTATATGAATGCCTCCGGCGGTGTACCGGGATATGTAATGATTCATGTGTGACATGTATGAAAGAATTATGAACGGTGGCTTTGCCACAAACACGATGTCAACTACATGATCATGCTAGCAATATGACAATGATGGAGCGTGTCATAATAAACGGAACGGTGTAAAGTTGCATGGCAATATATCTCGGAATGGCTATGGAAATGCCATGATAGGTAGGTATGGTGGCTGTTTTGAGGAAGGTATATAGTGGGTGTATGATACCGGCGAAAAGTGCAATGGTGGAAGGATGGGAAAAAGTGCGTATAATCCATGGACTCAACATTAATCATAAAGAACTCATATACTTATTGCAAAAATCTAGAAGTTATCAAAGCAAAGTATTACGCGCATGCTCCTAGGTTGATAGATTGGTAGGAAAAGACCATCGCTCGTCCCCGACCGCCACTCATAAGGAAGACAATCAATAAATAAATCATGCTCGAAGTTCATCACATAACGGTTCACCATAACGTGCATGCTACGGGAATCACAAACTTCAACACAAGTATTCTTTAAATTCACAACTACTCAACTAGCATGACACTAATATCACCATCTTCATATCTCAAAACAATTATCAAGCATCAAACTTATCTTAGTATTCAACGCACTCAAAAGAAAGTTTCACATATCTTGAATACCAAGTATATTAACATTAAGCAAATTACCATGCTATTAACGACTCTCAAAATAATCTAAGTGAAGCATGAGAGATCAAGTTTCTTTAAAACAAATCCACCACCGTGCTCTAAAAGATCTAAGTGAAGCACTAGAGCAAAAATTATCATGCTCAAAAGATATAAGTGAAGCACTATGAGCAAAAAACTATCAAGCTCAAAAGGTATAAGTGAAGCACATAGAGTATTCTATCAAATTTCAATTCATGTATGGCTCTCTCAAAAGGTGTGTACAGCAAAGATGATTGTGGTAAACTAACAAGAAAAGACGCAAATAATACAAGACGCTCCAAGCAAAACACTTATCATGTGGTGAATAAAAATATAGCTCCAAGTAAATTACCGATGGAAGTGGATTTAAATAGGGATGCCTTCCGGGGCATCCCCAAGCTTTGACTTTTTGGTGTCCTTGGATTATCTTGGGGGTGCCATGGGCATCCCCAATCTTAGGCTCTTGCCACTCCTTGTTCCATTATCCATCAAAAGAATTCACCCACAACTTGAAAACTTCACAACACAAAACTCAATAGAAATCTCGTGAGCTCCGTTAGAGAAAGAAAACAAAAGACTACTTTAAGGTAATGTAATGAACTAATTCTTTATTTATATTGGTGTTGAACCTACTGTATTACAACTTCTCTATGAATCATAAACTATTTTACTAGCCATAGATTCATCAAAATAAGCAAACAACACGCGCAAAACAGAATCTGTCAAAAACTGAACAGTCTGTAGTAATCTGTAACTAACGCAAACTTATGGAACTCACCAAATTCTACCAAAATTAGACGACCTAGACAATTTTTTTATTGATCAGCAGCAATTGGAATCAGTATTTTATCACGTTCTGGTGATTTTTAACAATTCGGGCACTGAGCGCAAAGTTTCTGGAAATTACAGCAAGATCAAATAACTATCATCCAAGAAGATCCAATAGGTTTAACTCGGCACAAACACTAATTAAAAGATAAAACCACATCTAAACAGAGGCTATATGGATTAATTATTCCTAAACAGGAGCAAAAACAAAAAACAAAAAAATAAAATTGGGTTGCCTCCCAACAAGCACTATCGTTTAACGCCCCTAGCTAGGCATAAAAGCGAGGATAGATCTAGGTATTGCCATCTTTGGCACTAAAGGAGGAGTATTTCCTCTCTATAGCATTCATTCTTTTATTTAAGGTAAGCACATGGTCATTAATGGCAGAATTAAGATTAAGCACATTACGGAAGTTTGCCTCAAGACTAGACTTCATCTCTTTAATAATTTCATTTTGATAGAAGCACAACAGAGTAGTTGATTTAACCTTATCATTAATAGGGTGCCCAAATATGGTTTTCATTTTTTCATAAGTATCTATAGCATCCCCTTCAAGAAAACCCTCTTCAAAGATGGAATCTAAAACTTGTTTGAAGGAAGCGGGCAAGCCAACATAAAAAACTTCTTAAGTAAATTTCAATTTGATATTGTGGCACATAGCTAGCCCGAATCCTTAATAACCTATCCCAAGCATCTTTTAAAGACTCATCAAGTAAATAGCAAAAAATTCCAGGGTCATCCTCATCAAAATTATTCAAGCTCTCATGGGAGACCCCAGTGGGTCTTTCTATAGCATCATTATTCATGAGCTTAGAGAGGATAGAGGGGTCATCCAAGGTAGAACCTAGGAAAGGGCCCTTAGTTCTTTTTGATTCGGCCATAGAACAAAAAAGGCAAACGGGAAAAAGAGGAGGAGATTGGGAAAGAGAGGGCGAATAAAATGGCAAGGATGAAGTGAGGGAGAGGAAAACGAGAGGCAAATGTCAAATAATGTAATGCAAGAGATAAGGATTGTGATGGGCACTTGGTATGGTTGACTTTTGCGTAGACTCCCCGGCAACAGCGCCAGAAATCCTTCTTGCTACGTCTTGAGCTTGCGTTGGTTTTCCCCGAAGAGGAGAGGATGATGCAGCACAGTAGCGTAAGTATTTCCCTCAGTTTTTGAGAACCAAGGTATCAATAAAGTAGGAGGTCACGCACAAGTCCCTCGTACCTGCACAAAACAATAGCTACTCGCAACCAATGCGATTAGGGGTTGTCAATCCCTTCACGGTCACTTACGAGAGTGAGATCTGATAGAGATAATATTTTTGGTATTTTTGGTATATAGATGCAAAGTGAAAAGTAAAAAGCAAAGTAAAAACAAAGGAAATATAAAATTGATGGAGATTGATATGATGAGAATAGACCCGGGGGCCATAGGTTCCACTAGTGGCTTCTCTCAAGAGCATAAGTATTCTATGGTGGGTGAACAAATTACTGTTGAGCAATTGACAGAATTGAGCATAGTTATGAGTATATCTAGGTATGATCATGTATATAGGTATCACGTCCGAGACAAGTAGACCGAGACGATTCTGCATCTACTACTATTACTCCATCATCGACCGCTATCCAACATGAATCTAGAGTATTAATTCAAAAACAGAGTAACGCCTTAAGCAAGATGACATGATGTAGAGGAATAAATTCATGCAATATGATAAATATCCCATCTTGTTATCCTCGATGGCAACAATACAATACGTGCGTTGCAACCCTTTCTCACATCCTTTGGTAAGGACACCGCAAGATTGAACCCAAAGCCATGCACTTCTCCCATTGCAAGAACTACCAATCTAGTTGGCCAAACCAAACGGATAATTCGAAGAGACTTCCAAAGATAACTCAATCGTACATAAAAGAATTCAGAGAAGATTCAAATATTATTCATAGATGAGCTAGATCATAGACCCACAATTCATCGGTCTCGACACACACCGCAAAAAGAAGATTACATCAAATAGATCTCCACGAGAGAGGGGGACAACATTGTATTGAGATCCAAAAAGAGAGAAGAAGCCATCTAGCTACTAGCTATGGACCCGAAGATCTGAAGTAAACTACTCACACTTCATCGGAGAGGCTATGGTGTTGATGTAGAAGCCCTCCATGGTGGATGCCCTCCGTGGAGCTTTAACAGGCCCCAAGATGGGATCTCGTGGATCTGAGGAAGTTGCAGCGTGGAATTAGGTTTCTGCTCTGCTCTGATTGTTTGGGGGTACGTAGGTATATATAGGAGGAAGGAGTACGTCGGTGGAGCAACAGGGGGCCCACGAGGCAGGGGGCGCTCCCTGGGAGGGGGGGGGGCCCACCCTCGTGACCGCCTCCGTTGTTCCTTGGCATAGGGTTCAAGTCTCCTGGATCACGTTCGGTGAGAAAACCACGTTTCTGAAGGTTTCATTCCATTTGGACTCCGTTTGATATTATGTTTCTTCGAAACACTTAAAAAGGTAAAAAACAACAATTCTGGGCTGGGCCTCCGGTTAATAGGTTAGTCCCAAAAATAATATAAAAGTGGAAAATAAAGCCCAATATAGTCCAAAACAGTAGATAAAGTAGCATGGAGCAATAAAAAATTAGAGATACGGTGGAGACGTATCAGCGAGCTGAACTATAGGACGGAGAAGATCGTTTTCGATGTCGCCGAGATCCCCTTGCCATACAATGGGATCCTTGGCCGCCCAGCGCTGGCCAAGTTCATGGCGGCGTCGCTCTACGCCTACAACACGTTGAAAATGCCGGGGCCACTGACCATCATCACCGTCCCCTCTGACAAGAAAGATGCGCTCATTTGCGCCGATCAACTCTACCGAGACGCAGTTGCAGCAGCTGTCGCCAAGGCACTTGCTCCTGCCGCTGAAGCTCCGAGAAGGAAGAAGGCCGGCAAGACCCCTTCCGGCAAGACCTCTCCTGGCCGGACCTCCGGCACCCACTCTGGCAAGCATGCCTCTTCGGAGTGCAGAGCTCCCGTCGAGGACATGCCAGAGAGCTCCACCGGCAAGAGCAAGAAGTCCAAGGCTGCACCACCGGAAACCAAGAAGGTGTCCGTCGAGGAGGACGGCACGAGCGGGGATTTCACTATAAGCTCCACCCTCGAGAACAAATAGGAAAGCGAGCTCGTCGCCTTCCTGCGGGCGAATGTTGATGTGTTTGCATGACAAGCATATGACATCCCCGACGTTCCCAGGTAGGTGATTGAGCACCATCTTGCTGTCAGTCCTCACGCGCGGCCCGTCAAGCAGAAGGTAGGAAGCAAGCTTTGGAGCGACAAGAGTTCATCATAGAAGAGATTAGGAAGTTAGAGGCGGCAGGCCTGGTTAGAGGAGTACTCCACCCCACGTGGTTGGCCAATCTGGTGGTTGTGCATAAGTCGAATGGGAAGTGGAGGCTGTGTATTGACTACACAGATATCAATAAAGCTTGTCCAAAGGATCCTTTCCCTTTGCCACGCATCCACCAGATTGTAGACCCCACTGCCGGGTGCGACCTGCTGCCATTCCTCGACGCCTATTCAGGATACCACCAGATCTTCATGATGAAGGAAGACGAAGAGAAGATCGCGTTCATCACCCCATGTGGTACATACTGTTTTGTACAGATGCCTTTCGGGTTGAAGAGAGCCGGTCGACATTTGCCCGAGTGGTCCAAATTGGTTTTGAGCCCCAGCTGCATAGAAATATGGAAGCTTCTATGGATGATATAGTGGTCAAGACCAAAGACTAGGCCACACTCGTTCAAGATCTAGAAGAAAGATTTGCAAATCTGCGCAAGATCAACCTCAAGCTCAACCCAGAGAAGTGCGTGTTTGGTGTCCCATCCGGCAAACTTCTTGGGTTCTTTGTGTCTCAACGCGGGATCGAAGCAAATCTCGACAAGATTAAAGCCATTGAGCAGATTGAGGCGCCAAAACGGGTCAAAGACGTCCGTAGGCTCGCCGACTGCATTGCTGCCCTGAGTAGGTTCATATCTAAATCTGCTAAGCGTGCCCTCGCCTTTTTCAAAATCTTGAAAAAGGTGGGTCCAGTGAAATGGACTCCGAAGGCAGATGCAACACTCCAAGATTTGAAGAGGTACCTTTCCTCCACACCGATACTAGTCGCACCTAAACCACAAGAGCCGTTGCTGCTATACTTAGTGGCAACAAATCAAGTGGTCAGTGCTGCACTGGTGGCGCAGAGGGAACTCGAGGAAGAAGCAGCAGTGGCAGCGGAGCCGTCAGATGATGGGTCGGGGCCCTCCCCCGTGGGGCTTGACACGTGCAAGGAGAAACCCCCGGCAAGGCCCAGTCCCGCCAAGGCGGATTCTACGCAGATAGGCGAAGTTGGACAGAAGAAGAAGGTGGTGCAGCACCTAGTTTATTTTGTCAGTTCCCTCTTACAGGGGGCTAGATCAAGATACTCTAGTATGCAGAAGCTACTCTTCAGCCTCCTCATGGCCTCGAGAAAGCTGCGCCACTATTTCCAAGCACATGAGATCACCGTTGTCACCCCCCTCCCGTTGCAACGGATCTTGCAGAACCCAGATGCAACTGGGAGGATTGTGGAGTGGGCATTGGAGCTATCGAGCTTTAGCATCAAGTTTGAAAGTACTTCAATGATCAAGAGCCGAGCCTTGGAAGATTTCATAGTAGAATGGACTACAACACCATGCGAAGAAGTTCAAGAGACCACCCTTCCCGGCAAGGAAACGTGCCGCGATTGGATTATGTACTTTGATGGAGCTTTCTCATTGCAAGGTGCTGGTGCCAGCGTACTACTCGTCGCGCCCACTGGAGAGCACCTCAAGTGCGTAGTCCAGATGCATTTTCCCCGAGAAAAAAATCAACAAACAACACGGCGGAGTACGAGGGATTGCTTGCCGGTCTTAGGATCGCAGCAGACCTCGGAAACAGGAAGCTGTTCATCAGAGGTGATTCACAGCTCGTCGTAAAGCAAATTAACAAGGATTACCAGAGCCCGCTGATGGAAGCCTATGTGGATGAAGTGAGGAAGTTGGAAGAGCGTTTTGACGGGCTGCAAGCAGATCATGTTCCCCGAGCAGAGAACAGCATTGCCGACTACTTGTCAAAATGCGCTGCCCTCAAGTTGCCTGTGGAACCAGGTACCTTTGTGCTTCAATTAACTCAGCGATCCGTTGATCCGTCAGCAGGACAGAACGAACGGAGGAAGGCAGTCCCCGGCAAGTACTTTCCCGCTGAGCTCCCGGGAGCCACCGGCGAGGACGTTGCCGGGTGCCCGAGGCTTGCCGAAGAGCAGCAACCCCCGGCGGGGCTCGAGCCCTGACAGTGGAGGCAACTGCCCTTATGGCTGAAGATGAGCCTTTAGTCCTTGTCTTCGAGCCCCAGGCTCCAGCATGGGCACAGCCCACCTGTCGGATGTGGGGTTCCAGCAAACCCTTAAGGTTCGAACACTGGGGTGCCCGCGAAATCTTTCCCTCCAACCGATCTACGCTCTAGCTTGCTAGGATCTTGTGGACGTACTCGACGAACTCACAACACAGAAAGAGACACGGGGTTTATACTGGTTTGGGCCACCGTTGTGGTGTAATACCCTACTCCAGTGTGGTGGTGGTGGATTGCCTCTTGGGCTGATGATGAACAGTACAAGGGAAGAACAGCCTCCTGAGGTTGAGGTGTTCTTGTGTGTGTGAACTTGTGGTGTGAGGATTCGATCTACCCAGGCTTGCTTCAGTTCAAGCTCCGTTCTCAAGCTCCGTTCTCAAGCTCAGTCCCCTCCTACTGTGGTGGCTAGACCTATTTATAGAGGCCCTGGTCCTCTTCCCAAATATTGAGCGGGAAGGGAGCCAACAACAGCGAGCGAATTTGAAGGGGGACAGCTAGTACAAGCTATCCTGACAAAAGCGGTCTTCGCCTGTGAAAAGTCCCTGGGGTGACGCCGTCTTGGGCTCCACGATGACCTCCGCCTTGCCGTCCTCCTGGTCTTGGTCTTGTTGCACCAATATGGCAACCTTTGCCTGATGCCTCGGTACTCTTCGCCTGCGCTTGCCTCCTTAGCACCAAAGAGGAAATGGGGACGCTGCACGCACTGGCGCCCGCCTGGCACCCGCCTGGCACCGTTCGTCATGGCTCACGTCACGAGAGTCTCGTGAGGTTTGCCCCGCCTTGATATCTCCGCTCCTCGTGAGCCTTCCTGGCTAGACCGCTCCAGAGGAGGTCTTGCGTCGTCCGCCTCGCGAGGGTCTTGGATGCTTTGTTGATGAAGATGCGCCGTATGGCCTACTACTTAGCCACGCCAGGCCGCAGTGCATAAGTCTGGGACCCCCATTCCTGCATCACCGACAGTAGCCCCCGGGCCCAAGGTGCGCTCGGGCTTGGCTTCGCGGCGAAGCCAAAGTTCATGTTCGGAGCGCCGCGGGCCCCAAAAGCCCGCGTCCTCGGTCAATGCATGGCGGTTGATTGGACGTGGACGTCTCCGCTTATCCACGCTACCTCGGCAACTGCTCGGCCTGACAAAGGCTGGCGTGGGTAGTTCTTTCCTTCATTGCTTCTTCCTTGCCTCGCTCCAGATCCCCTTTCTCGCTCTTCGCCGCCTGCTACCTCCAGATCTGCTCCACCCTTACTTTGCCTCTACTGCCCATGGCACCGCGCAAGGTCAGGACCTCCTCGACACCGGTGTGGTATGAGCCGGCCCTCGAGGCGCCCACCATCACGGAGAAGATCCTCGCCTCTGTGCGCCTGCTGACAGCAGGCGAAGGCAATGAGTGGGGGAAGACGGAGCTCCGGCTCGCCTGTGACGAGCCAGAGCCTGAGGGGAGCACCTTCTTCCCCTTCTTCTCGAGCAGCGTCGCCGTCGGGTTGGTTCCTCCCTTCTCTGATTTCTTTTATGAAGTCCTCGACCACTACGGGCTGCAGGCGTTGCATCTCCATCCCAATTCTGTCCTCCTCCTATCCATCTTTGCGTACTACTGCGAGGCATACCGGGGCGTCATGCCGTCCGTGGCGCTCCTGCGCCATTTCTTCTTCCTCCGTGTCACCGGCGTGCATATCACCGGATGTGCTAATTTCGTCACCTGCGGCAAGGCCAACTCGATCTCGAGCACCGGGAAGAGGGACGATAACATCCGATCCAAGTGGGTCATGATGGATGCTCAGCGCGCCGACCCGCGCCTGGAACTGCCCACAACGACGCCTCCTCCCAACGGGGGTGGCCCAAGGCCGAGCTTGTCGATGAGCGGGCATCGCTGGTGCTGGGGCAGATGATGACCGATCTGAGGCCGGGCAACGCGAGGACGACCAAGGTAACGGGGGCGATGCTCCTGAGGGAGTTCTTGATGCTGCGGGTTGCCCTGCTCCAGGCACGCGCGCTCCCTCTGGGAGCTCGACGAGAAGGAGGACAAGACCCGCTTGAGGCCGGGGGACCTGCCTGGTGATGAGTTGGACGCCGTCTTGCGCCTCATAGTCGGGGACAACCAAGAGTACCCGGCTAGCGCCTTCCTTCCCATGTTCAAGCGCAGGGACTGGGAAGAGTTCGTCGCCTCCAGGCCAACTTTTGATGCGCGCGGGCTGGTGCCGCCGGCGCTTGCAGAAGCCCCTATGGCGCCGAACCCGGCGGAGGTGTCTTCTGGTGAGTCCCCCGGAGAGGGAGAGGAGGAGGAGGACTCGGAGAAGACCCTGGAAGAGGTGGGGGAGACTCCCCCTCTAAGCAAGGACGAGATCCTCCGCGCCCTTCCTGATGACGCCGATGCCGATGCCCGCCAAAGGGAGAGGGAGCAACCTCCCATCCCGACGAAGAGCAGGTCATCGTTGATGGCCCGAGGTGCCGCCTCCTCCTCGATACCTCCTGGGGATGGATCCGGTTGTTCCTCCTCTCCACCTGGCGCCGCTGGTGTCAGAACGCCTGCCCCTCAAGTCTCGCAGCTGCCAGGCCTCAAGCTTCTCAAGCGGTCGGTGGAATACGTCGCAGTGGATCGGTAAGTGTCTTGAGCTTCGCTTTGTCCTTGCTTGTACTCTTCGCTTCCTTATGCTTGCCCTTGGTTGATCAGGCCGACACCCTCGGCGAAGAAGAGGAAAGGGGACGCAGCGGCCGTGCCTCCCGCGGAGAAAGGAGGCAACAACACCTGCATCTCCCCTGCCTGATCGTCTTCGCGAGGCCAAGAAGAGCGCTGGCGCGTGGAGTCAGTCCCCATGGCCCCGCTGGCTCCGGAGGCGCCGATACTTGGCGCGGCTGACGAGGTCCTAGCTGCTCCGGAACCCGCAGTCTCTCAAGCCCTGGCAATGATGTCGCTTCCTCCTACTGCTGCATCTCCACTCCCTGGTCCTTTTGCTCCTGCTGCCGTCTTGGAGCGTGCCCTTGCGGAGATGACCCAGCTGCAGGCGGATCTCCTAAGCGCGGACCCGCACCTGGTGGCTGGGCGTCTGGAACTAGCCTCTGGCTGGCTTCACTCTGATCTGGCAGTTCATGCGGCGCTGGGCCAAGCTGCTGTGGCTTTCGAGAGGGAGAAACAAGGCACCGCCAGCGCTGCAGCCGATCGTGAGGCAGCACTGAAAGATGCCAAGGCTGCCCGTGACCGCTGCCAAGAGCTGGAGAGCGAGTTGCAGAACCTGCGCGACAAGCACGCTGAAGAGGTGCGCTGCCGCCAGGAGAAGGAGGAGGAGATGAAGGCCAGGGAGGAAGCTGTCAAGAAACGTGAGGCCGAGCTGGCGGAGCTGGGGAAGAAGCAGGCTACCGAGCGCAACCGGTTGAAAGAGTTGGAGCAAAAGATGGGGGCGAGGGAGGCCGATCTGGATGCCAAGGTGCGTGTCCTGGTTGAAGATCGCGCGGCCTTTGCCGATCTCGAGAAGAGGTCTCGCACGGCGCTGAAGACGCTCTACAAGCACGGCCTAGAGAAGCCTCTGTACACCGACGAGGATGGCCCCGCCCAGCTGCTTCCTGTCGTGGTAAAGGCGCTTGAGGAGGTCGTCGACGGCCTCGCTCCCACGGCGGAGGCAGAAGTTCGCGTCCTGTCTTCAGTTGTACTGACTCGGGTCTTCAGTCATCTGCACCTCTGCGACCCCAACGCTTGCTTTGACGAGCTGCTAGAGCCTGTGGCTGAAGATCAATACGAGGCAGCTACCGCGGCTGTGCGGGACCAAGTGGGGGCCCTGCTGAGGAGGCTCCGCGTCTTTGTCTCCGCTCCTCTGTCCGGCGTCGTCGACCTTGCGGCTGGTGGTGAAGACAAAGCCGATCACGAGTGAGCTCCTTCCGCAGGCGTTGGCGACGTCTAGAGCTTATCCGCGACCATTCTTCCCGTTCCATTCCTGCGACATGTGACAGGCCTCGTGGAGGCATTTAGACTTTTATTTGGTATTGTGAGGACAATATGCTTGTAATATTTGCTTCGAGATTTCACGATTTCCTTCCTATTTGCTTTGCGTTCTGCGTCGGCAGAGCCCGGCCCCGTGCATACCTCAACCGCCATTGGGCCGACCAGAGACCAGGACAAACCAAGGAGTGAGGGGCTACGTGACCAGTTAGGCTCCTGAATCGGGATGCTCAGGAGTCCCCCTTGACGCGCAAACAACATATAGGGAGAGTTCGCGGGGATAGATTATTTTTCTACATTGGAAGAGCCCGGCCCCGCGCATACCTCAACCGCCATTGGGCCGATCGGAGACCAGGACGGACCAAGGAGTGAGGGGCTACGTGACCAATTAGGCTCCTGTGTTGCGATGCTCAGGAGTCCCCCTTGTCGGGCAAACAATTCCCATACCTGCCCTCGCCGAGGCCTCGGGAGGGGCGCGTGATACCCAGGACCGGGGGACCTGGTTAGGTGGCGTGCGCCTGGCCGTGACACGTGCGCAGCCCCCATGCACGGCTTTCCCGAGGCGAGGCATTGCGGTAAGGCTGGGCGCTGAGCTCTGGGCTCCCTGAGGTTGGCACGACATTGGGGTCGCCCTCAGTTATTTATCACCAGCGCGGAGCATAGTGCTTCCGCTTGTGCACGGGCATAGCCGCTCCTCGGCAGTGTCGTCAGCCAGCGCGGAGCATGGTGCTTCCACTTGGGCGTGGGATGGGGGCCCCCTCCGGGAGGAGCCCCCGGGGCGTGTACAGCCCCGCCCTGACACGTGGCTTGCACGGCAGGGCTGCGAGGTGTATCTGGGCACTCGTGAGCCAGCGTAGGACTCACGAGGCCCTACCTCAAGGCGGGTTGCGCCTGGTCTTGAGTCTTGGTGACTAGATGTTCCTGCAGAGCGGTTAGATGCAAGCACTCTGCGTCCTCAGGTCCCGGCCGTCGAGCGAGCTCAGCCGCCGCTGGTATGCCAGGTCGCGATGCCGTGGTCAAGGCCAGGGGGTGAGGGCTGGAGAGCCAGTAGGAGCTCCTGAGTCGCGATGCTCAGGAGCCCCCCTTTTAACGTGCAAGCGGATTGCATAGGGTGAACACGCCCGTGGCGGGCGGCAATCGAGCAGGCGATAGCCGTTGGCAGGTTAAGCATAAATATCAGACCGACTTGGATAAATGCAGGAAGATACATGCCACTAGGCCTGGCCCGAGCGGCTTGGGGATCATGCAGCCCGAGGGGCGCCCCCAACAAGGTAAGCTAAAGACTTAAGCAAAAGGGATACACGCCACAGGGACGGACCCGTGCGGCCTGGGAATAATGCAGCCCGAGGGGCGCTCCCAGCTTAAACGAACTTGAAAGATGTCACCTGGTTCTGTAGACGAGGTAGAGTTGGTGTAGCCAAAACCACGCGTTGATGGAATGGTTTCTCATGAGCCACCTGAACCTTGAGCCTCGGGAGGCTCTAGGGGCTCAGGAGGTTCCCTGAAGACCGTCTCCATCTCCTCCAGGACGGCGTGGAACCTAGCCTCCTGAGCTGCCAGGACTTGCCGCATGTTGCGCTGAGAGGCTGGGGCCTGAGCACCGCCCAAGATGCAAGCGATCGCACGCGGTTCCTGGAAGCCCCCAGCCCCCTCGTCCTGGTGGTGGTGGTCGTTCCTTCTTGGTGGCGGCAGCGGGGAAGACTGCATTGCCACGGGGCGATCCTCACGAGGCGGGTCCCTCCAGCGCCTCGCGAGGTTGGTCCTGCCAGCGGTCCTCGTGAGGCCGGTCGCGCCACTCCTGGCATGGGCCACGATAGTCCCCTGCCGGGCCATGGCCATGTCAGAGCTCCCCGTCAGCAGTTTCGGGCGTCGACTATAGCATCCTTCTCGTATGGCTCTGAGCTCTTGGAAGTCGCTGGTGTTGTGGGTGTTCGGGTTGTGGAAGGCGCAGAATGGTCGGCCGTTTTCATGGACGACTCAGGCTGATCTCTCCCTCGCTTGGTGTCGGGCTCCGCTGCGAGCACAACTGCCTCTTTGCGCTTCACGTCCTTGGCCTTGGTCTTCTTTTCTTCCGCTCCTGCGGCTGGCAGCTCGAGGAGAGAGGTGCCCCTCCTCAGCTCTTGCGCACTTGGTCACCAGGTTGAACAGCTCCTGAGAACTGCAGAGCTCCTCATGGATAGCCAGCTCTTCCTTCATCTTGACGTCACGGACGCCGTCGGAGTACTCAGAGATGATGGCCTTGTGCGTGACCTTGGGGATCTTGAGGCGGATGTTGTTGAAGCGCTGGATGTACTTCTGGAGAGTTTCCCCCGGCTGTTGCTTGATGCGGCGTAGATCGCCCGCGGCCGGTGGGCGGTTGCGAGTGCTGAGGGAGTCCCGGACTAGGGGGTGTCCGGATAGCCGGACTATCGTCAGGCCGGACTCCAAGACTATGAAGATACAAGATTGAAGACTTCGTCCCGTGTCCGGATGGGACTTTCCTTGGCGTGGAAGGCAAGCTTGGCGATACGGATATGTAGATCTCCTACCATTGTAACTGACTACTGTGTAACCCTAACCTATCCGGTGTCTATATAAACCGGAGGGTTTTAGTCCGTAGGACGAACAACAATCATACCATAGGCTAGCTTCTAGGCTTTAGCCTCCTTGATCTCGTGGTAGATCTACACTTGTACTACCCATATCATCAATATTAATCAAGCAGGAGTAGGGTATTACCTCCATCAAGAGGGCCCGAACCTGGGTAAAAACATCGTGTCCCTTGTCTCCTGTTACCATCCGCCTAGACGCACAGCTCGGGACCCCCTACCCGAGATCCGCCGGTTTTGACAATCGACATTGGTGCTTTCATTGAGAGTTCCTCTGTCGCCACCGATAGGCCCAATGGCTCCTTCGATCATCAACAACGACGCGGTCCAGTGGTGAGACTTTTCTCCCGGACAGATCTTCGTGTTCGGGCGGCTTTTACCTTGGGGCCAATTCGCTGGCCATCCGGAGCAGATCGAAAGCTATGCCCCCGCCATCGTGTCAGAATTGAAGTTTGAACTATACGGCCGATATCCGTGGAGACTTGATCTTCGACGGATTCGAGCCGCAGCCAAGCGCCGTGACCGTCTCGATGGTCATGATCTAGCTCTGCAGCGAGCGGTGCCTCGAGGCCGCACCAAGATTCTGCTCCGAGCCTTAATCCGGAGCCGGATTCCCCGATCGAGGACGAGTGGTTGGACACCGCCTCAGGGGCTACAATCTCTACGGCAATCGAGCCGAACTCCATCCCTGTCCTTTGCGAAGACCTCGACTCCAGGGTGCCGGACTCCTCTCCGGACTCCGAACCCTCCGCGCCCCTGCCAATCGAATCTGATTTGACGCCGGTCATGGAGTTCACTGCCGCGGACATCTATCAGCACTCGCCCTTTGGTGACATCCTGAATTCACTAAAGTCTCTCTCTTTATCCGGAGAGCCCTGGCCGGACTACGGACAGGAAGGTTGGGATGCGGACGACGAAGAAATTCAACGCCCACCCACCACCCACTTTGTAGCCGCTGTCGATGATCTAACCGACATGCTAGACTACGACTCCGAAGACGTCGACGGTATGGACGACGATGCCCCGAGACGACCAAGACCCAGCGCCATGTGGCACGGGAAGGCCACCACGCCATATGACATATACATGGTGGACATCCCAAAAGATGGGAACGTCGATGGAACAACGGAGGATGACCCCTCCAAGAAACAAAATTAGCGCCGACATCACGGGCGCCGCTCTAAATCCCGCCACAATAAAACGGTGATTCCGCACGGAGATAATAACACCCGGACAAGGTTGAAGAGAACCCCCTCCAGCAGGACTCAGCGCAGGAGGAGGGAGAAGCAAGTCCGCACGACAGTGCTGCAGAAAGAGAGGTCGAGGACGACAATTATGCGCCTCCCTCTGAAGATGAGGCAAGCCTCGACGACAACGAATTTGTCGTGCCTGAGGATCCCGCCGAACAGGAGCGTTTCAAACGCAGGCTTATAGCCACGGCAAGCAGCCTCAAGAAAAAGCAGCAACAACTTAGAGCTGATCAAGACCTACTAGCTGACAGATGGACTGAAGTCCTTGCAGCCGAAGAGTATGAACTCGAACGCCCCTCCAAAAGCTACCCCAAACGCAGGCCGTTGCCTCGACTAGAGGAGGAAGCACCCAAGTCACCAGCGCACGACATGGCAGACCGGCCGTCCCGTGGCCGTGACAGAGAAGCCTCTCGGCCCTCTGCTCAAGCCACACCCCGACGCCGCTCAAAAAGTAGCAAGGCACAGGAAAACGCGCCGGACTTACGAGATATATTGGAGGATAAGGAAAAACATACAAGATCGATCTACGGATCGCGTGGGCGCCCAACGACGCGGGATGATTACCGTCACACGGACATAAAGAAACCCGCCGGGCCGAACACGATGAGACAAAGCTCATATGAGCTACGCCGTGATATAGCCCAATACATGTAGGCGCCAGACACCCACTATGCTTAACAGATGAAGTAATGGATCATCAAATCCCCGAGGGCTTCAAACCCGTAAACATCGAATCATAAGATGGTACCACAGATCCTGCGGTCTGGATCGAGGACTATCTCCTCCATATCCACATGGCCCGCGGTGATGATCTACATGCCATCAAATACCTCCCACTCAAGCTTAAAGGACCAGCTCGGCATTGGCTCAACAGCTTGCCGCCAGAATCAATTGGTTGTTGGGAGGACACGAAGCTGCATTCCTTGATAACTTCGAGGCATGTATGTGCGACCACCAGACGCCGCCGATGACCTTAGCCACATAATTCAGCAGCCGTAAGAATCGGCCGCATAATTACGGACACGGTTCCTCACAAAGAAAAATCAAATCGTTGATCGTCTGTATGCAGAGGCCCTTGCAACCTTCAAACATAACATCCGCGATGAGTGGCTTGCCCGGCACCTAGGACAGGAAAAGCCGAAATCTATGGCAGCCCTCACAACCCTCATGACCCGCTTTTGTGCGGGAGAGGACGGCTGGCTAGCTCGAAGCAACAACTTGGCCAAACATCCTGATAGTCCGGATACCAAGGACAGCTATGGCAGGTCGCGTCGCAACAAGAACAAGCGCCGCATTAACGACGATAATACTGAAGATACGGCCGTCAATGCCGGATTCAGAGACTCTAAACCCGGTCAGCGGAAGAAGCCGTTCAAAAGAAATACCCAGGGCCCATCCAACTTGGACCGAATACTCGATCGCTTGTGCCAGATACATGGCACCCCCAAAAAACCAACCAATCACACCAACAGGGATTGTTGGGTGTTCAAGCAAGCAGGCAAGTTAAGTGCTGAACTCAATGACAAGGGGCTGCATAGCGATGACGAGGAAGATCCCCGGCGACCGAACAATAGAGGACAGAAGGGTTTTCCCACGCAAGTGCGGACGGTTAACATGATATACGCAACCCATATACCCAAAAGGGAGCGGAAGCGTGCACTAAGGGACGTATATGCGATGGAGCCAGTCGCCCGGTTCAACCCATGGTCTTCCTGCCCGATCACCTTCGATCGAAGGGACCACCCCACTAGCATCCGTCACGGCGGTTTCGCCGCATTGGTTCTTGATCCAATTATCGGCGGATTTCACCTCGCCAGAGTCCTGATGGACGGCGGTAGCAGCCTGAACCTGCTTTATCAGGATACAGTGCGCAAAATGGGCATAGACCCCTCAAGGATTAAACCTACAAAGACGACCTTTAAAGGCGTCATACCGGGTGTAGAGGCCAGTTATGCGGGCTCGGTTACACTCGGCGGTCTTCGGATCCCGGATAACTTCCGGCCGAAGAGTTAATCTCCGACATCGCCCCATTCCGCAGCGGCTATCATGCACGCTTTCCGGACGAACCGCATTTGCAAAGTTCAATGCGGTGCCGCACTATGCATACCTCAAGCTCAAGATGCCAGGCCCTTGAGGAGTAATCACGGTCAATGGAAACACCGAACGCTCTCTCCGAATGGAGGAGCACACGGCGGCCCTCGCGGCGGAGGTACAAAGCAGCCTCTCATAGCAACTCTCGAGTCCGGCCATCAAGCGCCCCGGACACCGCTAAGCGCGCCCGGAGTAACCTACATCAAGACCACCGCACGATTCAAGCACGCCAGAGTAATCCGCCCCAACCCCAGCCCTCGCGAAATTGCGGCTAGTGTTACGCTGTACATAATTACGATCCGGGCGATACCATGGGCATATGGGAGGGGCAAGACCATGGCACGCCTGCACGCGGCTCGACCGCACTGTGGCCCCGATGGTTTCATTCTTTTCTTTTTTCCTTTTCTTACTTTCAGACTCCATCTTTCAAGTCCTGTCCGCACTAGAATTGCCGAACTCACGATGCAACAGCTAGGGAAGCAGTAAGCCACGTCGAAGTGTTCAGGTGGTCTTTATTACGAGCATTATACCTGTTTTACATACCATCCCGCAGCTTACCCCTGGAGGGGGACATGTTAGATAGTCCCATCCCTTGCTCATCGCAATATTTGTATCGTTCTGCTTTCATCGCAGTACCTTCTTTGAATAAACAGTACATAGCTTTTGCTTATTATTGCTCTACTTGCTTTATCTATACATATGTTCATTTCATGACATGTTGCAACCGTACACTTTGGTACGGCCAATGCACCGGGGGCTTAAGTATCCCAAAATTATGGTGTGATAAGTCCGAACACTTTCACAAGTGCGGCACCCCGAACTTATAGCATTATATGAATTGGCTCCGAATCATGTCTTGGGTCAATAGTTGGGTTTGCCTGCCCCGTGTTTTGGTACCTTACGCCCGCTATATCGGCTAAGGTAGCACCGGGAGAACCACCGAGATTGTGCCCCAGCTTGAGCTGGGTCGAGCACCTCAAAGGAGAAAGCTAAACTGACCGTCATGATAGGGCGAGAGCCGATCGCTGTTCGAGAGGTTTTTCGGGTCCCTAAAGATTATGCCGCTTAGAGCGAGGAACCGAATTGTCCGCCAAGGCATGGATAGCGCCCCAACTCGGGTCTTCCGAATACTAGGGGCTTCACGAAATTTAAAATTATAGAATTCTATGGCTAAGTGAGAGTGTTCAAGCATTATAAGGCCGGTTGCCTTGTTCGTTGTGTTGAGTGCCTCCCTAGATGGACCCAAGAATGGGAACAAGAGCGCTCAAGTTTATCCCGAACACCCCAGCATTCGTTGCATGGGGGCTGAAGCCAACGACTTGCCATCTCTCAAATTTGATAAACGGCCGCACATAAGGTAATATTTTAAATTATTAAGCATATGAACAAGTTTTCAGCGTACAGGATAACAAATGCGAGTTTATTCAAAAATTACATCTTTGGAGCACTCATCCGCTATTCGGCGGGCGCCCTTCAGGAGGCCCTCATAGTATATTTCGGGCGTGCGATGCTCATGGCCCTTCGATGGACCGTCCGTTTCAAGCTTCTCCGCATCCAGCTTATCCTAGTGCACTTTAGCACGGGCAAGGGCCCGACGAACACCTTCAATGCATACGGAGCGCTTGATGACTTCAAGCTGGACAGCATCCACCATTACCGCACTAAGCCAAGTAGCTCCCCGAGCATGGCCTCCAATGGCCACAGCCACGCTTATAAGGCCCTTCATGGCCCGTTCGGCGACCTTGTGGAGCTCGACCACCGCTTCACCTGGTCGCTCAAGGGCACTGAATGTTCGGCCTCAGATACCGAGACCGTAACACCTTTCCGTCGAACTCCCCTCCTTGGCGCGGTAGAATGCGGCAGATCGCATACACTACGGGGCAAATCTGCGAATGCTCCTGGAGAGCTCCGAATCCAGGTAAGTAATAGGTAATTCACTTTCACATGCTTGCTTTGCATAAAGAAGGCCTTACCCGCCGCTATCTTCTTTAAAGACTCAATTTCTTGGAGGGCTTTTTGGGCCTCGGCCTTAGCAGCTTTGGCACTTTCAAGAGCCGAGGAGAGCTTGGAGCTCTTGCCGTACCTTGGCCAGCTGCGCCTCCCCCTTCTCTCGCTTGGTGCGCTCCGCGGCTGCTTTGTTTTCGGCCACGGACACCGCCTCCTTCAGGGTCGCCACCTCGTTCGTGGCCCCTGTAGTACCCAAGTTATTCCTGTTAATTTTTTGCAACCAAAATCTTTTCTATAAGGTATTTCTTTAATAAGGTATTACTTACCTTCTTTGTCCTCGAGCTGCTTCTTGGCTTGTCCGAGCTCGTTCTCGGACCGCTCGAGGTTCTGCTTCAATGCATTGACCTCCGCATGATCGGTCTGGCAGAGGTCAGCAGCGCAGCCTGCATTCCCATATTGACATACTTATGTTAGACTCCTGCGTATATCTTTTTAGATCCTTAGTCCGGCTTTTTTCTTTCTGAACACCGAACTAAGCATCAGGGGCTACTGTCTATGCGGTAATATTTTTACATATTCTAAACTTACCTCAAAGCCTGTTAGAAGGCTGGTACAGGCTTCGGTTAGTCCGCTCTTGGCGGACTGAACTATCCGGATCACCGCACTCATAACAGTGTGGTGCTCCTCCTCGATGGAAGCGTTGTTGAGCGCCTCCAGTAAGATATCCGGTGCCTCCGGTTGGACGGAGGACACCGGCGTCTTACCCTTCTTCCGAAGGGTCCGCTTGCCGGACTCCGGAACCACTGAAGGTTCCGGCATGGAGTCCGGACAAGGGTCGGGCTTAGAGCCCCCGGGGTCTTGCCCCCAGCGCTGAGTCCGGGAGGTTGCCTTGTGGCACCTCCTGTGCTACATCCTCTTGACCAAGCCCCCCTTGGGGCCCCACCGCGGCTTCGTCCACAGCGTGAGGCGAGGAGGCGGTCGGAAGCGAAGTACTCTCCATTTCCGACGAGCCCAGGGACCCGCTCGATAAATCGGCGAACTCGCCCTTGGGCGGGCTGCACGGTTATTCGACATTAGAGAACACTCTGCAATAATAAAAAGCCATGGGTATCCGGACACTTACGATCTCGCCATGGGCTTGGCCCTTGTAGGCCAATCCTCCTCCTACTCATCGACGTTCGTGGAGAAGTCCGGAGGAAGGGTTCTTCCCTTCTTGGACCCTCCGGCCTCCCCAGTTGGGGCGGCCTTCCTTTTCTTCTCCTCCCCCGCTGGGGGAGGAGCTTCTTCTTTAGAATCTGACAACACCAAGGCCGGAGCTCCTTCGAAGTTCCCTGTGGCCTCCTTCTTGGCCTTCTTCTCCGCACCACATGGGGTGCCGGAGCCAGCAGCCCCGTCAATCGGGCGTCCTCTGGGTCTTCTGGCAAAGGAGTCGGACAGTTAATCTGTTCGGACGTCTTCAGCCAGTCCTGTCAAAGAATAGGGAGTTTTTAGATCCCACATAGAGTCAATCTATGAAAAAAAGAGTCCCGTAAAGGGTAAAATAACTTACCTCGCCGGCTTGATGTCATGAAATGTATCCGCGATCTTTGTTAGCGGATCTTTGAGCTTGGCGCCCTTGAACAGCACCTTCCAGGCACCTTCGTACGTAGTGTCGAAGAGCCGGCTCAAGGTTCGGTGCTGTGCCGGATCGAACTCCCACAAGTTAAAGGCCCGTTGTTGGCAGGGGAGAATCCGGCGGATGAGCATCACCTGGATTACGTCGACAAGCCTGAGATTCTTGTCCATCAGGTTTCGGACGCATGTTTGGAGTCCGGATAGCTCTTCCGAATTCCCCACGTCAGGCCGTCTCTTTCCATGATGAGAGCCGTGTGGGAAGCCAGATCTAAATTGGGTCCGCCACCCATTCGGGTCGCGTGGCTCGGTGATGTAGAACCACCCCGATTGCCACCCTTTATTGTCTCCACGGCGCCCTCGAGCCATGGGACTTTGGCCATCTTGCCAACCATGGCGCCTCCACACTCGCTGATTTGCCGCCCACTACCTTGGCCGGAGTTGAAGATCTTCAACCATAAGTCAAGTGGGGCTGGATGCGAAGGAAGGCCTCGCACACGACGATAAACGCCGAGATGTTGAGGACGAAATTGGGCCAGTCGTGGGAAGCCCAGCCGTAGTAGAACATGAGCCCCTGGACAAATGGGTGAAGAAGAAAACCTAGTCCGCGGAGGAAGTGGGGAGAAACACTACCCTCTCATGGGGCCTGGGGTTGGAATAAGCTGCCCCGCCGGGCAGCTCAGGCGCAATGTCACCGGACAAGTATCCGCCTCCCGGTCTTTTGATGTGCCCCTCCGTGACGGAGCAGGCCATCCACCCGCCTCCCGCCTCCGACATGGTTGGAGAAGGTTGAGGTGGGATGTGCGGACTTAGTACTGGAGCTCGAGTCTTGTGAAATGGATAAGCAAAGGAGGAAGAAGGCGTGGGTGAAAAGGTGGATCCTTATCCCTTATATGGGCGGACGAAGCTATTCGTCCCCACCACTGGTAAAACTCGCTTATTTCCCAAGCACCGTAATCAATGGCGCGGATGGGTTACCCACGTCCGTATTGATGAGAATCCGGAATAAGGGGCACGATCTATGCTTTGATAACACATGCCAAGGAAAACCGCCTCGCTAAACACGCTTGAGGTGGAACAAGAAAAACGATTCAGATAAAGGCCTGGCCGTGGTGTGATGTCACGCCGGAATACGCCAGCAGATCTGTGCAAAATTATTCTCTCTACGGTGTTATGTGGAACTTGTTTTGCAGAGCGGACACTATCCTTGTGTTCAAAACCTTCTATGAAGTATTCAAGGAGGAACCCGCCTTGCAATGTCAAGATAATATGCGCGCTGCACTGGTCGTCATTGAAGCCTGGTTCATGGGCCTCTTGAGGAGTCCCGGACTAGGGGTGTCCGGATAGCCGGACTATCGTCATGGCCGACTCCAAGACTATGAAGATACAAGATTGAAGACTTCGTCCCGTGTCCGGATGGGACTTTCCTTGGCGTGGAAGGCAAGCTTGGCGATACGGATATGTAGATCTCCTACCATTGTAACCGACTGCTGTAACCCTAACCTATCCGGTGTCTATATAAACCGGAGGGTTTTAGTCCGTGAGGACGAACAACAATCATACCATAGGCTAGCTTCTAGGGTTTAGCCTCCTTGATCTCGTGGTAGATCTACTCTTGTACTACCCATATCATCAATATTAATCAAGCATGAGTAGGGTATTACCTCCATCGAGAGGGCCCGAACCTGGGTAAAAACATCGTGTCCCTTGTCTCCTGTTACCATCCGCCTAGACGCACAGTTCGGGACCCCCTACCCGAGAACCGCCGGTTTTGACACCGACAAGTGCCCTGGAAGTTGGCGACGAAGCAGTCGCGCATCTCGTCCTAGGAGGAGATCGAGCCGTGCTGCAGGTTCAGGAGCTAGGAGCGGGCCCCATCCTTGAGAGCCATGGGAAACCAGTTCGCCATGACTTTTCCGTCGCCGTTGGCTGCTTCGATGCTCAGCTCGTAGAGCTGCAGGAACTCTGCGGGGTCCGGTGCCATCATAGCAAGGAGGTAGGTCCGTCTTGAACATGCCCGGCCAGGAAACGCTACGCAGCTCGGGGGTGAAGGCGCGGCAGCCGACTGTGGTTGCCGAGGCCCGCTTCGGGGGTGGAGCTTGGTCTTGACGGGGTTCGCGTTGCGCCGCTGCTGGTGGTGCGCGGTCTTGACGAGGTAGCGCGGGGAGCGCCGGCGCAGCTTCTCGTGGCCGCGGGATTTCTTGGCAGTTTCTTTCTTCACGCGCGGGCACCGGGCGCGGTCACTACAAAAAAATACACTTCCGTGATGATACGTGTTTGTCACAGTAGGTCACGTTTTTTGTCATGCATGTACATCCATGACGATTTTATGACAGAATCAAGTTAGTCATACCTGTGCTGTCGTAGAAGTGTTCCATGACAATAAATCGCGCGTCACAGAAGTGCTTTCGTCAAGGGTGACCAACACGTCGCATCCACCGTAACGGAACGCCGTTAAGCTATCGGGTCGGGTTTTGGATCCGATAACCTGTTAACAACCCGACCAATGGGGATTTTCCACGTGTAAAATCATCATTGGCTGGAGGAAACACGTGTCAGCTCATCGTTCGGATAGATGTCATCCACTCATTGGACGGACGGCGCCTATGATACGTCAACACGTGGCACGGCCCAACAGAGGCCCATTCCTGTGAAAAGGCTGGCCCAGTAAAAATTAGCAGGCCAGCCCATATAAGGCCTACTTGTGTCAGGTCCATTTAAGCCCATGGCCCATACAAGATGTCCCAATTCGGCCCGTCAACGGCCCATTAAAGATTTGACACCATTGTAGCCCATCGTCAGTTCGAGCCCGTTAACAGCCCGCTATATATTTGGGCTCAATATCGGCCCGATGAGATTTCGGCCTGTTAACGGCCCATTTAATGGATGGGCCAATTTTCAGGATGTACATCTTTCGGCCTTTTAGCGACCCATTTAAATGTTGGGCTAATTTCCGGCCCGGTGTGTCTTTCAGCCTGTTGACGGCCCATAAATCTGATGGGCCATTTGTTGTCGGACCTGAGTTTCGGCCTTTTAGCGGCCCATTTAAGTGTTGGGCCAATTTCTGGCCCGGTGTCACTTTCAGCCTGTTGACGGCCCATAAATCAGTTGGGCCATTTGTAGTCGGACCTGAGTTTTGGCCTTTTGGTGACCCATTTAAGTGTTGGGCCAATTCCCGGCCCTGTGTGCCTTTCGGCCTGTTAATGGACCATAAATGAGTTGAGCCATTTGTAGTCCGACCTTAGTTTTGGCCTTTTAATGGCCCATGCCCTTCATGGTCCAATACCAGCCCGGTTTCTCTTTCGGCCTGCTAAAGGCCCACAACACAGTTGGGCCATTTACAATACGACCTGACTTTCGGCCTCTTAGCGCCCACGGTCTTCATGGTCCAAAGACAAGCCCTTTGTCTCTTTCAGCTCGCTAAAGGCCTATAGTATAGTTGGGCCATATGTAGCCCAAACTTAGTAACGGCCTGTTAACGGCCCGTGAAATAAATTGGGGCCACCTGTTGCCCGCTTCAATGTCTGCCTGTTAACGACCCGGGAGGTAAGAGGGCCGACCATTAACTTTCCACCTAGTAACGACACATTAACTTAATGGGCCCACTAAAGTTCGTAAATGTCTTTAGGCCAAATTAGATAATTTGAGCCCATTACGACGAGCAATTATGCACAGGACCTAAACCGATCAAGCAAAGGTACGGCATACAGGGAATAACGTTGCACATCCAGCATATATTACATGAAATTACATCAAGTGGGCAATCAAAGATTGATGCCAGTGCAAATAAATGAGCAGAACCTAACCATCTACAACGTCACAATCTGCAACCTCAGCATAGATGACGCCCATAAGCATGTGGGCAAGTTCTTTCTGCTTTGCTACACTGTCTCTGAAAACATTGATCGCTTGTTGTGTATACGACTCTGCACCCCTGATTCATCCACCATTTCCGCTATTGCTTCAGCCATTAATTGGTTTACAAACATACATTTATTCCGTTGCATTCGAGACAAGAGGATACCGAATGTATTCAGATGGCGATTTTGGCGCTTGTATTATTGATAGTGGAGAGTGTCTCGATCATCGCATCATAACATAAATTAGGACGGAACCATACAGATTAATCATGAGTTATTGCCATATTACTTGGCCTAGATTTACTGGAAAGAAACAATGGGGTTGCCTTTGCTGTTTTCGTAGTTTGTCTTCTTATCTTCAAAGAGCCTCGCACAAAATTAACACACTAGCATTGCTATCATTGGCCAAGTGAGATAATAGGAAAGCAACATTGACACAACGAACGCGTTTGGGCAACTAGCCTACACCAAATTAACACAATATGGCATAGCTATCATTAGCCGTAAGGTAGTACGAAAGCAACATTGACACAATGAATGAATGGGCAACCGGAGAAGCACTACAATTCAAGTAATGTGCGTGATATGAGATAGTACATTCATGCATTTCAAGATGCAAAACTACCAGGCAGTTTTCCTTACAAAAATCAACATTGGCGCCTTTACCATTTTGCTACAACTAATTGTAGATCAGATAAAGGTTAGATTCACGCCGATTAACAAAATACATGTTGATGTAAAAATATAGTGATATACAACAAGTACTTACATCAGCATTGGAGCATAGAGAATTCCCGCAAGATATTTTCCTCGAATACGATCCCAATGGAGGAAGTATTCTATCGTTTAACCTTATTTTCTGAAAGAGAGATGGGTAAGAAACATGTAGAAAATATGATCAGAATGCTATAAAATTTCATGATGCGAGGATACTCACACTCTTCTTAGAATGGAGTTGACATTCTTTTTCCGGATCGGAGCGGACTAGTTCTTTGGCCACCGGAATCTACTTATTATCGGTGGGAGTTGGGTTTCTCTGTACTTTGGAGCGATATCTATGAAAAATGGAGTTGGTTGATTATCTCCTGGCGTTTGGATCGTTTGCAAAGACCTGGTTTGTAACCCTTCAGATTCTAACATAGCCGTCTTCCCCTTGCATGCCTTATATAGAAGAATGGTGATTCAGTTATAAAACATGCTACAAAGCAGAGATGGAATAGGTAATCAAGAATAGAAAGGCATGACATATTGACATGTATTCCCTCCATCTGAAAATAAATGGACGGGTCTAGGCGTATTTCAGTTCTAGATACATCAAGTTTTATCCATTTCTACGACATTTAATCCAGACGGAGGGAGTATGATGTAAGAGCTAGGGATACGACATGACAACACAGTAAAAAAAACACTGAAAACCCACTACAGAACGAAAGTATTCAAACCCATTGATATGAGATAGTACACTCATGCAGCTCAGATGCAAAACTACTGTGCAGTTTTCCTTACAAAAATCAACATTGTGGCCTTTAATCATACATTTTTCTACAACTAAATTTAGATGAGATAAAGGTTGGATTCACGCCAATTAACAAAATACATGCTGATGTAAAAATATAGTGATATACAACAGGTACTTACATCTACATTGGAGCACAGAGAATTTGAGCAAGAATCTTTCCTCATAAGCGATACCATTGCAGAAGTTCTTCTATCTGTTAAGCTTATTTTCTAAAAGAGAGATGGGTAAGAAACATGTAGAAAATATGATCAGCATGCTATAAAGTTTCATGATGCAAGGATACGCACACGCTTCTTAAAATTGAGTTGACATATTTTTGTCGGATCGAGCGGACTAGTCCTTTGGGCCACCGGAATTTGCTTATTATCGTGAGGGAGTTGGGTTTCTCTTGCAGGAGCAGTATCTATAAAAACTGGAGTTGGTTTATTATCTCCGGCATTTGGATCTTTTGCAAAGGCCTTGTTTGTAACCCTTCAGATTCTAACATAGTCGCCTTCCCTTGCATGCCTTGTATAGAAGAATGGTGCTTTAATTATAAAACATGCGACAACAGAGAGATGGAATAGGTCTTGAAGAATAGAAAGGCATGACATATTGACATGTATTCCCTCCATCCGGAAAAAATGGATGGGTCTAGGCGTATTTCAGTTCTAGATACATCCTTTTTATCCATTTCGCAACATGTAATCCAGACGGAGGGAGTATGGTGTAAGAGCTAGGGATACGACAGACAACACAAGAAAAAACACTAGTTGAATGTAAAACTATATGCTAGCGGAATACGTACGTAAATAACTAAGGCAACATACACGTGTATGATTGGGAAAATAAGATGGCATTGCAACAGAAAGCACTAGAACAACACTTCAATGTAAAAAACATGGTATGGCGTATGATGAAGTACATCTTGATGAATAACAATGCATAAGATATTCAAGCATGATGTCCAAATTAAGCGAGATGGCATTGCGATAGAGTAGAATGACAAGAATTGAATTTGAAAACATGTTATCATGAACGGAATAGGTACCGAAAAACAGAAGGCATGACATATTTACATGCATGATCAGCATGCTAAGCACATGGCATTGCAATGTAGTAGATACACTCCAGGACATTATATGCATGTTGTACCCATATCAAAGGCCAAGTTAGAGCAAGGACCTTGTGGGGTGAGGAGGATTCATCATCTTTCTGCAAGTCTTCTGAAGAACTGCCTTTACATGTTCCATCATATTGGGTATCATTGACATCAAGTTTATTGGCCTTTACATTGCTCCGTGAGGTTCTTGTGGATATATCAATGTGTGCAATTATATCTGACATGCATGGAAGACAACTAGTAGTTAGATTTATGTAAATGAGTGCCTGTAGGAGACGACATAAAAAGTAGGATTGGGGTTAACTAAGCAGCAGTGTCTCATAAACTAAAGGGAGAACACAGATGAAAGCTATAGAATATGTATCATTTGTACTCGAGATTAACTAGATGGCACACGAAAGTATTAAAGAACAACATAGGTAATACTAGAAGTGGTATAATACTATAATCACTAGCTTGTGGGATAGCATTAGGTGATGGATGATAACTATGGAACAGCGTTACCTAAAGAACAAGTATCTTAGCTGAACTATGGAACAACGTGAACTCCTGAACAAGACCCGTAAGAGATCAGCATGAATATACAGTGAAATGTGATGATCTATTTTCCGTGCTTAGATGAATAACAAAGCCATAAATGTTGCACACAAGTAAGATGAGGGTACAACCTATCTGGCTGTCCATGTCGGGCACGCGCATTCGATGCAGGGAACTGTTGAGTGGGGCCTGTAGCTCCCTTCTGGTGTATGCTTCCCTTGTTGGAGCAGCTGCGGTGAGTGGGAAGACGGTGTGTTTGAAGATGCAGATAACACATAATGTTAAGAACGACATATCTCTTTGATCTAAAGAAATACACTAAGAGATCAATAGCAAGGTATGAGAGTGGTCACACGTCTGTTGACTGAAGACTAAATTGGGGTCACACGATTTTATTTTATTTTGGTACTGTCCAATCTACGCTGGATGGCTTGATGGCCGTCTTGTGCCACCCGGCTGACACTGTTCGGAATCTTCCCGAAGAGCCAGCGACCAACGGCAGAGCAGCCTGCCTCCGTCCGTCCAGAAGGCCGCCAAAACCCCGCCCCGCCCCATCAAGACTGTGGTTGCGCCGCTACCGCCAATCCACAAAGACTCCCCGTCATCCAGATCTGGCAGCGGCAGTACCTTCAACCCACGCAACTCTAAAAGATAGCCATCTAAGCGTTGCTTCCGTGGCGAACTTGCGGCCCCGCACCCTTACGTTAGACACCAGCGAACCGGCAGCCTAGGAGCTCCGCCGCCTCGAGGGGTGCTGCTTCCCATTGGGAATCGATTGTCCCAGAATAAAAATTCAGACAACTGACGCCTAAATAAAGTGATTTGAGATGAGGGTGCGACCTATCTGGCGGCATGGTGAAGTAGGCAGGTCCAGCTACAGAGTCGGTGAGGCCGGCGCGGTTGCGGTGGTGACCGGCGCAGGGAAAGAGCGATGTCGCGACTATCGACGGCCACGCTGGAAGCAGCGCCAGACTCGGACGGATCCGAAGTTGGAGCCGCCCGCACCGTGAACAACGGCGAGGGTGAATCGGCTCCCGTGCAGTTCACGTGGGTCGTGCCGAGGCAGCACCAACAGCACGAAGTAAGAGGCACACGGCCCAGTGCACGACGGCAATTGGACAGCGTCTCTGGCATTAGGGAGGAGGGCGGCTATGAAATTGCTGCGGTGGGGGCGCCATGGAGGTGGGGCTGAGGTTTCGCGGCTCGGGAGAAGGGAGCTTCCCGGGGAGAAGGTGATTCGGCGCCCACGAGGTATGAATGGGGCGGGCGGGGGGGGGGGGGATTGGGAGGGGAGTGGAACCATGTCTTATGGACGCATTTGTCTGAAATGTGAGGGGGAGTTACAGTTCTACCCTTACCTATAGGCTTCTCGTCTTGGGTCTGTGTACTGAGGGTTGGGGATGGTAGAGCGACTTTGCTTCTCCCCAAATAGTGGGCGGGAGCGATTTCAGACGAGGAGGGCGTGTTTTGAACTATAGTGGGCGCGAGCGATTTCGGTCGAGGAGAGCGTGTTTTGAAATAGTAGGCGCGAGCTATTTCAGGCGAGGAGAGCGTGTTTTGCCGACCATGGTTTATGAATTATTCGGCACATGTCATTTCGGCTGAGGAGAAGGCGCGCTTGGATGAAGTTACGAACCTACCCTCGATGTACAACGGGCCAATTGATGCGTGTCCCACATAGGACGGTAATTTCACGTCTCCCATTTAGTTGCTCGGGCGAATTCCACCGAGCAGAGAGGATGTTTAACGGTTCATTCAAATTTTTGGGAGAACGAGCATCCACATCTACCTTACCAAGTCGATTCGAATCAAATTTTGAAATATTAGCTTGCCACTTCTTTTTTAGATGGAGAGATGATGCTCGGGATTAATGTGTTTTTACATGCTCGTTGCTAGCTATTTACTATATGACAAATAGTTGACCCACTCAAAAACGCGAATCAAACCCAAAATTAAATATCTCGATTCATTGAACTAGCTCGTTCAGTAGGTCAAAATAGTGAACTAAATCCAAAATTGAACACCTCAATCGAGTAGCATGTTGTACAGTATTATAGTACTCCATGAACATGTTGAAAGTCAAATTAATGAACTTGTTTGATATATGCATATATCCGTTCATGTGTGGATTGCAGACAACATGTTCTCCAATTTAAATATTTGAATGAAAGTTTATATCGAAACATGGTTTATATCAGTCTTTGATGCATAAAATGCGACCCCCCTCTCCCGGACTCCTGTTCTCTCTCTCTCTCTCTCTCTCTCTCTCTCTATCTATCTATCTCTCTCTCTTTCTCACTCTCTCGCCGACAATCTTCAATTCTTTCGCACACATCCGACACAAAAACCTTGTTGTTCCCTCTCCCTTTCTCTCCATCTCTCTCTCTCTCTCTCTCTCTCTCTCTCTATATGTGTGTGGGGGGGGGGTCTTTCTAGTTCGCATTCATATATACACCATCTATAGGTCTCTCTCGCACACTATGTATGATACTCTAGCTAGTCCAAGCTAGATATCTTTGGTGCACACATCGTACACACACAAATTCCTTGGCTCTTTGCCCGTAACTCTCTCACGCACCACTATGTCGTCTCGGAGCTCTTCCCCCTCTCAAACTCTCCATCCACCCGGGTCACACATACACATGCATATCTCACTCGCACTCGATAGGCCCATCTAAAACTCTATCTCTCTCCCTCGTTCTCTCTCCATCTCACATGCACACACACAATCTCATGCCCAGCTAGCCAAGTATGATGGTCTCTCACTCAATTGTAGGCACACGCAGTCCCCCCTATATGTATATGAATAGCTAATCTTAGTCTCCATCACAAAGATGTGCATGGTCTATCTCAATTTCTCTCGGGCATCTTTCTATCGCAAGACGCACTCCCTCGATCTCCCACCCATATAGTCCCCTCACGATCTCGAGGGGATCTCTCTGTCACAAACAAACCCTCTCTCCCTCCCCATGCATCCATGCCATCCATGTGTCCCTCTCGACCTTTTTTCCTTGTTGGCCAGACCTCTACTAGACATGTGCTATAGGGGTGTCTCTCTCCGTTGCAAACAATCACACACTAGCTATCTTCGTGTATCTCCTCACCTCGCTTTTCCATCTCGGAGATGCATGCGTGATATGTTCGCATAAGAAACGAAAAAACACACACTCTCTCTAATTTATCGTTTGTTGTCACTTTCTCTTTCACACACATACTCTTTTTGCACACTTACTCATTCTCCTTCACACGCACTTGATCTGTCTCGACTGAGGCACTCTCCTCCGTCCATAGCACATAGATTTATTGAAAAGTCAAACATCACAAAGTTTGACCATGTACATGGAGAAAAAGAATTACATCTAGTACGGCAAACATATACCATTAGATTCACCATGAGATGCAGTTTTGTATGATGTCTCTTTGGTATTGTAGATATAAATAACATTTGCGTAAACCTGATCAAAGTTTCCAAAGTTTGACGTGTAAAAAATTTACATGCACTGCATTATCGAGCGGATGGAATATCTCTTTCCCCCTCTCAGCTGTCTGACGCACCACTCAGCCTTATCGGGGCTCCTCAATCTATCTCAAACTTTATTGGTCAGTTTGCTTCGTGACCTGACCCTCATGCCTTGATGGCCGGTACTGCCTGGTGTGGACGTGAGATGTAAAATATTTCTGCCTGGCCAGGCTTGTGTGGTGCTGAAGCGTTTGGTTCATGCCTGGGCCAGGCAAAGCATCAACATCCCATCAATCAATCCATGCATCAGTTATTTATCCATCCATGTTGCTGTTAGCCTCGTGGCTGCACGACCAGGCACGGCCAGGCGTTCGAAATCGGTCGCTTGGGCCAGGCTACTTGCAGTGTTTGGAGTTCAGCCAGGCTAATTAAAGTGCAAGGGAACCCAGCCCAGGCGGGCTTTCTTTTTCACAGGGTAGCAACCAAACAAGCGTGCATGAAATCCAGCCAAAAGATGCTCACGACGCAAGCCAAACTGGCCTTATATCTCACTGGTTCACACATACACATGTCTCGCTCGCGCTATACATATAGACCCATCCAAAACTCTCTGCCCTTGTTCTCTCTCCATGTGACACGCACCCCCCTAAGTACCATAATCCCTCACTCCATCATAGGCTCTGTTTGGATCCATGGGTTAGAGTTAGTTTGGGTTAGTTTGGAGTCAACTAAACCAAAAGATCCAAACAGGAGGGTTAGTTTAGGTTAGATGCATCTAACCCATCAAAAAAACTAACCCATCCAAGAGGTGCTTATTTGGGTTAGTTCTTCTCGGGACCACTAATAAGCACTTTTTTCTCTCGCTCTCCCTACAGCAGATCCCTCCCCACTTCCTCGAAGCTTCTCGTCCTCTCCCTCCCTCCCTCTCACACCATCCGTGTAGCTGCCTCGCCGTATCCGCGCTCCATCTAACCCTGCCATCCAAACACCTCTTTACTTAGAGTTAGTTCAGGGTTAGAATCAAACTCTAACCTATAACTGAGTTAGAGTATCCAAACAGGGCCATAGGCGCAATCACTCCCCCCCTCCTAAGTATGATTATCTCTTACTAGCCATCAGGAACACCCGTATTGTCTCCTTCCATCCATACGTCTATCTCGATATCTCTCGAGGCATCTTCTATCGCGCACACACATTGTCACTCGATCTCCCACCCATGTAGTCCCATCACGATCTCCAGGGATCTCTCTATGAAAAACATACACGCTCTCCTCCCCATGTCTGCATTTTCTCCGTACGTCTCTCTCGACCTCTCTCTCTTGTTTGCCAGACCCCTCTTGGCCACATGCTAGGGGTCTTCCTCTCTCGGTTCCAAATAACCACACACTATCTCCTCACCTTGCCTCCGTTGTCGATGATGCATGTGTGATATGTTTGCATAAGACACGCATGCTTTTTCTCTACTTTTATCGTGTGTTGTCCATGTCTCTTTCACACAAGCACACACATTTTTTCACTCTCTCTCTCTCTCTCTCGTTAGGGACTCTGTCACGTCCATAAGCATATGGATGTTTTGAAAAGTCAAACCTCAGAAAAGTTTGACCAGGTATATGTGGACAAAAACATTTACATCTGGAATGATCATTAGATTCATCACAACATGTACTTACTTCATACTATCATTTATCTCTGGTATTGTAGATATAAGTAATTTCTTTATGAACTTGGTCAAAGTTTCAAAAGTTTGACTTAAAAAAATGTTGTAAATACATTATCAAACGGAGGGAGTAGCTCTTTCTCTCTCTGCTATCTCTCACGGGCCTCCCCTCTCACTCGAACTCTCTATACCGACGGATTATACGCTCACTGTGTCAGTGTATAGCTCTGTATATTGTTTAGTTGACCGGTCAAACAATCCACATGCTGCGTGGTCAGCTCGTGTTCTGTATCTTGGTGTGCTGGCCCATGTGGTAATGGGTGAAAATAAGTAAACTAGAGGCCCATCTGACACGCGGTGAAGTAAACAAAGTTTAAACCACTCGGGGTAGCACCCCGCACGCTAGTAAATTGAGGGCGCATTGAGGACAAACTTCTTGTGCGCTAAGGACGACTACGCGCACAATTCACCACTTCAAGCGGCATGCATGTAGGACGACTCAGCACACCCAGCGCACAACACACACCAGCACATGTGTACACCGGCGTCGCCGCTGGTTGAGATGGACGGCAAGGCAGCCAACAAGCGGAGGCGGCTGGAGCCAAAACCGCATCCGGCGAGCCCGACTTCATCAAGAGCCTCCCCGATGACATGCTGCTCATCATCATCGGCCTCCTCCCCACCAAATCTGCCGTGCGGACCGCCACTGCTCTCGGCGGTGGCGCCCCATCAAGCGCCGTGGTCCTCTCAACCTCACCGCTGATACTGCCTCTGCGACGGGGATTGCAAACGCATGGCCGAAGTCTCCAAGATCCTTTCATCGCACCCTGGGCCAGCCAAACGCCTTGACATCCGCATGTTCAGTACCAACTGCAAGGTCCAACCCAATTTCGACGAGTGGTTCTTATCCTCCGCCCTAGATCAGCTCGAGGAGCTCAGCTTTGAAGCTGGACGATGTCGCTCTCTGCCGCAGTCCGCGCTCTGCTTCATGCCAACGCTGCGCCGCGCCAGCTTCAGCTCCTGCTATCTTCCCCAGATTAATGCTGCGCCCACCCTTCTTCTCCGTCAACTCAAGCAGCTCGACCTCTTCGACGTTGTCATCTCGAAGAAGGCTATGGAGCACCTGCTCCGCACCTGTACTGCACTCGAGTACCTTCGTCTTGAGCAGATCCACGGGTTCATTAGCCTCCACATCGCCTCGACGAATCTCCGATGGATTTATGTGTCTTGCTGGCCCCGCAACAAGACATCAATTGGGAAGAGATCACTCAAGTTGTTCCATGTTATGGTCATTGAGAATGCGCCTTTCCTTGAGAGATTTCTTGTATCGGATCTAGAAGGTCCAACAAAAATCAGGGTCATTGACGCGCCGAAATTGACAGCGTTGATGTACTCGTCTGCCAAATTCTCCGAATTCTTTATTGGACCCGTAATCGTTCAGGTACAACACTCATCTTCTTCTCCGTCTTCTTGAAATTCACATTTTTAAATTTCTTCTTGATGTATTTGCGACCGTCTTCCAAAAAATGATTCCCACAAGCTTGACCCAATTCCATGCGCGGAAGATCTTAGCACTAAAATCTATCGGCCCCAATCTGGATCAAGTTGTTGGATTCCTTACATGCTTTCCGTGCACGGAGAAGCTACTCATCGAGGTGAAACTTCTTTCCTATAAGTAAACGGTAATCACAACGTAGCACAATTTTTTCGTAATTTTCCCAAATTACGATGACAAGTGTAGTGTTCAAAACTGCATCTACGCACTGCACCGAAAGAAATTTTTTTAATATTTTTTTCTCACGTGATCACGTGCATCGTTTGTATGCTGTACTACTACAGTAGCCTAGGCTAGTCATAGTGGAAAGTAACTTAGACTACTCCAGCAACTCTATGGTTACCCTAAGAGCAAGTACTACCTCCGTCCTAGTTTACTCTTCCAATTTTGTAGTATCAAAATTTGACCATAGATTTAACTGACAAAATGTTGGATTCATATTTGAACATAATTTTAAATGGTGTAATTTTTAGTGACATGCATTGGCATTTTCTTAGGTAAATCTATGGTCAAAATTTTATACTAAATACGAGTAGTATTCCTCGTCCCAAAATTCTTGTCTTACATTTGTTTAGATACAGATGTATCTAACACTAAAATGTAACTAGATACATCCGTATTTAGACAAACTTAAGACAAGAATTTTGGGACGGAGGGAGTACAAAAGTGGGCTATATAGGCCAAAACATGTGCCAAATTCACTTGTGATGCATTTGGCATCGACGCCCCTCCATTGCTCACCTGGTGCCCCAATCTGGATCACCTACTTTGCTCCGGTGCCAAATTAAGTCACTTGAATGAAAAAACACTGTGTGGGAGAGAGAGGACTGAGGCAATAAAAAACACTTGTTTGGGAGAGTGAGAGGCTGGTGTAGTTGGTTTGATTGATTTGTTTATACATGTGGGTCTGTGTGCACATCGGTGCCAACTCTCTCACATCGCGAGAGCGGTGCCAAAATCTTTTGATTTGACATCAATGCGTATTATGTGGCATACTTTTGCGAAATATGGCATCGGCCACATAGTGGAAGGCAACAAATGTCCAAGCTCTTCACGTGCTCCTAGTTAAATGAGAGGAAATGAAGAGAGAGTGACAGAGAGAGAGATATAGAGAGAGAGAGAGAGAGAGAGAGAGAGAGAGAGAGAGAGAGAGAGAGAGAGAGAGAGAGAGAGTGAAAATTCACTAGCTAGCCAACCCTATCGTATGAGCGAATGATATTGGTACCTCTTGATGACACGACAATCTTATGCAGCCAGCTGCTCTAATATGTTCTCTTCTTTTGCAGATAAAAAAAGACCTGAAAGTGAAAAATGTGCTGCACTATAACAATCTCATCGAATGCCTTGATCTCCATCTTACAGAAATTGATTTGATCGACTACCGAGGCAGCACATCTGAAATTAAATTGGCCAGGTTCTTTGTTCTGGAGGCAAGTGTGCTCAAGGTAATGAGGTTTGGCGTTCTCAGGCGCAACAATGAATGGCGTGCTGATCACCGCAAGCGTCTAAGCCTAAATGACAAAGTCTTCGTAGAAGCTGAATTTGTTTTTGAAACATCAAGTGGCCAGAGAATCGAAAACTTATTTACCATTAGTGACTTGTCAGGGCGGTGGATTTTAGTTTGTATGATAATGCTGCACCACCTAAAGTAACGAAAGTTCTGACGGAAACTTCCTAGTAATTCCATCTTCCTAGATGCAGCATTACTCCTAACATTTGTAATATCAGTTTGAAACTTGTAATATTGCCGTGTCCTACTCCTGCGTTTTCAAAATCCTGCGAATCAAACAGGTCCTGAGTTGGTGATGATGTTGTGCCTCCCATCTTTCACCAATAGCCATCGGATCTAGATCTGACGCATACAAACCAAGCTTCTCCATTTTTGGAAAAAGATGCCCGCACTTGTTCCCTATTTACAAACAACTCCTTGTCTCTCACAATCAGCCTTATCTCCTCCCCACCACATCTAGAAGGCCGTGGAAAAATCTGGCGCGATGGCCGCTGCCGGAGCCGTCCACCCCCAATCTTGGTGTTCCGTGCAATGCACGGGCATCTACGCACGGGAAATTATGTCGAACAGGGCTAGTTGTAAGCAGGCTAGCTCTACAGCCATGATGATAGTGATTGCAAACGGTGAGCCTGACTATGGTATGCCGAACACGGCGCCTTTACTCAGGTGTCATCTCCGGCGCAGGGTCTTGTCACTTCACTGTGAGGAGCAGCACGTAATAATTTGACCAACGGGTAGTACAGTGCTAGTACTCCTACTTCTACATTGTTAGTACTACTACTAGTACTAGTAGCACCACCGTCTGGATTTAGGAGTACTACCACGTCCATCTGGATTTTAGTATTTGACTAGCAATATCTAGTACTGCATGTCACAAAAAATGTACTACTCCCTCTGTAAATAAATACATGGTGTTTTATTCCTATCGTGAGAGAACTTAATGTTTTTTCGCTAACTAGAGTACTAATAGGATTACATGCAATGAACTAAACACTGCATGTCATGTTTGGTAGTCTCAAGTCATTGAAAGCATGCACGACCCACATCTCCCATTGGTTGATATGTCATGAAATAAGAAACAAGGAGGGAGTTAATGCACCGTGCCTAAGTGTTTTGGGATTATTTGGTTTTCGTCATGTGACTTACACAACATTTTTGTTTACATGCATTAGCATTTTATTAGTTAAATCAAAGGTCAAAACTTGGCGCAAAATGCAAAGGGGACCAATAAACCAGTAAACATCAAACTTCTCTTGTTTAGCCCCAACTAGAGGTCCGGTGAGATGACTATACTGCACTGGCACGGAGGGGGACGCAACTTCATTGACTTATGGCAACTGCCTTTGGGTGAATGACACGTGGGCCCAGGGGGTGGCTGGCCCACCTATCATACAACAAAGGCAAAAGAGAGGGCCAAGGAGTAGTACGAAATCCTATGCACCTACGCACGCTAACCAAGGGCAAGAGTGATCACTCGAATCGCAAGATCAGTTGACTAGAAGCTAAGCTAGACCCATGGAGGCGATGAGCGCGAGCATCAGCCGGCTGTGCTAGATGGTCCACGATGCCAGCCTACGGCCCGGTAACGAGGAAAGTCTCCAAGTAGTATTGCTTGAGGCCGCCAGGGCGAGGGGCCGCTTGGACGACAACTTCGTCTCCTTGTTCGACGAGGTCCTCGTCGGTTTCCTCGACAAGTTCACCGTCGTCAAGAAGTTCGCGGACGACTTTGACATAAGCCTCCAGCCGACGCGCCGAGGCTCTGCAATACCCGCCACCCTCAACGGCCACTATGGTGACAACCTCTTCGACGCACTCGTGGCCCTGCGACTGCTCGCCGTCACGCCGGAGAATGTCCACCTCGAGGTCATGCTCGCCGCACAGCGCCTGGCGCAGCAAGACACCATCGACATAATCACCCACGCCTATGCGCAAATCGTCAACAAGGACTACTACATGCAAGAGGAGGACGATAGGACGCTGGCCTTCCTGGACCGCAGGGCAACCTTGGACGGCACTGTTCAGAAGCACGTTGAGCTCGCCGCCAACGCCGCTGCTCCTCACACGTCGGTTGGTGACCCGGCGCACTAGGGCGTGAGGATGTAGATGATGGATCAGTATGTATTTTTATCTTTCCGTCAAATCCATGTAGTAGTATATGATACTACATAAATTATCTTACCTTCCGCATCAACTTCATAATTTTCGTACGTACTCCATGCATGAACGGCGCCAGAACCAAACTTCTTATTACTCTAGGCAAAATCGTTATTTTCTATCTATGGATCATGCCATGGAGCAGAACCAAATTTTACAAGTTACGAGTTCAAAAGGAAAAGCCTGCCGTGTTCGTGTCGCACCCCCACATGGTTGGTCCGGCACGCCGCTCAAGCGGGAATGCGTGCGGTGTTGCATTTTTCACTTACAAGTGGGACCGCAGTTGAGCAAACCGACTATCGGCAAACCCCCACCCCGCCCACCGTGGGATGGCTGAGAAAACAGGAGGAAGAAGAGATGGCTGTAGCACAGACTCCAAGAAAATTGGTGTCGGATGGGACTCGTGTGGGTGGCGCAGCCGCATCGCTAGACATGAATGCTAGTTATGGCCCATGCCACCCCACTATATCGATCCTATATCAAGGTACGTAGAACAAATTTCCTGCAGTTCGTGCTTAGCCCTCCTCTATCTCTCTTCTCAGCCAGTCAGCAGACGCACGGAGCCCATCGTCTATTTTCTCACATGCGGTCCCACATGTCAGTGAAAACGCAAGCGGACCCACTAAACCTGCACATCTTTCACCACGACGTGCTGGTGATGAAAAACAAATCCAAGAAAGATCTTCGGTGGCCGCTTTTGGAGTTACTCAAGAGTAGTAAGATTCTATTTACAGTTTAACCCAAGATGCACATCTCGTGGCTTCAACTACCACTCTATTTTCTTTCATGACACGACTGGATGCTTTGGATGTCCCACGTGTCGGCAAAAGGAGGAAGAAACCGACCAAATCTTCGGTTGTGCTCTCGGATTAGACTAGTTGTGCTAACTTAAAAATTATTAGGTACTCCTCCGTTCCAAAATACTTGACTTCCATTTGTCCAAAAATGGATGTACCTATATACTAACATGTCTAGATACATATATATTTTGACAAATAGAAGGCATGTATTGTGCAACGGAGGGAGTAGAATGGATGCAAGTTTTTGTATTGGGAAGAAGAGTACATCCATATATTGTTAGAGCGCAATTTAGTAGATGTTCTATCACTTTTAGCTAGCACAGAGGCTATAGATGAGATTAGTGCACTTGTTGATACTCCTACTCGGTATGCGTGTTGCTGCTTAGACGCAGAGAAAAACAGACCGGAGGGAGTACTAGAATAGAGGCTAGACATGAGACTAGATGCGAGGAAGCAACATCTACTTCTTTACACTCGAAGAAGAAAGAAGCACACAAGATCAAGCCTCCGCAGATCAACAATGAATGCATCGAGAAGGCACTAATCCAACGTACAGGAGTAGTAAAATGTATTCTTGTGGTTCTTGTTTTCTTTGGTCTTGCTTTTCTAGTCAAAATTATCGTTGGAGTTCATGTAAAACGGAGGTCTGTTTGGGTCGTGCGTTGCAGTTGGCCTTACAAGTGGGACCGCAGTTAAGGAAACCGACTATTGGCAAACCCCCACCTCACCCGCCGCGCGATGGCTGAGTTAGGGAAACGATGAGGTTGAAGAGATTGCTCTAGCACGGACTCCAAGAAATATGGTGTCAGATGGAAGTCGTGCTGGTGGCGTGTGCCGTACTCCTGGACGTGAATGCTTGTTCTGGCCCATACCACCCTACTACTCCTACTACTTACTACTCCCGCACGCCAGCACCCGCACGTGGAGTATATAGTACTACTAGTATCGAGGATTCGAGGTGCTGGTTACGTAGTACAATATGGCTACAGTAAAAACACCGGCACGACGCGCCAAGCATGTGAAGCTAGTACAAATAGTGTACTACTATTGTTGATTGGCCTCATCCGATAACCTGTTGCAATGCACATACAATTATGTATTCGGAAAATATTTTTTGTCTCGTCGCACCACTCACTCATAGAAGCAGCTCGAAAGCCATTCATAAATTTAGTAAGTTTATCACAGGCATATCATTTTATTACATACAACAGGTCATCAACCCACATCGACAACGAGGATACATCATAAATACTAAAGTTTTCACCACACAACAAATAACAAGCAATGAAATGAACTTCAACTCAACCATTCCTCGAGTTGGAAACACTTGCTTTGGACCACAAGTGATTCTCTGGGACGGGCCATCCATTGTCGATCTGGAGACCAACGCAGGACTGATCATCCAGGCTGAAGCGGCCTACTATATCAAGACTGTGGTAGGGAACCACCCAAATGTCCTAGGTATAGACAGAGTTGCTTCTCATAAATGGTAGTAACGTTGTGTCAACAGCAGTTGGATCACCTTTCACCATCATTGGATTGTTTTGTCCAAGGAAGAGCGAGTTTTCTCCAAGACTATCAATTCTGTACCAGGGAGAAGGAGTTGGCGCTAGCACACTAGTATCCATCCCGAATACCATGCAACGGGTATTGGAATAGGTCCGGAGAGTGCGACCATGGGAGACTACACCTGCTTCCTTAGCAGTAACATCATCAGTGGGCTGTATACATACGAGAAGAGGTGATCCATCGGAATTAGTTGCCATGCGCCAAATAGTATATGGGCGCTGCTCGTCCTCATGCTCGTGATCATCACCATCATCATCTCCCCCTTGGTTATAAAAATCTTCAAGTATAGGTGGTGGAATGTTCACAGGACCTTGGAAACACAAGAAGAAGGTTAAATGGAAACTTGCTAACCCGCATGCATGTGGATGAAACAATTATAATTACGGTGGAAGACAAACGTACCAAAACAACGAGGATGCCATGCAAAAACAGTGCCACGAGTGGTGGCAGCAAACACAAGGCCCTCGTATTGAATTGCATCACATTACTCATCCATGTACAGAAACTGATTTTTGAGCAATATCCATCCAGTCAAACCACTGACGACGATAACAAGCTTGTCGAAGATAGCAACAGCTTCATAGTTGTTGTAATTCCAAGAGCGGTTGGGAACTCGAGAAATTGCTATCTTCCATAGAAGACAATCACCATGATTGTATTTGAACGTGCGTACAATACCGGTGTGCTCAACCTCTAGGCAGTCTGCTGAGATTTTTGGAAGTGGAACCCGGTCACGAGTGTACGCATTCACAAGTTCCCACCGCAGCTTGGACCCAATGTAAACAACCCAATCGCCATTTGCGCCTGCCCAAGCCTTGCCCTCAAGCGATGGCATCTTAACATCATACGTATCATTATCAAGCGGCATCAACTTGCATAGGGCGAGGCCTCCGTTGTGACGGCGCCAGTCATCTAGGTCACGACGAAGAAGATAGGGGAGATCAAACCGCTCCTTGACTCTTGGGTTCCTTGTAATGATGTTATTAGTTGAGTCGAGAATGGGCTAGCCGAGGTGATGACGTCGCACCGATCAATGAGTTCCTCCACCATGTCATCTTTCAGATCGGGGCAAGAATAACGGGGTCGTTTCCATCCTGTTACCTCCATGGAGAAGACGATCGAACAATGGAAGAAGAAAGGGTGAAGGGCTGAAGGAAAATGGAGGAGGGAGAGGAAGAGCGTGCGACAGCAGTTCCAAATCGAGAGGGAAAGGCGAAGAGTCGATGGACGGTTGCCAGTTTGCCACGGTTCACGAAGGGGCACCCCGGCCTACACGTCGGTTCGGAAATACTCCTACTACATGCCGTCGTCTCACTGATATGTTGGAACGGGACCACGTGTCAACGACAGATGGTGTGTAATTTCTCGTGCAAAATGCGATCTGGCCGCGTTGGCCCGAGGTGCCGCATTAGTTATCAACCTTTATTTTTTTAATGGCGTGCCGTTCAGTTTTGAAGCACGATTAACTGGTACTACTGTGCGCAGAGAAAATATAAACTACTCTACCACTACTCCACCTGCAGTACTAATAGTATAAAGAAGATATATATGCTGGAGCTTCAGCGCTTTCTTGCCAAGGGCTGCCCACTTGCTTCTCACACTACCACCCTCTCTTCAGATCTAAAAAAGACGGCCCCCCTCTCCCTCCTCACCAGTGGTCACAGATCCGCCGGGGAAGAAAAGGACGTGCAACGTTGACGCCCTCGTCGTCGGCGAGCGAGGTCATGCACTGACGACAAGGCCGTCCTGTCAAACCTAGCGCCCGCGCAGATGGCCTCCGTCTCCAAGCTCGCTGCCGTAGTGTGTGCGGAGGATGACGACCACGAGCGAAGCCACTTCCCGCCGACCCTCAGGTACGCTACCTCTTTTCGAACCATACCCTTGTTCTATTGCCCCATCTGGCACGTCATTGCATGTGGATCTTTTTCCACTCCACCATCTTCCCAATTTGATATCCTCTGCTCTACTGGCCACGCAGATGAAAACCATAATTTGCACTATTAAAGGAAACCCTACTTCATGCAGACTAATGCATGTCTGGGTTGAATAAGGAAAGGAAGAGAGACTGTACTATCCAAGAGAGTAGGCATTGAACCCGCATCTAGGTTGAAGAGGGAAAAATCAGTAGCTAAGGAACGAGTCTCGTGTATCTTAGTTGAAGAAGGGCAGAAAGGCATGACAACGCAATAGAGAATGACCAGGTCGATCGGTTTGTTGTCCTCACATAGGAAAAATGTGGCTAAAGAGAACAAAAATGGGACGTAATCCACATATGCTGCATGGATATTTCTTGCTCTGGCCAACCATACCTCCCTCACCACTCAAGCGTCTGCGGAGGTACATCGCATCAGCGCGCCTTGTCCAATGGGCCTCCCATGCTCTTATTGCCAGTTTTTTTGCTATTAGTATAACGCCAGCAGTCAAGTCAAGCAATGCTACTGCTAAAGTGATGCCACATTTAACTAATGCCGCTCTTAGTCTAATGCCACCGATAAATTTAAGCAGTGCCATTTAATGTCACTGGATCATTTCAGGGTTAGCTGTTCATTATGGATGTATTAAATATTTTCCAGCTAAGGCATTCTAATGCTGTTGCACAGGCAGTATACCAACGATGAAACTTGTTACTACCTTCAGATTTTTGCACTGTTAATGCTTATAGATTACATACCTCACTTTCATGAGATAAGTTAATTTTTTGGTACAATCTCACCAAAATGCCAAGGTGCTGATGTCATTTTATTTTGGTTAAACCGCATGCATAATTATGAAGACAAGAGGAAAGGTCAAGAGTGGGCACCTCCTCCTCCGGCTGTTCTCTTGATTCGCTCGATCAAGTTTTTATGTTTGATCGATTATCAAGATTGGGATAGCAATTTTAAGGTCCCCGAGTTCGAAATGATATTTACCTTGGAGGTACATGGTTTGCAATTTTTTATCATCATTAGTTAATAATGCTAGTTACCTTCAGACTTACGTATTTGGTTTAATGCTCATGCACAGCTAGTATACCAATGCTCAAACTTGTTACCTTTACATTTTGCATTGTTAATTCTTATAGAAACCTTCCAAAGGTTAGAGTTTATTGAAATCTGTTCAAGAAAACCATTGTACTGCATCTGTAATAAACTAACTACTCTACTGTTGCACTAGCCACTGGACTAGTGTATATTTGTAGTATTCGAGTGTTCCATTAGCATATGGACATAAATAAAGTGTGGCAAGCTTTTCCAGATATGTGCTCAAGAAAACTACTACCTGTTTTTCTAAATACTAGACGTTTGGGTACTTTAAATTGAACCGCCAAAATGTCTTATATTAAGGAACAGAGGGTATAGAGTTCACTCAAATTATCTCGGTAAAGCTAGTCACACCTTTGTTAAAATTAATGTTCATTATGTTATCGGAGGAGGTCTCAGATGTTTGTCTCTAATGCCTGTCTACTACATACCCGACATCATGATGTAATGTTAAGTTATTTCCTTGTATGCAGTGTCACCGAATTGTCAAGGCGGTGATGGCATTCTATTTTAGTAGAACTGCACAAAATTTGCTTAAAAGAAGAGGAAAGGTCGAGAATGGCTCGCTTTTTCGTAAAAACTATGTATGCCTTCCTGACATCAGCCGTTGTTGCTTTATTTATTCCTTCAAACAGGTGGTTAGAAATAGTCTTGCTACCTTTTCCCATTAAGAAATTGGAATGCTTATATTTGTGAGTCTATGCTTCAACTAGTGCCACTTTTATAGTAATCACAATTTCAATATCTATGCAAACAGGGATGCTCGATTTTAGTGGAACTGCACAAAAAGTCCAACTGGTTCAACATTAGGAGCATGTTTTTTCCAAACCTTTATATCCAATTGGTGGCACTATGAGCTGTTCATTACGAAGGTACATGGTTTGCTACTATCTTGCTACTCTTTTTGTACTGTCATTAGATAGTAATACTAGTGGTTTGCATGTGAATTTATTGGCAGGGTGGACCTACACTGGAGGTGGAGGACATGATTCAATGATTGGATGCTCAATTTCGGTTGTATTGATTTCACCTCTTGCATCACTGCGAACATGGTGTGGTATATGTTTACTAGCTGCTTGATATTTGTGCAGACAGAGATGTCTGTCCGTTGCTATTTGGCAAACAAACAAAGTTTCCGCAATTTTGGTTGAACTGCACAAGAGAATAGTATAGTCACTGCATGCAGTGCCATTGGAAAATAGACACAAAGATTGGATAGTCACTTCATGGACTGCAGAAAAGTAGTAATCTTGTACTATTTATCGCCAACACTAGGTGCTTCATTGCTTTGGTCTGATTATAGAATGGGCATCATTTTCCCTAATTTAAAGTTTGTATTCCGAAAATAGTCTCGCGGTGTGATCGATAGAAGACCAAATCATATTGCAGTGGATGTTCCTCCATCATGTGTGGTTCATTCTCATGGTTCCAAATTGTTGGTGAAACCACTTACGCTTTGCAAGAGGAATTGTAGACTTCACAAACAAAATTTTCTTTCAGTCTGTACTAAATGTTGGCCAAGAGAAGCATCCATGTTAGTAGGAAGAACATATGTTTTTTCTAGATCTTTGCTTTTGGAGCTACATATTTGTATATGATCTGTGAATCATTGAGATGCATTAACATGTTGATCTTATGTATGGGAATCGTACTAGTTAGTTTAGTTGCGACGCAAGATTCGAAGTGGCTCATCTTTGCTTTTGGAGCTACATATTTGTATATGATCTGTGAATCATTGAGATGCATTAACAGTTACTTATTTATGTTTGCTCAGTGTTTACAAGTTACTGATGGATCACTAGCTAGCCTACAAATGCCCTCCTGGTAGTTTTATTTACATTTAAGATGCGAAGTGGCAGTTTTTTGAATAAAAATGCCTACCTCTGAAGAAACTGACAAGCTACACTATCGATCCTACACGGATAAAAATGCCTACCTCTGAAGAAACTGACAAGCTACACTATCGATCCTACACGGATAAATAGCGGATCACGCACGTACTACCTCCTTTCCGGTTTGCAGGGCTCAATTCAAGAAACGACCTACTCGATCCTACACGAATAAATAGCGGATCTGGCACGTACTAGTACCTCCTTTCCGGTTTGCGTGGCTTAATTCAAACCTCTCACCAACCAAGGTACTCCTCCGTCTGGGTTTATTAGTCCCGTGAGCAAAGCAGCAAGACCAAGGCATGGCAATAATTAACGGCATGCGTAAGTTTAAGCCTAATTAATTCCAGCTGACTTAAGTGGCTGCATGCGTTCTCATTGCGACTGCTGTACGTCGCCGCTGCATCGCCCGGCGAAAGCGACAGAGTGCTCGCATGCAGCCGGCCGTAATTAAGGCAGCTAATCGATGCGAAAAAGATACACTTTAATTGTTGCGGGCTTTTTAAATCCGTGAAATCATTATTGACAAGGAGGGAGATGATTCGAGTGCACTCGTTTGACCGCCATTCCGGCGTGCAACCCAGACGGGACGGGACGGTACAGTCATAATTTCAGTTTCCCTAGTATTCCACGGCAAGCTGGCGCGCTAAGCCATTATGCATTGAATTCCGATGACCGTCGCGCTACTTTCCCCCCTATAAGTACTGTTTCCCGGCCTTCTCCAGTGCCACCGTGACCCAACTCGCCATATACTCATAAGCCCCCACCGGCCCGACGTCGCTCGCCACGTCCACCATGCCCCCGCCTGTCCGCGGTAGGCGACACCGGAGGCGGTCACCGCCGGAACTAGTGTTCGGTTTTTCACCAGAAGGCAGACGGAGGGAGGAGGCATTCTATCCGTCTTTAGATGGCAATGCGCAGATCGAGGAGTTGTTGGAGCGCGACCGCATGGCGGAGTAGCAGGAATTGTGGGAGTGCGACCGCCTGGCGGAGGAGCAGCGTATCGCCGATTTGCGCCGCCAGCGGGACATGGAGCAGCAGCGCACCGACGCTCTGAGTCGCGCGAAAGCAGCGCCCAAGAATCGGGCCGACTACGTGGAGGCCGGCGCCCGGCAAATAGCCTTGGAGGCTGTCGGGCACGCACGCGTTCACGACGCCGATTTTTACTACCAGCTCGTCAAGTGGGTTTCCCGCTTGGAAGCGCGAGCAACACGCGTGAGCAACACGCCCTATCGCCCCTCTGGCAAGTCCGAGGCGAGGCGCAGGACGCCGGTGCCGGCGTTTAGCGTGTACCACAGATGGCGGCTGGCATCGTCTAGTTAGCTAAGAGTAAGTTAGTACTTGTCTAGTGGGAGTAGATAGTTAACTTGGCTATGATGGTTGTCAACGTGGAAGTTCAAGACTCTATATGTGGATCAGACCTGTTACTTTGCTCTCAATGTTGAACTTTCCGTTTGAACGTATGGAATGGGCTGTTATTTTTTTTAAATGGGTTGTATTTGTCCTCCACGGGTTTAGAGGCTAACTTTTGGGCCTAGCAAGTTGACGCGTACACAATCAGGAGATGATTGTACATGGAGAGGATGACAGCAGGGACCCGCCAAGGTCATGGCAGTACACAAGCAAGTGTTGTCGGCGTTCTGGGAACAGGGGTCCCCAGACTTGCTTGCCTGCAGCGTGGCTCAAAGGAGGCCCATGACGGCCCATCTTCATCAATGCAAGCTCAAGACCCTCGCGAGGGGCCAAGCCTCGCGGGGCGGACGACAAGGAGCTTCCTCAGGCACGGCCTCGTCATGCTGGCTCATGAGGAGGTGGAGAGTTCAAGGCAGGGTACCTCGCGAGGTGCCCATGACGTAAGCCATGACGACCGGGGGCGCCAGTCGGGCGCCAGCCCGCGCGGCGTCCTCCTTTCCTCTTTGGTACAAAGGGAGCAAGCGCAGGCGAGAGCATCAAGCAAAGGCATCCGCTTGGTGCAACAAGACCAAGACCAGCCCAACGGCAGGAAGGGAGTCATCGTGGAGCCCAAGCGGGCGTCATCACCAGAGCCTTTGGCAGGCGAGGACCAACTTTAGTCAGGATAAGTGTACCCGCTGTTCCCCTTCAAAATGGCCAATTGTTGGCGCCCTTCCCGCTCAATATTTTGGGAAGAGGCCCAGGGCCTTCGCCTATAAATAGGACTAGCCACCCACAGGGCATCGGGCAGCCGGATCGAGATCCGGAATCCTCGTCAAGAAACCAGTAGCTAGAGCGACTGAACACCACCTAGCAGTTCATCGCACCCGCCGAGAACAGACTCTCGCGAGGCTGTTCTTCCTTGTATTGTTCCTCATCAGCCCAAGAGGTAATCCACAACACCACACACTGGAGTAGGGTATTACACCACAATGGTGGCCTGAACCAGTATAAATCTTGTGTCTCTTGTGCTGTTACGCTTAGTAGTTTAGGTCCCAGCGATTCGGCGAGGTGCGAGACGGTGGAAGGTTGGATCTCCGCGCGCACCCAGTGTTCGACCCTCAAAGGGTCTGCCGGAACCAATCCGACATTTGGCGCGCCAGTAGGGGTGCGCTGAATCTGCTACTTCGTCACCTCGTTCTTCCCCGACCGCCGCAACCAAGTCTGACGCCCGTCGGGCCTGCAGCCGAGCGCCGAGCCGCTTCGCCTCCCATGTCGCCTGCACAGCTCCCGTCGGTGGGCGCCTCGTCGTTCCCGTCACCTGCCGTCAACGCCGCCACCGGCCCGGCGGGGAACAAGCAGCAAGCATCATCCCAAAGACCCGTCCATGAGGCGGGACGGCCGCACCGCCACGCCGCTCACCCCGCTGGTTCTTCATCACGCACGCCCCGCGCGGCCATGGAGGCCCGAGATGCACTCATCATGGCAAATGAGCTCCTGCGCTACCGCCCCGTCGACGACGTCTACGAAGAATGGCTCGACCAAGTCGCCGAGCTTGTCCGCGCTGCAGGAGGCGCAGCGCCGTCTGGCCCGCTGCACCGCACCCTTCGCTGGCGATGAAGCTCCCGGGGCGCCCCAGCCGCCTCTTCCTCAATAAGGCGCCCTGGTCCCAAGGCGCGCGGCCCCTGGGCAGAACCCGCTCCGCCAGGCGCCGGCGCGGCAAGAGCAGAGCTGTCAAGAAGTTCCTCGCCCACAAGAAAATGCCCGAGCGCTCCCTCGCCCCCAAGACGCCGTAACCTCTGCGCTGCCCCAGCCGTGGCGCAGGAGGCCCGCAAGACCAAGCTCTCTGTCGTCCGAGGCCCCATGCCACGGGCGGGCTACGCGCTTTCACCTCGAAGGCGCCAAGGTGGCTCCGCCAAGTTCAAACCAGACCTGCCTCCTCGCCACGATGGCACAGCTGACCTTACGGGTTCCTCCAGCTCTCTGAGCTGGGCATCGAGGCTGCCAATGGTGATGAAAAGGTCATGGCGAACTGGTTTCCCATGGCGCTCAGGACGAGCCCGCACCTGGCTCCTGAATCTGGCCCTAGGCACGATCTCTTCCTGGGCCGAGATGCGCACCCGCTTCATCGCCAACTTCCAAGGTACTCGCGACCGGCCACCCGCCGTGAGCGACATGCGCCGAATCAAGCAGCAGCCAGGGGAAACCCTGCAAAAGTACATCCAGCGCTTCAACAACGCACGCCTCAAGATCCCTGTGGTGACGGAGGAGGCCATCATCTCTCGCTTCTCTCGACGGCGCGGCGCGATGTCAAGATGAAGGAGGAGTCATGGCGATGCATGAAGATCTGTGCACCTCCTCGAGCTGTTCAACTTGGCGACCAAGTGCGCCCAGGCTGAGGAGGCGTCTCTCCCTCCTCGAGCTGCCTGCTGTAGATCCCAAGAAAAGATGTCCAAGGCCAAGGACGTGAAGCGCAAAGGGGCTGTCGTACCAAGGGCCGAACCGTGACACCAAGCGAGGCGTAGATCAGCCCGAGTCCTCCAAGGGCAGCCAGATGCTGCGTGTACCACGACCTCCACACCCACAACACCAATGAATGCCAAGAGCTCCGGGTCAGGCGCCGAAGAAGGTCGGCAGACGCCCCGAGCGCAGCGACCGGGGCTACGGCCAAGGAGGAGGAAGGAATGCAGGACGCTGGGAAGACCACGGCCCACGCCAAGGGTTGCGCGACCAACCTCGCGAGGACCGCTGGCAAGACCCGCCTCGCGAGGGAGGCTGGAGGGATCAGCCTCGCGAGGATCGTCCGTAGGGGAACGCAGGCCTCCCTCCACTGCCGCCGCCTGTCAGGACCCCGATCCTAAGTCACACCGATCTAGCATGTAACACATCATATCACTTTGCGGCCTCACGCACGGTATTCCCACGGGTGTCGCCTTACCATGGCCCGTGACCGTTTGCGTCTTTTGGCTCACGTATATGATAGTGTCGCTAGCATCCATATGACAAAGAACCCGGGCCGACATGGCTAGTCGTGAACCCAAAGCGGCGCTAACCTATGGGGACAGGCATACATGAATCACATCGAACATGTCGGTCATCAACGGATATATTCGGGCTGTAGCACCGGGCTAACAGGACTCCGTTATCCCGGGCTGTAGCAGGCTAGGCAGGACTCCGAATAACACCGCGTGACATTTCCCGAAGGGATGTATATAGGAACGAAGTGAAACACATGCCGCCAGTCAAGTGTCCAAGCGGTAGTCTTTGGGCTAGCAAGACTCCGGTGAACCGGGCTGTAGCGGACTACTATCGCTCAGAGTCACGAGACTACATTTCCCCATATGAGAGGTTGCCAAGGATAAACAACTAGTTTGTCGGATCCCACACATACCAAGCATTTCAAACATACACACATTATGCTCAATATGCGTAGATACAACATGGCATCACAACATAACTCTACGACTCAAATATTATTCATTAGGCTCCGAAGAGCGAGATATTACAAACATGGGTCTCATGACCCAACACCCAGAGCATACAAGTCAAAGCACAAGCGGAAACTAATCATGTCTCGAGTACGCATAACTATAAATGAAAAGGGCTGAGAAGCCCGACTATCTACCGAGATCCTGCCAAGGCACAAGATCGTAGCCGAGGTATCAAGCTAACCGTCGAAGTCCAAGCGGAACTACTAAGCGAGACTAAAGTCTCTCTGCAAAACATAAAATAGGCAAACGTGAGTACAAACGTACTCAGCAAGACTTACATCATAACTAGCTACATATGCATCATTATCAAAAGGGGGTGGTGGAGTTTGACTGCATCAAGCCAGCTTTGACTCAGTGGCTATCCTGAACTACTACTGCAAGTAACTCTTTTGAAGTGGCGCACACGAGTCCACATAGTCACCATGTCAATACACCACTATGGACCCGCTCCTGTCTCCCTACGAGAACGCCGTCCATAGCACTCACACTTATCTTGCGCATTTTAGAGTATCCACTTTCACTTGTCTATGAACTGATGTAGGCAACCCAGAAGTCCTTTTCCGTGGACACGGCTATTCGAATAGATCATATTTAACCCCTGCAGGGGTGTACTTCTTCACACACGCTCACCACTTACCGCCGTTTACACGACATGTACTCGGCAACCTTCAAGCGGAAGCCCAACGTGGGTGTCGGCCACGACCTACCTAAACACTCAAGTCCCTAGTCCAGGTTTATCGCCTATTCGGGTTCCATCCGCAGGAGTCCGCCGAGGTTTCCCATACAGCCCTCGAACGATGTGTGCAGGGTTCCCGAGATACCAAACGGGCACTCTAGACACCGGGCCAGTGCCTACCGCAACACAACCCACCCCCGAGGTCAGCGTTGCGTGCCCCAAAGATACTACAAACACGAAACTACTTGCAACTCCGGACCGAGGACAAGGGTGGTTAAGAAGCCGAGAGGGTCCATTGGTTTCGGGCCCAATGCGTGGTAGTAATCAGATCATGGATCACAAACACAGATCTCGGTTCACGAGGACGGCTGCAATGAGACAACCCACCATGTACTCCTACATGGCCTCTCACCGCTACCTTTACCAAATCGTGTTCAACACTTAGCTCACACACCATAGGACATGTTCACACAACCATTCCAATTCATTCCCGATGAATCGACCTGACTCAACTCTAAGCAGATGGTGCATGACAACAAGCATAAATGAGTAGGCACAACATGGCTCAAACAACTCCTACTCATGCTAGTGGGTTTCATCTAATTACCGTGGAATGACAGGTCATGCAAAGGATCAAGGGGTTCAGCTACCGCAGCAAGTAAATGATTGAATCGATGTTGTCCTAATGCAATAAAATAGAGCAGGAGCGAGAGAGTGGGATTATATCGGAATGAACAAGGGGTTTTTGCTTGCCTGGCACTTCTGAAGATAATATAGTTCTTCATCGGTGTCATCGAACTCATCGTCGGTACATCGTCTACCGGGAGGGGACAATTACCGGCAAACAAGAGAGAACACAATCAATGCAATGCACATATATGATGCATGATCATGTTAAGGTACTGAATTCACCTAATGCAATAATAATCCAAGTTAGTTGAAGTGGAATTCAAACAAGGTTGAACTCCAACTCCAAATGCTATTTCATAAATTACCCTAATCATGATTCATCCTATTCAGTGAGGTTAACTTGTTTAAACATGCATGATCATGGCATAAACAGATTCTTCATATTTTTCTGATCATTTTCATATATAAATTATTTCCATCCGAGTTACGGTTGAATTTATATGATTTTTAGAAGTTTAGAGTATTTTCCGAATTTACTGAATTAAATTAAATCTAGAAACCTAATTATTATGGCCACCGACGTCAGTGACGTCAGCTCAACAGGCGCCCAGGTCAAACCTCGACCTGCGGGGTCCATCGGTCGATGATGAGGCGCTAATCCCGCGTTGATTTCGGGCTTTGACACGCCAAGGGCCCGCCGGTGTCTAAGGGGGTTAGCTGGCGAGGATTAGTGCTAATGACGAGGCCACGTCGGCTCTCGCCGGAGTTAGGCGGCGACCAACCGAGCGGCGGTGGCACGCCGGACTTGCGCTTAGGGCGTCGGATTAAGCGCTGAGGGCACCGGGCATAGCTCTTGCTCGTCGCATCCAACGGAGCAGGTGGGAGGTCGCGGGGTGGTCGGAGCTTCGCGGAAGTGAGCTTCATGGCGGCGCCGGAGTTCGGGTAAGTGCTTGGGGTTGGCGCTTCTGATGCACGGGAGGGCAAGTGGATGTGCGGGTTAGGCTCACTGGGGTCTCTCGAGCACGTTGACATGCTCGACGCGAGCGGCAGGGGCTGTGGCATGGCGGCGCCATGGCCGGGCGGTGAGGAGCCGCTACCGCGACGGAGCTATGGTTTCAGAGCTCGCAAACGCGAGGGGAAAGGAAGGGGTTCTGCACGGGAGCTCACCGCTGGTCTGTAGCGACAACGGCGGGTCGGGGACGGCCCGGAGCCGACGAATTCGTCGACGGCGACCGGCGGGTCCGCAGAGGGGAAGAACGACGGGGCGGCGCCTTGGGGCCCTTCCGGTCACGTGGATCGGTGAGGAGGAAGGAGAGGGGCTAGGCGGAGCTCGGGGCATGTCGGGAGGAGAGGGGATGGCGGTGGCCGCGGCACGGCGATCGGCGTCGGGCGGCCGCTGCTCGGGCGAGAGAGAGAGAGAGAGCAGAGGAGAGGAGGCGTCAGGGAGAGTGAGAGAGTCCAGGGGCGTGGCTGTTCCAGCGTCGCGAGAAGGTCGGGAGGCCGCCCGGTATAGAGGTGGCATCATCGCCGGCCTTCACGCCTCGCCTCTGCCTTCTGGCGGAGGAAGACGATGAGTGAGGCGGTGGCTGGGTGGCCGCTGGGCCAGCGAGGGAGGGGAGAAAGCTGGGCGGTTCGAGGCGCCAGTAAGTTTTTCCTCCTTTTAGTCTTTTCTAATTTTCCTGCAACTTTGTGGGGTTTTTAAAAATACCAAAACTATTTTAAAAATCACCAAAATGCTCCTGGTCACTTGTTAGAATATTCCTAACATGAAACATTTTGGTTTGGTAATTTTGAACATTTAAAATATTTTATATAATTTAAAATGCTCATTTCAAAAACTTGTGGATTAATTCTAGAACCCTTAGATGACCTAGAAAATGGTACATCTCCTTTGACATGGGTTCTAAACCAAAGTAAAGAGGATGAACATTTTGAAGGGCATTTCGTGTTCATTGAAATAAATTTTAATAAACCCTAGTTGTTTTAAGGGGGGTGTTCGGGGTTTCCTGCCTTCCCCATTTCAATTTTCATGGAAATTAAACATGATGCAGGGATGCAATGCTACTAGTTACAAGCAAGCTCTAGGGTTGATGCTGGGCTGTGACAACTCACCCCCACTAAACAAGAATCTCGCCCCGAGATTCTAGACGTGAGGCAAGAGGAAAAGGGAGTCGCAAACTATCACATTCTTCATGATCTGTTTGCCCTTCTCGAATATGTTGGGTTACTCCATCATCTTGGTCTCGGCGTCACGGCTTTCGAGGTCTTCACTTGACACGACAATGTAGGAAAGGGGAAAACCTGCATGATTCGATCTTCACGAAGATCAAGTAAACATGATCAACTCACGGATCAAGTGGTGACACATCTCGAGTTGAGGCACCAAATACATCGAGAGAGATGGTAGAACAACAACGGGGTTTGATTGGTGGCAACAATCCCACGCTTAGAGAGATGGTGGATGGTGTCATGGTGGTGAGGAAATATTTACCATGATCCCAGAACGGGCACCTCGAAAAAAGGTGACGCAAAGAACTATTCCCTTAAGTGGCAAAAAGAATTACTTTTGAATTAGAGATCATTGAGACTCTCCATACCAGCCTAAGGCAAATCACAAACGATCATGTGGTGGAATGCAAAGGAGTGGTACACCCGGACTAGAATAGATGATGTGGACTACCTTGTTGAAGACAACGCAATGGATGATTTTGCTTATCATCGAAGGTGGGGAGGGGAACCCATGGTAAGTCCACTTTTGTAATTAAACCTGGACAAGAATTACTAAGGAGACAAATATAGCGAGATAGCACAAGGACGGTGCAAGCTGGGAACGAAATGCAATCGTTGAATGTTCCAACCATCATATCTGCCTCGAGATTCAGATCTGGTTGGGGTTAGGATATTTCAGACTCAAAGATGCCCGAAAAGGAAAGGTGGCAACACAATTTGACGCGATGGTGTTGCGAGATTCTCGGGATATGAACTACGATAGCAAGCTCCAAAACATGAGCTGGTTCTGCTACAAACCTGTGAACACATTGTCCTAGACAAGCATGACCACATGGTAGTCTTATAATAAAACACTACCGAGTTCAGGTTGGGAACCATCATCGAGGATATCGGAGTTTAACATAAGTCATGATTAGCTCTTATGAAAGAACTCCTTTTCCTTGAACAAATCAATCAGTGGCTTGGTGTGCTAGGGATACATATGGAATGAAGATGATCAGTCTATCAAACCATAGAATACTTCGCACGTGCATGACTGGCTTGGAATGATTCCAGAGGAGCAAAACAAACCCTTTTCAATTCATGGCGGCAACTTACATCAGATGCACATGAACTAGAGGAAGTCACTACTTTCATCCAAACATATGCTTCATGAATGAAACACGAAGAAATGCTTACACAAGTTTCCAATACTAGGTTGATGCTCAACATGGCTCATGGGGAGACAAAATGCTACCGATGGGCTCAACAAAGAACTCATCGTAATTTCCATATCAATCGACTTCCACCATCATGTGAACACGGTGATAGCATTGGTCGCACCAAAGATGTAATGGGTATGCTCGAGGGATCAACCACGAGTAAGACAACATTACGAATATCGTTGGTTCTGATTTGACTTGACAATGGCCCATACTCAAATCAAAGAATTGGTAGGACAATAGGTCCAACAACTGATCGCGAGGACCAATCGATGAAGATATCATCTTTCTTCAACACACACTACACAAGAATATCCCTTTGGAATGCGCTAAGTTAGGCAAACTTTTATCTTCCAACTCTCCAAGTTGTTGTCTAGCTCAACCAACTAGTTCAGGGATATTCAACACGCATTCTTGGAGAAGGGTGGTTCACAGGAAAACCAACTTGACCACGAGCTCAACATAACAAAGAACAACCCGTAACACTTCCAAGAAGATATTTGGAAAGTCACGAACCACCGGTATGTTACTAAGCTCGAGAACAATCTTGCTTTTCAAGACAAGATGATATTATCAATTGAGTGAGGACTTGACAAGATCCCAACTCGTCAATCGAAGTGTGCACCGTAAATAAGGACTAGGTAGCACGATCAATCTTAGGATGATGATTCAATAATCAACACGCTAAAAAGGAGGATATTGTCCATTAACTACCAAGCAACGAAAGTGGCTCGAGTATTGATTTCGCACATCACAATTCACTTGCCGCATTCCGGTTACAACAACACGGAACCGAGGAATGAATAATGATAGCGAGAGTATCATCGTCAAGAATTCCTAAGAGGTTGTGCAATTCCCATGACATTCTTGACATAAAGATGGTAACACTCCAAGGTAGAGCAGAATCAAAGCTGGATTGACATTTTGATCTGCGAATACAACTGCTTTGACCCAATCACGGAAATGGATAAGGTATCGAGTTTGTTTCTCCTAGTCATTCCAGAACAGAATGGCTTGACGGACCACAAGGATAAAATGCATTGATGACGAGTGCACGCCTACTCCCGACTATCAATTGATAGACGAAGGTCGGAATGCAACTGAAGAGAGCAACTCAGAGAAACATATAATTTTCTGAGTTGTGGATGCACAGATTAGTATGTCGAACGAAGCTCAACATTTCTTCCGGATAATCCATGCAGAGAAGGTAGAACTGGCAGATTCACAATTATGAATGGAGAACTCCTCAAGAGCACTCTAGTTGTGATCTTTTGGTTCAACAAACTTACGCCATAAGTGGTTCGTAGTATTTGGAAGAAGGAAATACCACGGGCCTTGAGGACTATCGCAGGGTTACTAATATCCTAAAGGCACTAGCAAATACTAACAACATGAAGTAGGATGAATCTCGGGTTCAGCATCCCAGGAATAGAATACCTACTACTAAATGGCATCACGGGATGCTTTCGAAAATGATGGCCAGAATCATCACCCTGTGGATATAAAAGCATTGCTAAATTGCTAGGTGACCTCCTAAGCATCTAGGGTCATAATAATAGTTCCAACATATGTGTTGAGGCAACAGAGTACCTCAACTTACTGATTGGTGTGTTTATTCTGACCAAAAGATCATCGGGAACGGAAGGAAAGAATTTGCAAATGCATCAGACTATTTAGAGACCTGGGATGACTCGGACAACATAACGGCTGTAACTGCTCAAAATGATTTGAGGCATCCTGCAAAATGGTGGTATAACCACTCAACAACATCATAACAAGATTCTGAAATCAACAGCTATCATACAGAGTAGTAGGAACTGAACTGGGATTAAAACCAACAATCTTATAAGTCTATGGATTAGTAACACGTCATCCTAATAGATAGATGAGAAGCCTAGTTCTTAAACCCCGTAGAAGAGAAGAGGATGACTCGGATCAAGGCCATGAGGTATAAGGAGTAAAAAGAGCCTTACGCTCCCTTCCACAATCAATTCCTTATATAACTAAAGCATTTCTAGTCACAACTTCACCAGTTTGGCTTGGTAATCCTACAGCAACAAAGCTCGATACCAACGCTGTCAGGACCCGATCCTAAGTCACACCGATCTAGCATGTAACACATCATATCACTTTTGCGGCCTCACGCACGGTATTCCCACCGTGTCGCCTTACCATGGCCCGTGACCGTTTAAGCTTTTTGGCTCACGATATGATAGTGTCGCTAGCATCCATATGACAAAGAACCCGGGCCGACATGGCTAGTCGTGAACCCAAAGCGGCGCTAACCTATGGGGACAGGCATACATGAATCACATCGAACATGTCGGTCATCAACGGATATATTCGAGCTGTAGCACTGGGCTAACAGGACTCCGGTATCCCGGGCTGTAGCAGGCTAGGCAGGACTCCGAATAACACCGCGTGACATTTCCCCGAAGGGACGGACATAGGAACGAAGTGAAACACATGCCGGCCAGTCAAGTGTCCAAGCAGTAGTGCTTTGAGCTAGCGAGACTCGGTGAACCGGCTGTAGCGGACTACTATCGCCGTAATCACGAGACTACATTTCCCCATATGAGAGGTTGCCAAGGATAAACAACTAGTTTGTCGGATCCCACACATACCAAGCATTTCAAACATACACACATTATGCTCAATATGCGAGATACAACATGGCATCACAACATAACTCTACGACTCAAATATTATTCATTAGGCTCAAGAGCGAGATATTACAAACATGGGTCTCATGACCCAACACCCAGAGCATACAAGTCAAAGCACAAGCGGAAACTAATCATGTCTCGAGTACGCATAACTATAAATGAAAAAGGGCTGAGAAGCCCGACTATCTACCAGATCTGCCGCCAAGGCACAAGATCGTAAATGAGGTATCAAGCTAACCGTCAAGTCCAAGCGGAACTACTAGCGAGACTAAAGTCTCTCGCAAAACATAAAATAGGCAAACGTGAGTACAAACGCATTTCAAAGAAGACTTACATCGTAACTAGCTACATATGCATCATTATCAAAAGGGGTGGTGGAGTTTGATCAGCAAGCCAGCTTTGACTCGGTGGCTATCCTGAACTACGATCGCAAGTAACTCTTTTGAAGTGGCGCACACGCAGTCCACATATTCACCATGTCAATACACCACTATGGACCCGCCTCCTGTCTCCCTACGAGAACGCCGTCCATAGCACTCACACTTATCTTGCGCATTTTAGAGTATCCACTTTCACTTGTCTATGAACTGATGTAGGCAACCCAGAAGTCCTTTTCCGTGGACACGGCTATTCGAATAGATCATATTTAACCCTGCAGGGTGTACTTCTTCACACACGCTCACCACTTACCGCCGTTTACCGACATGTACTCGGCAACCTTCAAGCGGAAGCCCAACGTGGGTGTCGGCCACGACCTACCTAAACACTCAAGTCCCTAGTCCAGGTTTATCGCCTATTCGGGTTCCATCCGCAGGAGTCCGCCGAGGTTTCCCATACAGCCCGAACGATGTGTGCAGGGTTCCCGAGATACCAAACGGGCACTCGGTACACCGGGCCACGGTGCCTACCGCAACACAACCCACCCCGAGGTCAGCGTTGCGTGGCCCCCAAAGATACTACAAACACGAAACTACTTGCAACTCCTGACCGAGGACAAGGGTGGTTAAGAAGCCGAGAGGGTCCATTGGTTTCGGGCCCAATGCGTGGTAGTAACTGTATCATGGATCACAAACACAGATCTCAGTTCCTGAGGACGGCTGCAATGAGACAACCCACCATGTACTCCTACATGGCCTCTCACCGCTACCTTTACCAAATCGTGTTCAACACTTAGCTCACACACCATAGGACATGTTCACACAACCATTCCAATTCATTCCCGATGAATCGCACTGACTCAACTCTAAGCAGTAGCAGGCATGACAACAAGCATAAATGAGTAGGCACAACATGGCTCAAACAACTCCTACTCATGCTAGTGGGTTTCATCTAATTATTGTGGAATGACAGGTCATGCAAAGGATCAAGGGGTTCAGCTACCGCAGCAAGTAACAGATTGAATCGATGTTGTCCTAATGCAATAAAATAGAGCAGGAGCGAGAGAGTGGGATTATATCGGAATGAACAAGGGGTTTTTGCTTGCACAGCACTTCGAAGATAATATAGTTCTTCATCGGTGTCATCGAACTCATCGTCGGTACATCGCTCACCGGAGGGACAATTACCGGCAAACAAGAGAGAACACAATCAATGCAATGCACATATATGATGCATGATCATGTTAAGGTACTGAATTCACCTAATGCAATAATAATCCAAGTTAGTTGAAGTGGAATTCAAACAAGGTTGAACTCCAACTCCAAATGCTATTTCATAAATTACCCTAATCATGATTCATCCTATTCAGTGAGGTTAACTTGTTTAAACATGCATGATCATGGCATAAACAGATTCTTCATATTTTTCTGATCATTTTTCATATATAAATTATTTCCATCCGAGTTACGGTTGAATTTATATGATTTTTAGAAGTTTAGAGTATTTTCTCGAATTTACTGAATTAAATTAAATCTAGAAACCTAATTATTATACACCGACGTCGCAGGACGTCAGCCTCAACAGGCGCCTCAGGTCAAACCCCGACCTGCGGGGTCCATCGGTCGCTGATGAGGCGCTAATCCCGCGTTGACTTCGGGCTTTGACACGCCGCGGGCCCGGCTGTCGGTGTCTAAGGGGGGTTAGTGGGCAGGATTAGTGCTAATGACGAGGCCACGTCGGCTCGCCGGAGTTAGGCCGGGCGGCGACCAACCGAGCGGCGGTGGCACGCCGGACTTGCGCTTAGGGCGTCGGATTAGCGCTACCGAGGGCACCGGGCATAGTTTTGCTCGTCCGCATCCAACGGAGCAGGTGGGAGGTCGCGGGTGGTCGGAGTCGCCGGAAGTGAGTTTCGCGGCCGCCGAGTTCGGTAAGTGCGGGGTTGGCGCTACGATGCACGGAGGGCAAGTGGATGTGCGGGTTAGGCTCTCGGGGTCTCTCGAGCACGTTGACATGCTCCGACGCCGAGCGGGGGCTGTGGCGCGGCGCCATGGCCGGGCGGTGAGGAGTCGGTCATGCGACGGAGCTATGGTTTAGAGCTCGCAAACGCGAGGGGAAAGGAAGGGGTTCTGCAGACGGAGCTCACCGCGGTCTGTAGCGACAACGGCGGGTCGGGATTTGCCCGAGCCGACGATTGGCCGACGGCAGCGCATCGGGTCCGCAGAGGGGAAGAACGACGGGCGGCGCCTTTGGGGCCCTTCCGTCACGTGGATCGGTGAGGAGGAAGGAGAGGGGCTAAGCGGAGCTCGGGGCATGTCGGGGAGGAGAGGGATGGCGGTGGCCGCGGTACGGCGATCGGCGCCGGGCCGCTGCTCGGGCGAGAGAGAGAGCAGAGGAGAGGAGGCGTCCCGAGGGAGAGTGAGAGAGTCCAGGGGGGCGCGTGGCTGTTCCAGCGCCGCGAGAAGGTCGGGAGGCCGCCAGCAAGCGAGGTGGCTGCGGCATCGCCCGGCCTTCGCCGCCTCGCCTCACAGCGGAGGAAGACGATGAGCGGTGGGCGCCAGTGGGGCTGGGCCTGGGCCAGCGAGGGGAGGGAGAGAAACTGGGCGGTTCGGCGCTGTAAGTTTTTCCTCCTTTGCGTCTTTTCTACTTGTCCTGCAACTGGGTGGGGTTTTTAAACAGACCAAAACTATTTTAAAAATCACCAACCTGCTCCGGGTCACTTGTTAGAATATTCCTAACATGAAACATTTTGGTTTGGTAATTTTTGAACATTTAAAATATTTTATATAATTTAAAATGCTCATTTCAAAAACTTGTGGATTAATTCTAGAACCCTTAGATGACCTAGAAAATGGTACATCTCCTTTGACATGGGTTCTAAACCAAAGTAAAGAGGATGAACATTTTGAAGGGCATTTCAGGTTCATTGAAATAAATTTTAATAAACCCTAGTTGTTTTAAGGGGGGTGTTCTGGGGTTTCCTGCCTTCCCCATTTCAATTTTCATGGAAATTAAACATGATGCAGGGATGCAATGCTACTAGTTACAAGCAAGCTCTAGGGTTGATCTGGGGCTGTGACACCGCCGCCAAGGAGAATTGAGGACCGTCATCAGGACAAGGGGGCTGGGGGCTTCCAGGAACCGCGTGCGATCGCCTGCATCCTGGGCGGAGCTCAAGCCCCAGCCTCTTAGCGCATCTTCAAGTAGTTCGCCCGCGAAGTGAATGCAGTCCTCCCAAGCTCGAGGCCACGCGCCCTCTCGTGTGGTCGGCGTGCGCCATCACGTTCAGCTCAGCCGGATCAGCTCAAGTCTTGCAGCCACAGCCGGAGTTCTCCCTATGCTTTGTTCCCCAATCATCAAGAACGCTGGTCACCAAGACCCTCATCGACGGGCGGGCAGGACTCAACGCCCCGTCCGTGGAAACATTCAACAATCTTCAAGTGCCTTACAGTCAGCTTCAGCCAACCAAGCCTTTCTCCGGAGTCACCGACGGCTCCACGGTCCCGATCTGGCAGGTCCGCCTTCCTGTCAACTTCGGGGCTCGCGACAACTACCGCACCGAGCTCATCGACTTCGACGTCGCCCACATTCGCCTGCCGTACAACGCCATCCTCGGGTACTCGGCACTGGCCAAATTCATGGCTGTAACCCACCACGGCTACAACGTCCTCAAGATGCCAGGAAGCGGCGGGGTCATCACGGTGCCTTGTGAAGAGAGAGACGCAGTGTGCTCCCTGGAGCGAGCCTTTCAGGCCGCATCGCTAGAAGACCTGCACCACAAGAGCAGGAGGCCTCACGAGGCCGCACCCAAGAAGAAGAAGACATCGACCGCCCGGCTCCTCAAGAGGCAGGCCCCTCAGGAGCCTGTTGGGCCAGGGGGAGCCCCTTCCATTGCATAGGAGCGCCCCGACGCCCTCCTCAGTCGGGCTCGGGGGCTCTCCCTCGAGGGCCGCCGACCTCGCCAAGGTCACGAGGGAGGCGCTTGGGCACCACGTGGGCGTGCTTGAGCACGCTTTCCCGCAAGCAGGAGCAAGGCAAGGAGGGCCGAACCCTCGGGAGTTCACAACAAGGCCATTCAGAGCCACAGGAGTCAAGGGTCATGAGGGGCAGCCGCCGCTTGCCACTGTGGCCCCCATCCAAAGCGAGGATGGTGGGCTACGCGTCTGCATCGACATACCAGGGCTCAACCGAGCCACGTCTCAAGAGTGCCTTTGGCCCTCGCGAGTGGGACGTTGCGAGGGCCCGCCCCACAGCTACGTGCGCATGCCTTATGGCCTGCCAAACGCGGCAGCTGCCCACCAGCGTCTCATGAGGGCCATCCTGGAGGCTCAAGAGGTCAGGCATGCCGCAGCCCTGGTGGAGATGGAGATGGCCCCTGAGGAGCCGCCAGCGCCTCCGGAGCCTCCCGAGGCCCTCGGGCCTGGGGGCTCATGAGGATCGGCTCCCGCAGCCCACCGAGTCTGCTACACCAACACCCCTTCGTCCTCAACATCACCAGGTGACATCTTTATGTTTTATTCCCGGCTGGGAGCGCCTTCAGGTCAAGATTATTCCCAGGCCGCGTGGGTCCGTCCCTGCGGCATGTATCCCTTTTATTTCATGTCATTAGCCTATCCTGTTGGGGGCGCCCCTCGGGCTGCATCATCCCCAAGCCGCTCGGGCCTGTCCCAACGGCATGTATCCTTCCTACTTTTTCCTTAGGATTATGCTCCCGCTCCACCATGCTTGTTATTTGGGGCCTTTTCCTGGGTGGCGGAATCTTGCACGTTAAAGGGGGTGCACGAGCATCGCGACTCAGGCTCCTACCGGCTCTCCCGCCCTCACCCTCTGGTCTTGTCCATGGCATTGCGACCTGGCTTGCCAGCGACGGCTGAGACCAACCCGAGAGCCGGGACCCGAGGACGTAGAGTTTCGTCATCTAACCCAGCTTGCGTGTTAAAGGGGGGGGTTCCTGAGCATCACGACTCAGGGCTCCTACCGGCTCTCCGGCCCTCACCCTCTGGTCTTGTCCATGGCATCGTGATCTGGCTTGCCAGCGATGGCTGAGACCAACCCGAGAGCCGGGACCCGAGGACGTAGAGTTTCGTCATCTAACCCAGCTTGCGTGTTAAAGGGGGGGTGCCTGAGCATCACGACTCAGGGCTCCTACCGGCTCTCCGGCCCTCACCCTCTGGTCTTGTCCATGGCATCGCGATCTGGCTTGCCAGCCGCGTGGGACCCGAAGACGTAGAGCTCCGGCATCTGGCCAAATTTGCAGGAACACACTCGAAGATAAGGCCCAGAGCCAGGCGCAACCCGCCTTGAGGTAGGGCCCCGTGAGTCCCGCGCTGGCTCACGGGTGCCCCAACACACCTCGCGAGGCCTCTCGCGCCTCTCCCAAGCAACTAATGGCAGAACTAACGATCGCCTCGGCGAGCTCTTGTTCCTTTTGTGGTAAACCTGCAGGGTCCCTCCAAGGAGCGCGAAACGACCTCGCCACGCAATCTATTGCCGGCCAAGGCACGGACCTAGCGCCGCACCAGGAAGCATTGTCCTGACCCTCGAGATAAGTCACCGCACGGACACACTGGTTATCATAACACCATCCCCACACTCAATGCAACCCCGTGTTAGCAACGTCGCTCTCCTTTCTCACCGAATGATGGATGCTTGAGCGCCAAGGGGGACCCCCTGAGCATCGCGACTCAGATGCTCTTACCGGACCTCGGGTCTCTCACCTCCTGGCCTTGACCACGGCATCGCGACCTGGCATACCAGCGTCGGCTGAAGCCGCCTTGGGACTGGGACCTGTCGGCGCAGAGCACCAAGCCCTCACGAGGTCCGAAAGGAAGAAACTAAGCTAAGACGGAATAAGCATCTCGCGCTGCTTCACAATAAGGATCATATTGACGAACGAAGCTACAAACATCTTACAAGCCCCCGTGGGGTATATTCTTGGCTCCTCGCAGGAACAAAAGACACGAATCCTAAGGAGTCCTACCTACAGGGACCACCGCGGTAGACGCCATCATCAACAGTGGGCCACCCGGTCCGGTGCCAACCCCATCCAGATCAGGGGCGGCGACGACCTGACGAGCCCGCCCTTCTTTGGGAGCGGCGCAGGCTCGGAGGCTCGTAGCTGTCGTCGCTCGTCTCCGGCGTCGCGAAGAGCTCGGCGGAGTCGCTGGATCCTCCGGCGCCTTCGTCGCCTGAGGAGCTGACAGGGGAGTGGTCGGCCGGCCTCTGCCTCACCGCAGCAGGACCTCGACCAGCTCTCCCGGGGCAGCACTCCAGCCTACGACCCTCCGCGTCGAAGACCTTGAAGGACACCACCGAAGCACCATCAGACCTGTGGATCGTGAGGGCGCCCCTCGTCCTGCAGACCCGGACGACCTCGCCCCAGCCTCGAGTCATGAAGACCTCGCCCCGGGGCAACTACCGCGACCTCTGCCCCGGTCGCGAGGGTGCCGCAGCCGGCGTGCTGCAGCCAGAGTCCCAGGGGTTCTCCCCTGCCGGACGACGAAGGCGAAGAAAGAGGGAAGACGAATCCAAGACTTAGGAGGCGTGGCGATGTGAAGCACGAACTCCCGGCAGGAGCCCTCGGCATGGACTCCAGGGGGGAAGACGCACACCTTCGTGACCCGCCGGCATCATCGGTGGCGCCGCTCGTGGCGCCCGGCGTCGCCTCCTTCAGAGCCACCAACCTGCGCGTACAAGGGAAGAGGGAACCCTGGTGGCGGCCGCTCGCACCAGGGCATGGGCGCCTCCTGGCGAGCGCTCTTGCCCTGACACCAGAGGGCAAACCGTTTCTTTGGGGGGAGCAGGTCAGGATCCTCTTGAGGAGCCTTTCCCTTCTCTCCCGTGGAGAACCGACGGATCGGAGCCATGGCAACCAGACAAAACGAGGAGGAGGAAAAGCAGAAGGATGGCCTGGAAGGGCGCGCGCCGTTCCGTACTTATGGCCGGCGAAGGCCAACCGTCGGCCTCCACGATCACCGGTAATCATGACTAACTCTGCATGCAGGGACTTGTCGAATCCGGGTAGTTATCGAGGCATCATGGGGAATACGTGCGCACGCATCCAATCGACCGCCACGCGGCGCCCAAGGCCGCAGACTATTAGGGCCCGCGACGCTTCGCAATTTCCCTTCGTGCCCAAGTTCGGCGCGCCAGGCCCGGGGCTCTTGTCGGCGTTCGGGAACGGGGTCCCCAGACTTGCTCGCATGGTCTGCGGCGCGTGGCTCAAAGGAGGCCCATGACGACCCATCTTCATCAACGCAAGCTCAAGACCCTCGCGAGGGGCCAAGCCTCACGGGCGGACGACAAGGAGCTTCCTCAGGCACGGCCTCATCAGGCTGGCTCATGAGGAGGCGGAGAGTTCAAGGCAGGGTACCTCGCGAGGTGCCCATGACGTAAGCCATGACGACCGGGGGCGCCAGTCGGGCGCCAGCCCACGCGGCGTCCTCCTTTCCTCTTAGGTGCAAAGGGAGCAAGCGCAGGCGAGACCATCAAGCAAAGGCATCCGTTTCGGTGCAACAAGACCAAGACCCGCCTAACGGCAGGAAGGGAGTCATCGTGGAGCCCAAGCGGGCGTCATCACGAGAGCCTTTGGCAGGCGAGGACCAACTTTAGTCAGGTAAGTGTACCCGCTGTTCCCCTTCAAAATGGCCAATTGTTGGCGCCCTTCCCGCTCAATATTTTGGGAAGAGGCCCAGGGCCTTCGCCTATAAATAGGACTAGCCACCCACACGGCATTGGGCAGATGGATCGAGATCCGGAATCCTCGTCAAGAAACCAGTAGCTAGAGCGACTGAACACCACCTAGCAGTTCATCGCACCCGCCGAGAACAGACCCTCGCGAGGCTGTTCTTCCTTGTATTGTTCCTCATCAGCCCAAGAGGCAATCCACCACACCACACACTAAAGTAGGGTATTACACCACAATTGTGGCCTGAACCAGTATAAATCTTGTGTCTCTTGTGCTGTTCTGTTTAGTAGTTTAGGTCCCAGCGATTCGGCGAGGTGCGAGACGGTGGAAGGTTGGATCTCCGCGCGCACCCCAGTGTTCGAACCTCAAGGGTCTGCCGGAACCCAAAATCCGACAAGTGCCTCCTTATTTCAAGCCAATAAAAATGGCTCCTCCTAGTGGATTTCTGACATCTGGGTCCCATGCCATTGTCAACGTAGTCAATAACCGAGAGAATTGCACAACAAGCGGCTGACACCAGGGACCCAGCAGCTCGCCTAGTTATTTTTGTTTTGGGTTAATTTGATAAATGCCTCCGAGAAATGCCACTTCAATTTCCAAACTTTGAAAATGCCATTTCATGCCATTCCTAGTGGCATTTTTCGAAGTCTGGAGTGGTGTTTTTCAAAGTTTGCAAACTGCAGTGGCATTTTTCAAAGTTTGCAAAAATTGCAGTGGCATTTTTCAAAGTTTGGAAATTGCAGTGGCATTTTTATGAATCGCCATAATTGGAGTGGCATTTATCTAATTTGTTTTTGAGACGGAAGAAGGGTGTCAACTGGTCTGCAGGGCACTCGCCCTGTCTAGACAGCCTTTTCTTTTATGTTTACCACGCATCAGCCCAAGAGTTTTTTTTCTTTCCTAAAATGGCTAGCCCAGTTTTTTTTGTGATTTGTCAAGTAAGTCGCTTTATCGTGCCTGTTGGGCTGCAAATCTTTCAAGACGAGGATAGCTTCATTCGGCTGGCCGAGAAAATGGCCTATCAAGAATGAGAAATGGGATGTACATTTTAAAACACATCAAACCGCAATTAGTTTCAAATATCTTTTTTTCATTTCGAGATTTTAAATTGCATTGATTTTTATGCGTGGACAATTTATTGGATTTTATATTGATATACATTTATTTTTAAATTCAGTCTGAATGTGACTCGAAATTTCGGGATTAAAAACAGTTTAGACTGCACCGACATATGCAAAATTTCGTATAATTTTTTAACCGTGGCCACAATATGGGCTGTAATGCTAACAAAAATAATATGGGTTCCAAAAAAACCCGTAAGAATTAGCAAATGGGTTGTAATCTATTTGAAATAATGGCAGATGGGCTGTATGTTGTTTTCCACAGATTTGAGGCTTTCCACGGATGGCAGATAATCGTTGGATGTCCATCCAACAACCGCTGCGGTCTTCTTCAATCTCTCGCTCTTCCTGCTCCGGCCGCTCAAACAAGCGCCAAGGACTGCTCGCCCTCCTCCCCATCACGGCTATGCCGCCAGCAGGCCTCATCACGCACCATACTCCCATCGCTGGCCTAGCCATCCCTCTACTCACCCACAGTCCCACACCTGCTGTTATTCTCCCATGACGGGCAGATTTAACCAAGAACCTCGTGACAACAGATTCCTCCGCGTGGGAAACAACTACCGAAGTCTTCCTCGCCTCCATGTCGCTCCTTCCTAGGCCTCGCCATCGCCCACCGCCTGGTGCTCTCGGCGTGGCATGGTCAACGTGGTCAATGAGCGACATGCATCGGCGGATCAGAGTGTGGAGAGGCCGACACCGGGTCCACGGCCGCACTCCAAGGAAATGCCTCCTTATTACGCCGCAAAATAATGATTCCTCCACCGACATCCGGGACCCACCGAAGGGCCTCTCAGATTTCGCAAAAAAAACGTTACCGCCGCTGACAGCTCGGACCCACCAGCTATATCTTCCCACGCAAGGAAGTGCCTCCTTATTACGCCCCAAAAAAAGAATACTCCCCCTGCTAGCTGGGACATAGTATAGTGGGCCTACTAAGTTGACGGGAACGAAGGGCTTTGTCAACTTAGTCAATATGCACGATTCTAGCTCGACTGACCGTATGATGTCCATCCAACGGCCGTAGTGCTTCTTCAACCTCTGGTCTTCTTGCTCCAGCCGCCCAAAGCAGCGCCGGTCGTGCCGCCTGCTCCTGCCTCCCGTGGCCGGCTGTGCTGCCGCGGAGGCCTCACCGCCCCCATACTACTCCCACCACTGGCCAGGCCATCCCTCCACTCCACTCACCCACACCCCCTGTTATTCTGCGGCGACGGCAGCGCAGCCGAACCAGTGAACCCTCGTACTCCTCTTCGCGTGGGCATCCACTGCCGCGTCTTCCCCGGATCCACGCCGTCCCCTTCCTAGGCCTTGCCATCGTCCACCGCCATGGTCCTCTCGGCGCGGCGTGGTCAATGTGGTCTACGAATGAATTCCATCGGAAGAATACCGTACGTGGAGAGGTTGACAGCTGGGTCCACGGCAACCGCAAGGTAGTGCCTCCTAATTACTCGGAAAATAATTATTCCTCCACCTGACAGAAGGGACCCACCGGATGGGCCACCCGTATTTCACGAAAAAAACGTTCCCCCTGCTGTCAGCTCGGACCCACGGGAAGTGCCTCCTTATTATGCACAAAAAAATGAATACCCCCCTGCTAGCTGGGACCCACCTTGGTGGGAGGCTGACTTGTGGGTCTACTAAGTTGACGGGGATGGAGGGCTTTGTCAACTTAGTCAATATAAACGATTCTAGCTCTAGTAACCGTACGATGTCCATCCATCCAACGGCCGTAGTGCTTCTTCAACCTCTGGTCTTCTTGCTCCAGCCGCCCAAAGCAGCGCCGGTCGTGCCGCATGCTCCTGCCTCCTGTGGCGGATGTCTTTGCCATGAGGCCTCACCGCCCCTACTATTCCCACCGTTGGCCGGGCCACGTGGCGATGGCAGCCTCACACCGCAGCCGAACTAGTGAACCTCAGACTTATCTCCGCTGGCTTCCGCTGCCGCGTCTTCCCCTCCCCGTCGTCCCCTTCCTAGGCCTCGCCGTCGTCCACCGCCTCTGGTTCTCTCGGCGGCGTGGTCAACGTGGTCAAGGAACGACTTCCATCGAACGTGGATCATATGTGGAGAGGTGACAGTGGGTCCACGGCCGCAAAGAATGAAGTGCCTCCTTATTACGCGGAAAATAATTATTCCTCCACCTGACAGCGGGGACCCACCGGACGGGCCACCGTATTTCACGAAAAAAATGTTTCCCCCCTGACTGCTGGGACCCACCAGCTACACCTTCGCACGCAAGGAAGTGCGTCTGGGCAAAAAAAAAACGATTCGCCCCCCTGACTGCTGGGACCCACCAGCTACATCTTCGCACGCAAGGAAGTGCGTCCGCAAAAAACTATTCGCCCCCACCGGGACCCACTAGCTACATCTTCGCACGCAAGGAAGTGCGTCCGCAAAAAAGATCCGCCCCACATTGCGAGGACCCACCGGCTACATCTTCGCACGCAAGGAAGTGCGTCCGGCAAAAAACAAACGATTCCCCGACTGCTCGGACCCACCAGCTACATCTTCACAGCAAGGAAGTGCACGGCGGATACCGACCCACCTGGTCGGGCGTATGTAGCGTTGTCATTCTGGTCGCGAACGGTACGTACATACTGGTCAATGTAGAGGCGCGTGCTACATCTTGATCGTGCGTTGGTTTTCCTCGAAGAGGAGAGGGTGATGCAGCAAAGTGTAGCGTAAGCATTTCCCTCAGTTTTGAGAACCAAGGTATCAATCCAGTAGGAGGCTCCTTAAAAGTCCCACGAACCTACACAAACGAACTGAGAACTCACAACCAACGCAATAAAAGGGTTGTCAATCCCTTCACGGCCACTTCATGTAAAGTGAGATCCTGATAAAGATAGTATGATAAGATAAATATTTTTTTGGTATTTTATAATATAGACGCAAAAAGTAAATATGCAAATAAAAGTAGATTGGAAACAAGTATGATAAGAGATAGACCCGGGGGCATAGGTTTCACTAGTGGCTTCTCTCAAGATAGCATAAGTATTACAGTGGGTGAACAAATTATTGTCGAGCAATTGATAGAAAAGCGCATAGTTATGAGATTATCTAGGCATGATCATGTATATAGGCATCACGTCCATAACAAGTAGAACGATCCTGCCTACATCTACTACTATTACTCCACACATCGACCGCTATCCAGCATGCATCTAGAGTATTAAGTTCATAAGAACAGAGTAACGCATTAAGCAAGATGACATGATGTAGAGGGATAAACTCATGCAATATGATATAAACCCCATCTTGTTATCCTCGATGGCAACAATACAATACGTGCCTTGCAACCCTTTCTCACACCGGGTAAGGACACCGCAAGATTGAACCCAAAGCTAAGCACTTCTCCCATGGCAAGAAAGATCAATCTAGTAGGCCAAACTAAACCGATAATTCGAAGAGACTTTAAAAGATAACTTAATCACACATAAAAGAATTCATAGGAGATTCAAATATTATTCATAGATAAACTTGATCATAAACCCACAATTCATCGGATCTCGACAAACACACCGCAAAAAGAGATTACATCGAATAGATCTCCACAAGAGAGGGGGAGAACATTGTATTGAGATCCAAAAAGAGAGAAGCCATCTAGCTAATAACTGGACCTGTAGGTCTGTGGTAAACTACTCACAACTCATCGGAGGGGCAAGGATGTTGATGTAGAGGCCCTCCGTGCTTGATTCCCTCTCCGGCAGAGTGCCGACGAAGGCCCCAAGATGGGATCTCGCAGATACAGAAGGTTATAGTGGTTGAAATTGTGTTTCATGGTGCCCCTGGATGTTTTCGGGGTACATAGGTATATATAGGAAGAAGAAGTACGTCGGTGGCCGCCCGAGGGGCCCACGAGACAGGGGCGCGCCCTATAGGGGGGCACCCTCCTATCTCGTGGAGGCTCTGGTTGCTTCTTGACTTGCACTCCAAGTTCTCTAGATCACGTTCGGCGAGAAAATCATGTTACCGAAGGTTTCATTCCGTTTGGACTCCGTTTGATATTCCTTTTCTTTGAAATACTGAAATAGGCAAAAAATAGCAATTCTGGGTTGGGCATCCGGTCAATAGGTTAGTCCCAAAAGTAATATAAAAGTGGAAAATAAAGCCCAATAAAGCCTAAAACAGTAGATAAAGTAGCCTGGAGGAATCAAAAATTATAGATACGTTGGAGACGTATCAGGCATCCCCAAGCTTAAATCCTGCTCGTCCTCGAGGAGGTAAATGATAAAAAGAGAATTTTTTATGCGGAGTGGTACTTTGGCATAATTTCAATGTAAATCTTCTTAATTGTGGTATGAATATTCAGATCCGAAAGATTCAAGACAAAAGTTCATATTGACATAAAAATAATAATACTTCAAGCATACTAACTAAGCAATTATGTCTTCTGAAAATAACTGGCTATGCTCCATCTTCCCCACACAAAATATTTAAATCATGCACAACCCCGATGACAAGCCAAGCAATTGTTTCATACTTTAACATTTTCAAAACTTTTTCAATCTTCACGCAATACATGAGCGTGAGCCATGGATATAGCACTATATGTGGAATATAATGGTGGTTGTGGAGAAGACAAAAAGAGGGAAGATAGTCTCACACCAACTAGGCGTATCAATGGGTTATGGAGATGCCCATCGATAGATATCAATGTGAGTGAGTAGGGATTGCCATGCAACGGATGCACTAGAGCTATAAGTGTATGAAAGCTCAACAAAAGAAACTAAGTGGGTGTGCATCCAACTCGCTTGCTCACGAAGACCTAGGGCATTTGAGGAAGCCCATCATTGGAATATACAAGCCAAGTTCTATAATGAAAAATTTACACCAGTATATGAAAGTGACAAAATGAGAGACTCTCTATCATGAAGATCTTGGTGCTACTTTGAAGCACAAGTGTGGTAAAAGGATAGTAACATTGCCCCTTCTCTCTTATTCTCTCATTTTTTTATTTTTTTTCCTTTGGGCCTTTTTTTATGGCCTCTTTTTTTTCGTCCGGAGTCTCATCCCGACTTGTGGGGGAATAATAGTCTCCATCATCCTTTCCTCACTGGGACAATGCTCTAATAATGATGATCATCACACTTTTATTTTCTTACAACTCAATACTTAGAACAAAATATGACTCTATATGAATGCCTCCGTGATGTACCGATATGCAATGAAACATGAGTGACATGTATGAAAGAATTATGAATGGTGGCTTTGCCACAAATACAATGTCAACTACATGATCATGCTAGCAATATGACAATGATGGAGCATGTCATAATAAACGGAACGGTGGAAAGTTGCATGGCAATATATCTCAGAATGGCTATGGAAATGCCATAATAGGTAGGTATGGTGGCTGTTTTGAGGAAGATATATGGTGGGTGTATGATACAGGCGAAAAATGCGCCGGTATTAGAGAAGCTAGCAATGGTGGAAGGATGGGAAAAAGTGCGATAATCCATGGACTCAACATTAGTCATAAAGAACTCATATACTTATTGCAAAAATTTAGAAGTTATCAAAGCAAAGTATTACGCGCATGCTCCTAAGGGGATAGATTGGTAGGAAAAGACCATCGCTCGTCCCCGACCGCCACTCATAAGGAAGACAATCAATAAATAAATCATGCTCCGAGTTCATCACATAACAGTTCACCATACGTGCATGCTACGGAATCACAAACTTCAACACAAGTATTCTTTAAATTCACAACTACTCAACTAGCATGACTCTAATATCACCATCTTCATATCTCAAAACAATTATCAAGCATCAATCCTTTCTTAGTATTCAACACACTCAAAAGAAAGTTTCACATATCTTGAATACCAAGTATATTAACAGTAAGCAAATTACCATGCTATTAACGACTCTCAAAATAATCTAAGTGAAGCATGAGAGATCAATAGTTTCTTTAAAACAAATATACCACCGTGCTCTAAAAGATCTAAGTGAAGCACTAGAGAAAAAATTATCACGCTCAAAAGATACAAGTGAAGCACTATGAGCAAAACTATCAAGCTCAAAAGATATAAGTGAAGCACATAGAGTATTCTATCAAATTCCAATTTATGTATGGATCTCTCAAAAGGTGTGTACAGCAAGTATGATTGTGGTAAACTAACAAGCAAAGACACAAATAATACAATACGCTCCAAGCAAAACACTTATCATGTGGTGAATAAAAATATAGCCCCAAGTAAAGTTACCAATGAACGAAGACGAAAGAGGGGATGCCTTCCCGGGGCATCCCCAAGCTTAGGATTTTGGCTATTCTTGAATATATTGGGGTGTCATGGGCATCCCCAAGCTTAGGCTCTTACCACCCTTTATTCCATAGTCCATAAAAGCTTTACCCAAAACTTGAAAACTTCACAACACAAAACTCAATAGAAAACTCGTGAGCTCCGTTAGAGAAAGAAAACAAAAGACTACTTTAAGGTACTGTAATGAACTCATTCTTTATTTATATTGGTGTTAAACCTACTGTATTCCAACTTCTCTATGGATTATAAACTATTTTACTAGCCATAGATTCATCAAAATAAGCAAACAACACACGAAAAACAGAATCTGTCAAAAACAGAACAGTCTGTAGTAATCTGTAACTAACGCAAACTTCTGGAACTCCAAAAAATCTACCAAAATTAGACGACCTATACAATTTGTATTCTTGATCATCAGCAATTCGAATCACTATTTTATCACGTTCTGGTGATTTTTAACAATTCGGGCACTGAGCGCAAAGTTTCTGGAAATTACAGCAAGATCAAATAACTATCATCCAAGAAGATCCAATAGGTTTAACTTGGCACAAACACTAATTAAAAGATAAAACCACATCTAAACAGAGGCTAGATGGATTGTTTATTCCTAAACAGAAACAAAAACAAAAAACATAAAGAAAATTGGGTTGCCTCCCAACAAGCGCTATCGTTTAACGCCCCTAGCTAGGCATAAAAGCGAGGATAGATCTAAGTATTGCCTTCTTTGGCAGGCAAATCTTCAATGAGGCATCTACCTTCTTTAGAATTTTATTTATTTCTAGTAATTATCAAATTTTTAGGCAAAGGATCGAAAAATTCATTCATAGCAAATGGTTCCTTAATGATGGCAAAAAGATTGGGATGAATGCTTATAGATTTAAGATCCGCAGTTTCCTTACTAGATGATTCACCCTTATTCTTAGGAACATAAATAAGCTTAGTATTTTTAGTAGACGAACTTGGAGTGTTTTTTACAGAAGAAAAAGTGGTTCCCAAGTTGGTAATGATACCCTCAAGTTTATCGATTCTTGTGGAATCTAGATTTATTTTCTCATTAACTATGGGTTCTTTTTCTTTAATATTTTTTAAAGTCATTCCTACCTTAGATCCAAATTGGGTAATTTGATTGTGGATATTTTTATTAAGATTTTCAATTGATTCAATGGTAGCAACTTTATTTTCAATAATTTCAAGTCTCTGCATAACATGCTCCAAAGTTAACATAGTTCCATTAACCAAAAGAGGTGGTGAGCCAAATAAATCTAATAAAGCATTATAGGAATCAAAAGTATGGCTACCCAAGAAATTCCCTCCGGTAATGGTATCAAGGATATATCTATACCAAGGATTAGCACCTACATAAAAGTTACGAAGAAGAACTGAAGTAGATTGCTTCCTGGTTGATCTATTTTGAGCATTGCAAATTCTATACCAAGCGTCTTTTAGAGTTTCTCCCTCCCTTTGCTTAAAATTTAGAACTTCATTCTCGGGAGATAACAGAGAAGATAAGAGACTAGACATGACGATAAGCAAGCAAACCAACACACGAGCAAACAAGCGGACGAGGAAAAGGCAACGGGAAAAGGAGGAGGAGATTGGGAAAGAGAGGGCGAATAGAACGACAAGGGTGAAGTGGGGGAGAGGAAAACGAGAGGCAAATGGCAAATAATGTAAATGCGAGGGAGATAGGTTTGTGATGGGTACTTGGTATGTCTTGACTTGAGCGAAGACCTCCCCAGAATCTGCGCTAGAAATCCTTCTTGCTACGTCTTGAGCTTGCATTGGTTTTCCTCGAAGAGGAGAGGGTGATGCAACAAAGTGTAGCGTAAGTATTTCCCTCAGTTTTGAGAACCAAGGTATCAATCCAGTAGGAGGCTCCTCAAAAGTCCCACGCACCTACAAAAACAAACTGAGAACTCGCGGCGTGGTCAATGTCGTCAACGATCGAATTCCATCGAAAGAATACCGTACGTGGAGAGGCTGACAGCTGGGTTCACGACAGCCGCAAAGAAGTGCCTCCTTATTACGTGGAAAATAATTATTCCTCCACCTGATAGCAGGGACCCACCGGACGGGCCACCAGTATTTCGTGAAAAAAATGTTTGTCCCTGACTGCTGGGACCCACCCGACGGGCCACCGTATTTCGCAAAAAAACGTTCCCCCTACTGTCAGCTCGGACCCACCGGAAGTGCCTCCTTATTACGCACAAAAAAATGAATACCCCCTGCTAGCTGGGACCCACCTTGGTGGGAGGCTGACTTGTGGGTCTACTAAGTTGACCGGGACGGAGGGCTTTGTCAATTTAGTCAATATAAACGATTCTAGCTCTAGTGACCGTACGATGTCCATCCAACGGCCGTAGTGCTTCTTCAACCTCTGGTCTTCTTGCTCCAGCCGCCCAAAGCAGCGCCGGTCGTGCCGCATGCTCCTGCCTCCCGTGGCCGGATGTGCTGCCGCGGAGGCCTCACCGCCCCCTACTATTACCACCGCTGGCCAGGCCCTACGGCGATGGCAGCCTCACACCGCAGCCGAACTAGTGAACCCTCGTACTCCTCTCTGCGCGGGCTTCCACTGCCGCATCTTCCCCGGCTCCCCGTCGTCCCCTTCCTAGGGCTCGCCTTCGTCCACCGCCCTGCTGCTCTCGGCGCAGCGTGGTCAACGTGGTCAAGGAACGACTTCCATAGGACGTGGACCGTATGTGGAGAGGCTGACAGCTGGGTCCACGGCCGCAGCAATGAAGTGCCTCCTTACATTTCTACGAGTGAACTCGCTAAAGCTGAAGATCCACCATCCAATTTAGGCATTGGGCAGAACTCTCTCAATCCAGGAACTAGCTCCTATCTTACGCGGAAAATAATTATTCCTCCACCTGACAGCGGGGACCCACCGGACGGGCCACCGTATTTCACGAAAAAAATGTTTCCCCACATTGCTGGGACCCACCAGCTACACCTTCGACGCAAGGAAGTGCGTCCGGCAAAAACGATTTGCCCCCACCGCTGGGACCCACCAGCTACATCTTCGCATCGCAAGGTGGTGCATCCGCAAAAAACGATTCGCCCGACCGCTGGGACCCACCAGCTACATCTTCGCACGCAAGGAAGTGCGTCCGGGCAAAAAAAAGGATCCGCCCCGCTGACTGCGAGGACCCACTAGCTACATCTTCGCACGCAAGGAAGTGCTTCCAGGCAAAAAAAACAAAACGATACGCCCCCCCCCACTGCTCGGACCCACCAGCTACATCTTCGCAGGCAAGGAAGTGCCTGACAGTCGGGACCCACCTGGTCGAAGCGTATGTAGCGTTGTCATTCTGGTCGCGAACGTTGTCACAGCCCTAGAGTTTGCTTGTAACTAGTGGCATTGCATCCATCCATCATGTTTAAATTTCATGAAACTTGAAATGGGATTGATCCAAGCCCTAGCACCAAATGATTTCAACTAGGTTCAATAAAAAATATTTTCAATGATCCCAATGCCCTTTAGAAAAATTCATGATTTTTGTGAAAGGTGAAAACCTCTGCCAAAAGTCATGCACAAATTTTTAGGTCATTCAAAGGTCACTGGATTAAATCATATGTTATTTGAATTTGGGCATTTAAATGCTAGTAAATATTTTAAAAGCCCAAATAATCCTAAACTGAATGTTCCATGTTGGATATATTCTATACAGTGGGCATGTACAGTTTGGTGATTTTTGAAAGGGTCTAGGTATTTTTAGAAAAGCCACAAAGTTGCAGAAAAATAGAAAACAGAAACAAATAAACAAAGAGAGAGAGAGAGGCCCACCTGACTTACCTGGCAGCCCACCTGGCCCAGCCCCTCCAGCTGGCCCAGCCCACTGGCCAAAGCGGTCGTCCTCAACCTCTGCCAGTAGGCAGAGGCGTGTCGCCCGCGCGCGCGCTCGCCCCTGGCCACCTCCTGCTTCCTCCCCGGGCCCTCTAGCGACGCCACGGAGACGCCCCGTGGCCCCTCGCCCCTCTCCCTCACTCTCTGCTCTCTCCTTTGCCCTCTAGTTTCTTCCCCGAGCGCGACCGAACGCAGCCGTCGCCGCCGACGAGCTCCCCCACGGCCACAACCATCTCCGATCCCCTCCGACGCACCCTCGAGCTCCGCCGTGACGCCCCCTTCCTCTCCACCGAGCCGCGCCCCGCCGGAAGCCCTGCAGCGTCGTCCACGGCATCGTCTTCAACTTCTGGCCGCCGGCGAACTCTTCGGGGATTCCTGAGCTCCAGTCCCTCCCGGCCTCGCCGTTGCCTCTACCGGATTCGCTGTGAGCACCTGCATCTAACCCCCCTAACCCCGCTGCCTCTTGCTCTCCGTGAGTTGCCGCCCCTTGCTGTCGCCATGACATGCCGCCAGCCGAGCTTGCCGTCAACGCAGCTCCGGTGACCATTTGGTCACCCCGGCGACTCCAACACGCTCGTAGGACCCCGTAGAGGAGCCCCAGCGCATCAGTTGGATCGCTTGCGAGCTGCAACACCGAACCCGCAACTCACCCGAACGACGGCCGCCGCTTTCGTGCTCGCCGCCGTTGGCTCCGGCCACCATAGGCCCGGCCTCCACCACCACTAGACGCGCGCCTGCAAGAGCTCTCCAACGAGCCCAAGAACAGCCTCGCCCATGCCCTGTGGGCGTTTTCCGAGCCGCGCCATCGTCTCGGGCCTCGCCCGCATCGAAGTCGCCGGTGGGTTTGACCTCGACCATTGACCGGTGGGCCCGGTTTGACCCCCACAGGTCATCGACGTGGGCCCCAGGCCACTAACTAAACTAGGTTAGTATTAGTTTAACGCTAACTAAATTTAGTTAGTTAAATAACTACTGACAGGCGGGACCCACAGGTCAAGGTTGACCTGGACCGCGCCTGTTGACTGTTGACATCACAGTGATGTCATGCTGACGCAGTAAATCATTTTCTGGATTTATTCTTTTACAGGAAAATCCAGAAAATTGCCTAAACTTCTAAAAATCATAGCAATTCAACCGTAGCTCCAAATCAAATAAGTTATATATGAAAAATGATTAGAAAAATCCAATATTTCCATATGTACCATTTTCATGCATGTTTAAACAACTTATACCTGCTGATCAGGTCAAATCAATTAAATGGCATTTCAATTTCACATATGAAGTTTGAATTTGAACCTAGGGTTCAAACCAACTCCATTTAACATGTTGCTAGTTGCATTAGCTCAAAACACAGCATATTGACATGTCATGATCATGTATCATATTGTGCACTGCATTGATTGTGTTTTCTTTCTCAGTTGCCGGTATTTGTCCCCTCTCAGTAGACGAGGTTCCGACGATGAGTTTGATGAAACCGATGAAGAGCTATAATATCTTCAGAAGTGCCAGCCAAGCAAAACCCCCTTGTTCATTCCGATACAAACCCACTCTCTCGCTCCTGCTCTCTTTTTCTGCATTAGGACAACAACGAATCATCTGTTACTTGCTGCGGTAGTTGAACCCCTTATCCTCTGCATGACCTGACATTCCCACAGTAAATAGATGAAACCCACTAGCATGAGTAGGAGTTGTTTGAGCCCTGATGTGCCTACTCATTCATGCTTGTTTGTCGTGCCTGCTATTGCTTAGAGTTGTGTCAGGTCTGATTCATCGGGGATGAATCGGAGGTGTGTGAACATGTCCTACTATTGAGAGCTAAGTGTGTGAACACGAGTTGGTAAACGTAGCGGTGAGAGGCCATGTAGGAGTACATGGTGGGTTGTCTCATTGCAGGCGTCCTCAAGAACTGAGTTATGTGTTTGTGATCCATGAAACAGTTACTACCACGCATTGGGCTCGAAACCAATGGACCCTCTCGACTTATTAACTGCCCTTGCCCTCTGTCCAGGAGTTGCAACTAGTTTCTTGCGTTTGTAGGATATGTGTTGGAGGTCGTATGTGGCCGACCCTAGGGGTGGGCTATGATGCGGTAGATACACCGTGGCCCGTGTACCGAAAGTGCCGCTTGGTGTCTCGGGAACCTTGCACACATCGCTTGGGGCTGTGAGTGAAACCCGGCCGGATCTCCTCGCAGATGGAACCCGAATAGGCGATAAACCTGGACTAGAGACTTGTGTGGTTAGTCGGTCATGGCTGACTCCTCGCCAAAGCTTCCGCTTGAAGGTTGCCGAGATACATGACGTGTACATGGTGGTAAGTGGCGAGAGCGTGTGTGAAGAAGTACACCCCTGCAGGGTTATATATGATCTATTCGAATAGCCGTGTCCACGGTAAAGGACTTCTGGGTTGCCTATAACAGTTCATAGACAAGTGAAAGTGGATACTCTAAAATGCGCAAGATAAGCATGAGTGCTATGGATGGCGTCCTCGTAGGGAGACGGGAGTGGGTCCCTAGTGGTGTACTGATATGGTGAATATGTGGACTCGTGTGCGCCACCTCAAAAGAGTTACTTGCAGCCGTAGTTCAGGATAGCCACCGAGTCAAAGCTGGCTTGCTGCAGTCAAACTCCACCACCCCACTTTATTGATATCAGTGCATATGTAGCACTAGTAGAAAAAGGGTCAAACGTGAAGCACATTAGTGCCGGTTTGAATTTGAGCCGGCACTAATGTATACATTAGTGCCGGTTCCAACGGCTAGCCGGGCCACTTTCATTAGTACCGGTTCGTGGCGAACCTTTAGTACCGGTTCGTGCCACAAAGCGGTACTAATGAGAGTGGTGGCAGGATGTTGTCTGACTGGGGCCCCTCCAGGCCCTTTAGTACCGGTTCTTGGCACGAACCGGTACTAAAGGTCTTCCTACATAAACCCTTCATCCACCCGAGCTCGCTCTGTTCTTCCCCTTTCCTCTCCTCTCTGTTCTTCCCCTCTTCCTCTCGAGCTCATCACACATTTTGCCCAAAATTTGTCAAGATTTGAAGGCCCCCATCTATTCAAATGATCACAAAGGTTAGCAACTTTGTCCTTTCATCTCTCATTGCTAGATTAGCTCTAGCAATGCTTTATATAGTGATTAATTTGTGAGCTTAGTAATTTGGGAGGAAATATATATATGTGCTAGTATTTGAGGTCAAAAATAACACTTAGTTTGCATATGTAGGTGTGGTTTACTTAGTGCCTTCTAAATCTCCGTCAGAATTCACCATCGATCGCCCAAGACCGTCTGTCAGCCGCACCACCTTGTGGTGAGCCTCTTGATCATGAAATTTTATATAAAAATTGATGTTTGTGTGATTTGGATATATAGTTACTCGTATAATTATCTTACCGTCGTTATTTGTTATACATATAGTGCCATGGTTTTGATATCCATCCCCGTCGGCCCTCGTCCTTGTTATGATTCGGATGTGGTATATATATTCTCTTTTAAAACTAGTTGCATTTCGTGTTTATGACAAATTATGCCCATAAAGTTGACATATAAATTTTTCTAGGAGGTATGTGAACCGGAAATTCCAACTGACCCTATTGTCGAGAGGTTAAATTTAGTTGAAAGAGAAAACGAGTACTTGAAAGAAAAATTGAAAAGAATTGAGGGGGAGAAGATGGAATTGGAGTTGCATGTTGCCGATGTCGTCGATGATCACAAGATCAAGATGGAGAAAATGCGCTTGAAGATTAGAAAGATTAGAAAATATGCCATCGATAGTGAGGCTTGGTATCATTATGCTGTTGGATCAATTGTTACCTTAGTTGCGATCTTGATCGCATTTGTTGTTGAATTTAAATGCTTTAGCTAGAGAGTTATTTGTTTGTGGCATTTAAGTGTTGTATGAACTTTATGTATGAACTTGTATTAATTTGGTCTATTCGGTGTTGTGTAATGAAGATGAGCCGGCAATGGATGTACGATGACCGATGCTCTCCCCAGTTCGTTGAGGGAGTGCATACTTTTCTGCTATGGCTGAGGCAAACAAGCGGGCGGATGGTTTTATACCTTGTCCATGTGTCAGGCTGTAAGAATGGTCACAATTACTCTACGTCAAGAACCATTCACGTCCACCTGTTTGAGTCCGGTTTCATGCCCCACTATAATGTTTGGACCCAAGCACGGAGAAAGAGGGGTTATGATGGAAGACAATGAAGAAGAAGAGGACGACGACAGCTATCCCGCCATGGGTTCCCTGAATACGATGATACAACAATGGGGGAAGAAGCCGAGCCGGTAATGCGGGAAGAAGTCGAGCCAGCAATGCGGGAAGAAGTCAAGAAGAGGCATCGATGAGCCCGTTGATGATCTAGGTCGGGCCATTGCCAATGCAAAGAGAAAATGCGCAAGTGATTTGGAGAAGAAGAAGTTGCAACATGTTAGAGGATCACAAAAATTGTTGTACCCAATTGCGTAGATGACAAGAAAAAGCTGGGCACCACAATGGAATTGCTGCAATGGAAGGCGTAGAATGGTGTATCCGACAAGGGATTTGGAAAGTTGCCGGGTAATGATAAAGGATATGCTTCCAAAGGACAAACGAATTGCCCGAGAGTACGTCACGAAGAAAAGAAGGTTGCCTGCCCTCTATGGTTAGAGGTGCGTAAGATACATGCATGCCCTAATGATTGCATCCTCTACCGCGGTGAGTACGAGGATTTGAACGCTTTCCGGTATGTGGTGCATTGTGCTATAAGATCAGCCATGATGACCGTGGTGATGTCGAGGGCGGCGCCCAGAAGAAGATTCCTGCCAAGGTGATGTGGTATTCTCCTATAATACCACGGTTGAAACGCTTTGTTCCAAAACAAAGAGCATGCCAAGGCGATGCGATGGCACGTAGAAGACCGTAAGAAAGACGGAAAGTTGAGAGTACCACGACGGGTCGCAGTGGAGAAAAATCGAAAGAAAGTATGGGAAGGAGTTTGAAGATGACGCAAGGAGCGTATGGTTTGGTCTAAACGCAGATGGCATTAATCCTTTTGGGGAGCAGAGCAGCAACCATAGCACCTGGCCTGTGACTCTATGTTTGTATAACCTTCCTCCTTGGTTGTGCATGAAGCGGAAGTTCATTATGATGCCAGTGCTCATCCAAGGCCCTAAGCAACCCGGCAACAACATCGATGTGTACCTAAGGCCATTAGTTGAAGAACTCTTACAACTATGGAATGGAATAGGTGTACGTGCGTGGGATGAGCACATGGGGGAAGAATTTGACCTAAAGGCGTTGTTGTTCGTGACCATCAATGATTGGCCTGCTCTCAGTAACCTTTCAGATGCATAAACAAGGGATACAGCGGATGCAAGCACTGTTTGGATGATACCGAGCAATATATATTTGTATAGTTGTAAGAAGAATGTGTACCGACATCGCCGATTTCTTCCGAGCAGGCATCCCGTAAGAAAGAAAGGCAAGCATTTCAAAGGTGAGGCGGATCACCGGACGAAGCCTCGCCACCGTACTGGTGCTGATGTACATGATATGCTCAATGATTTGAAGGTGATATTTGGAAAGGGTCCTGGCGGACAACCTGTTTCGAAGGACGCTGACGGACGCACACCCATGTGGAAGAAGAAATATATATTTTGGGACCTGCCATATTGGAAAGACCTAGAGGTCCGCTCCGCAATCGACGTGATGCACGTGACGAATAATCTTTTCGTGACCCTGCTTGGCTTCTTGGGCGTGTATGGGAAGACAAAAGGTACACCTGAGGAACGGGAGGACCAGCAACGTATGCATGGAGAAGACGGCATACATCAGGGTCATGCAAGCTACGCTCTTACCAAAGAAGAGAAGGAAATCTTCTTTGAATGCCTGCTCAGTTTTAAGGTACCCTCTGGCTTCTCGTCGAATATAAAGGGAATAATAAACATGGCAGAGAAAAAGTTCCATAACCTAAACTCTCATGACTGCCACGTGATTATGACGCAACTGCTTCCGGTTGCATTGAGGGGGTTTCTACCGGAAAACGTTCGATTAGCCATTGTGAAGCTATGTGCATTTCTTAATGCAATCTCTCAGAAGGTAATCGATCCAAAATCATACCAAGGTTACATAATGATTTGGTGCAATGTCTTGTCAGTTTCGAGTTGGTGTTCCCACCATCCTTATTCAACATCATGACCCACGTCCTAGTTCACCTATGCGAAGAGATTAACGTTTTGGCTCATGTATTTCTACACAATATGTTCCCCTTTGAGAGGGTCATGGGAGTCTTAAAGAAATATGTTCATAACCGTGCTAGGCGTAAGGAAGCATCTCCAAGGGCCATCAAAATGAGGAGGTCATTGAGTTTTGTATTGACTTTATTCCCGACCTTAAGCCGATTGGTGTTCCCGAATCGCGGCATAAGGGCAGATCGATGGAAAAGGCACGCTAGGAGGGGAACAAATAATATGTATGGATGGACATTCTCTCACTGAAGAACACTACACGGTTCTACAGAATTCCGCCTTGGTGGCTCCGTCTATGGATGAACACAAGAATTTGCTACGCTCCAAACACCCGGAGCGGTCTCGATTCTTTGGATTACACGTGAACAAACCAGGAGTTTCGCCATTTGGTTGCATACGCATTCATGCATAACACCTCTATTGAAGATGACCTGTACTTGCTGTCCCAGCTAACATCTTTGAATATAATGAATTTCAAAGGGTACGAGATAAATGGTAATACATTTTACACGATCGCCCAAGATAAGAAGAGCACCAACCAAAACAGTGGTGTCCGCTTTGATGCAGAAACCAAGACGGGAAAGGAAACATATTATGGTTATATACATGACATATGGGAACTTGACTATTTACGTGGTTTAAAGGTCCCTTTGTTTCGGTGCAAATGGGTCAATATGACACGAGGCGGGGTAACGGAAGATCCGCAGTACGGAATGCCAACAGTGGATCTCAACAATCTTGTGTATGCAGACGAACCATTCGTCCTAGCCAATGATGTGGCACATGTTTTCTATGTGAAGGACATGTCTACCAAGCCAAGAAAAAGAAAAGATAAGGAAGCGAATGCATCGTACGATGAGCCAAAGCGGCACATAGTTCTTTCTAGGAAGAGAAACATCATGGGAGTGGATGACAAGATGACAAGTCAAGATTATGAAAAGTTTGATGAAATTGCTCCATTCACGGTGAATATTGACCCGAGCATCCCGTTAAATGATGAAGATTTTCCATGGTTACGGCGCAAAGGGACACACGTGAAGAAAAAGTTTCACACCCAAAGATCCGGGATGTGATCGGCTTCACTATCATCACTTTCTTCATGTTTCACACCCGGAGGGAATCTCTGTAGTAGTTAGGGTAGTTATGTGTTTTGGCATTTGAAACGCGAAGAAATTTTATGTGCAAACAAATTCTTTCATGCCTTTACCGATTTTTAAAGTTAAGTTATTCACAAACTAGTGATTCACACTAATTTCAAATAATTCAAAATTTAAACTATTCAAATTTGAAAACTACGGGCACTAAGATAAAGTTTGTAATTTTTTGTACCTAAAGCAAAAATATTCACAAAGAAACTCTAAATACACAAAAAAAACAACACAAAAATAAATAAAGCAAAAAATAGCCCGCCTACTAGGCCGTGAGCGGCCTGCATACGACTAGAAACCCAACCTGTTGTTGGGCCAGGATGCAGGCCAAAAGGCCAAGTGGGCCCACAAGGCAAAGAAGAACACGTAGGCCCAGAGGGCCTGCTTTGGAGAGGAGCTCGAGAGAGCGACCACACGGGGTTTATAAACCAGTGCGGTCGCCTCGGCTAGTGAGGTGGGACTAAACTTGTCAAGACCGCACCTGCGCTTGTGCCATGCCCTTTAGTACCGGGTCGTGGCACAAACCGGCACTAAAGGGGGCCCAGAGTACCAGTTTGTGCCACCACCCGGTACTAAAGGGGTCGCTTCCCGCCGCTTGGGCTGGCCAAAACTGGCCTTTAGTACCGGTTGGTGGCGTAAACCGTACTAAAGGCCCTCCTATATAAACAACACTTACGGAAATTTCAGTTTCTCATCCGGCTTCTTCTCCTTCGCACTGCCGCCTCACGCCTCAGACGTCTCCATCCCTCGTTGCCGCCCCAATCGCCCGTCCCGTCTTCGCCGCCGTCGTCCCCTGCCCCTGCGTCACCGCCGCCTCTGCCCTGCCCGGCCCCTGTCGTCCCTCCCCCTGCTTGCCGGTGCCTGACGCCCCTGCTGCCATCTCGCCGCCTGCCCGTCTGGCCCCATCCCGTCGTTGCCGCCCTGCCCCTGTCCCCTGCTGCCGTCATCCCCATCGCCGCCATCCCCGCTGCCACGCCTGCTGTTACCACCCGTCAGTCTGTCAGCAACCGGTGAGCCAGCACACACACACATACATTTTTTGTTTTTAGTTATACAAATAGTTAGAAATTTTTCTGTTTTTTTAGAAATTGTTAGAAATTTTTCTGTTTTTCAGAAATAGTTAGAAATGTTAGAATTGTTAGAATTGTTAGAAATGTTAGAATTGTTAGAATAGTTAGAAATGTTAGAATTGTTAGAAATTTTTCTGTTTTTTAGTTATAGAAATAGTTATAAAAAAGTTAGAATTGTTAGAAATTTTTGTGGTTTTAGTTATAGAAATAGTTATAAAAATGTTAGTTATATATATAGAAATGTTATAAATTTTTTTTTCTGTTTTTTAGTTATAGAAATATTAGAAATGTTATAGAAATGTTATAGAAATGTTAGTTATATATAGCATTGTTAGAAATGTTAGTTATATAGAAATGTTAGAAATTTTAGTTATCAAAATCCAATCATTAAAAAATGTTACTTTTTATGGGCATATAGCTAGTATTTGTTCTCGACGATGCCCGACCCGCATCCTCGCCGTCGACACGTCCATGACGACGTCCGCTGACCCATGTCCGGATCGGCTCCGCCTTTACCGGGCACCGGGAGGTGCTGCTGAGGGCGCGCGCTTGATGAGGAACCCGGCCCCGGGTCCCGCTGCTCACCCTGATCTCGTTTGGTGGCGTTCGCGTGGGCCAGTTTGGCGGAGGGAGCGGCCCAGCCGGAGGTGGTACGTCGCCGTGTCGAGGAGGAGGGCGAGCACGCCCATCGCTACATGGTTGCGTTAGAGGGCAGGTTCTCCAATACCGGCAGTTTCTTCGTGGATCTCACTTCAGCTATGATTCTGTGAGGGTTCTCTTTGGGTGTCCACCGCTGCTACCGCAGAACCGCGAAAGTGTCCTAGATTCTTCGTAGTATTCGATCTTTATTAGCTACCTAGCCAGTGATGTATTCGATATTATATCTATTATCCGAGACGATGTATTCGAGATTATATCTATTATTCGAGACGATGTATTCGAGATTATATCTATTATTCGAGACGATGTTTTCGAGATTATATCTATTATTCGAGACGATGTATTCGAGATTATATCTATTATTCGAGACTATGTAATTTCAATACTAAATTGTTTTATATTTCTTTTGGATTAGTTAAATAAAAGCTATGGCGGACAATACCGGCAGACAGGGAGAACAGGCCATGTTCGATATGATACGCCATCCTCACGGGCTAGATGATGATCAGAATATAGAAGATTATGACGGCTCCGAATTTCTAAACAACACCGGAGAGGGTGATATGATATTCGATCGCGACGACCGAATTGATGAAGTCATGAACTATGATTATGATGATGACGAAGAAAATGTTGATCTTGAAACAACAAAGACCGGCGAGGTATATATATTTATATAAGCAGGCATCTGGTGATCATCACATGTTTTAGATGACTTGAAGATATATTAACGAATCGATCTTTGTTCTTTCAGCCATCCGGATCAAGCAAATCTTCAGGCAAAAGGACGGAACGAGGCCCGAGCAAAAAGTTGAAGGAGGGCGTAAAGTACAATATCGAGGCAATCAGACCTAATGGCGAACCATTAGCGCCTAAGATGATTGCGGACAAGTTCGTTTGCTGCCAAGGCGGAGTTCTTGTGAAGGACCAACTCCCGATCTTCCTTCAAGAATGGAGAGAGCCAGCAAAGCCACGTCCAGATGTTACTTTTGTCGACAAACCACAAAAAGAGCTGCTTTGGGATACTCTCATGGAACATTTCACCCTACCAGATCATTTCACAGAAGCAGATGTGCATAAAGTCAAGGACGCTACTCTTAGGAAGATGGCGGTTGCATTCAAGAACCACAAGAATCGTGAATGGGACAAGTACGTCAAGGGAGGAAGGAAGACTCCAGTGTTCGAGGGAACACTAGAGAACCAACGTGCTCATTGGGACGATTTCGTGAAATTCAAGGATTCGGAATTAGCTAAGGAACGGTCGAGAATAAACAAGAAGAATGCCAAAAAAATGATAAGTTCCATAAGCTGGGGCCAGGTGGCTATGCGGTGGCAATGCCTAAGTGGGATAAGTCTGAGAAAGAGATGGAGGATGCAGGTGTCACTCCGGTTACTAAGAGCTGGCCCCCCAGGTGCAGGACTTGTTTCTATGCGCATGGGGGGGAGTTGGACCCGAAGACAGGCAATGTTTCAATGAAGGCAAGTCTGAAGGGAGCCGACGATGCGATACTTGTTGCAATAGAAGAGGCACGATCGGGGGTGTTCCAGCCCAACAGAGAGAACGACGAGCTTACGCGTGCCCTGGGAAATCCTGAACACCCAGGAAGAACACGAGGCAAGGGCGCTATTCCGTGGTATGAGGGGTTTTCAGACTGGAACACCGACTACGGAACCCGTGCGAGAATTAAGATTGCAGAGGAGAAGAATAGGAAGATGGAGGAGGAGCAGAGGAAGCGGGACTATGAACGCATTCAAGGCCTAGAAGCAAGTCAAGCGGAATTGGCAGTCAAATTCCAGCGGCAGCAGGAGCAGATCGACTCACTTACCCGGCAAAGGGGGTCTCAAGCAGCTACAGCTAGCGGATGATCCAAAGCATTGGATAGCACCACCCCATCCATGCCGAGAAGCAGCGTGGGTTCCGCCGGACGACGCGAATGCCGGATAGATACCCCGTGGATGACATCACGGAGAACACTAATCATGAGCTACACATCAAAATGAAGAACATATCCATGAAGGTGGCGGACGCCGTTGCTTTTACAAATCCCCCCGAGGCAACCTTCCATTGCAACCCGATTCCAGCGGGCTATGCTCGTGTCTTGGTTGATGAGATGGTGGACCCATATTCGGAGCTATAGCTATACATGTGTGTATGTGTGAATTAATTAATATGGTGGTTTGTGAGACATTGATGATATATATATGCATGATTGGTTCTACTAGAAATTCTATTTATATATATATATATATATATATATATATATATATATATATATATGCATAACGTGTACAATGTGTAGTATCGTAAAATACCAGCAAACGAAAAAGAATTAAAATGGAAACACAAAATTAAATGAAAAAGAAATCATAAAACTAAAAACCCCCAAACCTTATAGTACCGGTTGGTGTTACCAACCGGTACTAAAGGGCTCCAGGCCCCCGGAGCTGGCTCGTGCCACGTGGTTGCCCTTTAGCACCAGTTCGTGCTGAACCGGTACTAAAGGGGGGGCTTTAGTACCCACACTTTAGTGCGGTTATGGAACCGGCACTAATTTTACGAACCTCAAGCTATTGCCCGGTTCTGCACTAGTGTAGTTAGTTCTGATGTAAGTCTTGCTGGGTACATTTGTACTCACGTTTGCCTATTTTAGATTCCTAATAGTTCCGCGTGGACTTCGACGTTTAGCTTGATACCTCAGCTACGATCTTGTGCCCTCGGCAGGATCTGGTAGATAGTCAAGCTTCTCAGCCTTTTTCATTTGTAGATGTCTGCACCTGCACATGTTAAGCTTCCGCTTGTGCTTTGACTTGTATGTTTCAATGTTGGGTCATGAGACCCATGTTTGTAATATCTCGCTCCTCGGAGCCTAATGAATAAATACTTGAGTCGTAGAGTTATGTTGTGATGCCATGTTGTATTTACACATATCGAGCATATTGTGTGTATGTTTGTAATGCTTGGTATGTGTGGGATCCGACAATCTAGTTGTTTATCCTTGGCAGCCTCTCTTATGGGGAAATCTAGTCTAATGCTTCCTTGAGCCATAGTAGTCCGCTACAACCCGGTTCACCGGAGTCCTGCTAGCCCAAAGACTACTGCTCAGACGGTTGATCGCCGGGCATGTGTTTCACTTCATTCCTGTGGTTCTGTCCTTCGGGAAATGTCACGCGGTGACATCCGGAGTCCTGCCTTAGCTCGCTACAGCCCGGGTTCCCGGAGTCCTGTTAGCCCAGTGCTATAGCCCGGATTCACACGCTGCTGACCGACATGCTCGAAGTTGATTCATGTATGCATGTCCCCATGGGTTAGTGCCGCTTTGGGATTCACGACTAGCCATGTCGGCCCGGGTTCTCTGTCATATGGATGCTAGCGACACTACCATATACGTGAGCCAAAAGGCGCAAATGGTCCCGGGCCATGGTAAGGAGACACCCGTGGGAATACCGTGCGTGAGGCCGCAAAGTGATATGAGGTGTTACCAGTTAGATCGACGTGACTTGGAATCGGGGTCCTGACAGCTTTGGTATCAGAACCTGACTGTCTGTAGGATTACCAAGCCAAACCGGTCGAAGTTGTGTCTAGAAATGCTTTAGTTATGTAAGGGAATTGATTGTGCAAGGGAACGTAAGGCTCTTTTTACTCCTTATACCTCATGGCCTTCTGATCTGAGTCATCCTCTTCTCTTCTACGTGCTACTAATCCATAGACTTATAGAATTGATAGTTTCAAATCTCAGTTCAGTTTCTACTACTTCCGTGTGTTCATAGTTGGTCTCGGAACCTTGATATTGTGCTTCTGAGTGGTTATGCCACCATTTTTGCAGGATGTCTCAAATCATTTTGAGCATTTACAGCCGTTATGCTGTCCGAGTCATCCCAGGTTTCTAAAACAATCTGAAGCATTTGCAAAATCCCTTCCTCTCATTTTGATGTCCCTTTGGGCCAGATTAACCACACTAATCGGTGAGTTGAGGTACTTTGTTGCCTCAACATATATGTTGGAGCTATTATTATGACCCTAGGCGTCTTATGAAACCATCTAGTAATCTAGCCATATTTTGTGTTCCCAGTGTGATGATTCTGGCCATCATTCTCGAAAGCATCCCGTGATGCAATTTAGTTAGTAGGTATTCTACTCCTGGGTTCTTGACCCAAGGCTCACTCTACTTACCTCGTGTTGATAGTGTTGATCATACCTTTAGGATACTAGTAACCTTTGTGATAGTCTTCGAGGTCCGTGGTATATCATTCTTCCAAATACCATGAACCATCCTTGGCAGGAGTTCCTTTGAACCAAAGATCACAATAAGAGTGCTCTTGATGAGTTCTTCGTTCTACATTGTGAATCTACCAGTTCTACTTTCCTACATGGGTTATCCGGAAGAAGCCTGTTGAACTTGATTCGACATACTAACATATGCATCCACAACTCAGAAAGTTATATGTTCCTCGAGTTGTTCCTCCTTCGTTGTATTCTGACCCCCGTCTATCAATTGATAGTCAAGGGTATGTGTGCTTTCGGGTTTATCGATGCCTATTATCCTTGTGGTCCATCAAGCCATTCTATTCCGGAATGACTACGAGAAACAAACTCCAGTACCTCATCCATATCCAGGATTGGGTCAAAGTAGTTATGCTCTGCAGATCAAATGCCAATCCATCCTTTGCTCTGTTCTACCTTGGAGTGTTACCATCTTATTGTCAAGAATGTCATAAGAATTGCACCATTTCTCATGAATTCTTGACGTAGTGATACTTCTCGCTATCATTATTTATTCCTCGGTCTCGTGTTGTTGTAACCGGAATGCCGACAAGTGAACTGTGATGTGTGAAATCGATACTCCTAGCAACCTCGTTGCTTGGTAGTTAATGGACAATATTCTCATTCTTAGCGTGTTGGTTATTAAATCATCATCCTAAGATTGATCGTGCTACCTAGTCCTTATTTCTGGTGCACTCTTCGATCAATGAGTTAGGATTGTGTCAATCCCTTGCTCTTTGATCATATCGTCTTGCCCTGAAAAGCAAGATTGTTCTCGAGCTTAGTAATATATCGGTGGTTCGTGACTTTCCAAATATCTTCTTGAAAGTGCTACCAGGTTGTCACCTGACCGCTATGTGAAGTTCGTAATCAAGTTGGTTTCTTGTAAACCACCCCTTCTCCAAGAATCCATGTTGGATATCCCTGAGCTGGTTGGTTAAGCTAAACAACAACTTGGAGAGTTGGAAGATAAAAGCTTTGCTGAATTTAGTTCATTCTGAAGGGATATCTTTGCGTTTGTGTGTGTGTGTTGAAGAAAGATGATATCTTCATCGATTGGTCCTCATGATCAGTTGTTGAACCTATTGTCTTATCAAACATTGACTTGAGTATGGGCTATCGTCAAGCCAAATCAGAACCAACGATGTTCGTAATGTTGTCTTACTCGTGGTTGATCCCTCGAGCATACACCATTACATCTTTTGGTCTGACCAATGATATCACCATGTTCACATGATGGTGGAAGTCTAGTGATATGGAAATTCCGATGAGTTGTTGTTGAGTCCATCAGCAGCATTATGTCTCCCCCATGATTCATGTTGAACATCAACCAAGTGTTGGAAACTTGTGTAAGCATTTCTTCGTGTTTCGTTCATGAAGCATATGTTTGGATGAAAGTAGTGACTTCCTCTAATTCATGTGCATCTGATGCAATTTGCCGCCGTGGATTCGAGAAAGTCAATGTCGCTTCTTTTGGAATCATCCCAAATCGGTCATGCATACGTGCGAAGTATTCTGTGGTTCGGAGACTTGCAACCTTCGCTCTACATGTGTCCCTAGCACACCAAGCAACTGATTGGTTTGTTCAAGGAAAAGGAGTTGTTGTGCAAATCCTAGGTCATGCACAAGACTTCGTTACCCTAGATGATGGTTCCCCATCTGAACCCGGTAGTGTTTTATCATAAGACTACTATGTGGTCATGTTTGTCTGGGACAGCGTGTTCACATGTGTTTAGCAGAACCAGCTCATGTTTTGGAGCTTGCTATCTTAGTTCATTCCTCGAGAATCTCGCAACGCCATCTCGTCGAATTGTGTTGCAAACTTTCTTTTCAGACATGCTGAGTCTGAAGTATCCTATTACCAATCGGATCTGAATCTCAGGCAGATATGATGGTTGGAACATTCCCAACAGTTGCATCTTGTTCCCAGCTTGCACCGCCATTGTGCCAATCCCCCATGGGCTGCCCTTCTCGGTAGTTTCTGTCCAATATCATCTTCAAAAGTGGACTTACCATGGGTCCCCTCCACCTCCGATGATAAGCAAATCATCCTTTGTGTTTTCTTCAACAAGGTAGTCCACATCATCCATTATAGTCCGGGTATGCCATCCCTTTGTACTCTGCCAAACGATTGTTGTGAATTGCCTTAGCCTGGTATAAAGAGTTTCAATGATCTCTGAATCAAAAGTAATTCTTTTTGCCACTTAAGGGAATAGTTCTTCGAGTCACCTTCTCCAAAGTGCCCTGTTACGGGATCATGGCAATTATTTCCTTACCACCTAGACACCATCCACCATCTTTCTAAGCGTGGAATTGTTGCCCACCAAATCAAACCCCGTCGCTTGTTCTTCCATCCCTCTCGATGTGTTTTTTGTCTCAACTCGAGATGTTTCAACATCTCATTTTGCTAGTTGAGATTGTGTAGTTTGATCTTTGAGAAGATCAATCCTAGTAGAGTTTCTTTCCGTCGTCATCGCGTGGATGAAGATCTCAAAGCGAGGATGTCAAGATCAACGTATGCAATGAATCAACAACCTTATGAGGTGCAACTTGGATCGTGAAGATTGTGTTGGTCTTGTGCCACCTCTGTCTTCTTACCTCACGTCTTGAATCTCGGGACGAGATTCTTGTTTAGTGGGAGTGAGTTGTCACAGCCCTAGAGTTTTCTTGTAACTAGTGGCATTGCATCCACGCATCATGTTTAAATTTCATGAAAATTGAAATGGGGATTGATCCAAGCCCTAGCACCAAATGATTTCAACTAGGTTCAATAAAAAAAATATTTTCAATGATCCCAATGCCCTTTAGAAAAATTCATGATTTTTGTCAACGGTGAAAACCTCTGCCAAAAGTCATGCACAAATTTCTAGGTCATCCAAAGGTCACTGGATTAAATCATATGTTATTTGAATTTGGGCATTTAAATGCTAGTAAATATTTTAAATGCCCAAATAATCCTAAACTGAAATGTTCCATGTTGGATATATTCTATACAGTGGGCATGTACAATTTGGTGATTTTTGAAAGGGTCTAGGTATTTTTAGAAAAGCCACAAAGTTGCAGAAAAATAGAAAACATAAACAAATAAACGAAGAGAGAGGGAGAGAGACCCACCTGACTTACCTGGCAGCCCACCTGGCCCAGCCCTCCAAATTGGCCCACTGACCGGCCAAAGCGGTCGTCTCAACCTCTCGCCAATAGGCGTAGGCGCGTGTCACAAGGCCACACTGCCACCACCGCCTTCCTCCCGGGCCCTCTAGCAACGCCACGGAGACGCCCTGCGGCCCTCGCCTCTCCCTCACTCTCTGCTCTCTCCTTCACCCTCTAGTTTCTTCCCCGAGCGCGACCGAACGCAGCCGTCGCCGCCGACGAGCTCCCCCACGGCCACAGCCATCTCCGAGCCCCTCCGACGCGCCCTCGGGCTCCGCCGTGACGCCCCTTCCTCTCCACCGAGCCGCTCCCCGCCGGAAGCCCTGCAGCATCGTCCACGGCATCGTCTTCAACCTCTGGCGGCCGGCGAACTCTTCGGGGATTCGTGAGCTCCAGTCCCTCCCCGGCCTCGCCGTTGCCTCTACCGGATTCCCTGTGAGCACCTGCATCTAACCCACCTAACCCCGCTGCCTCTTGCTCGCCGTAGCCGTTGCCCCCTTGCTGCCCGCAGCACGCAGCCGGCCGAGCTCGCCGTCAACGCAGCTCTGGTGACCATTTGGTCACCCCGGTGACTCCAACACGCTCGTAGCACCCCGTAGAGCAGCCCCAGCGCATCAGTTGGCTCGCTTGCGAGCTGCAACACCGAACTCGCAACTCACCCGAACGACGGCCGCCGCTTTCGTGCTCGCCGCCGTTTGCTCTGGCCACCATAGGCCCGACCTCCACCACCACTAGACGCGCGCCTGCAAGAGCTCTCCAACGAGCCCAAGAACAGCCTCGCCCATGCCCTGTGGGCGTTTTCCGAGCCGCGCCACCATCTCGGGCCTCGTCGGCGCCGAAGTCGCCGGTGGGTTCGACCTCACGACCATTGACCGGTGGGCCCGGTTTGACCCCACAGGTCATCGACGCGTGGCCCCAGGCCACTAACTAAACTAGGTTAGTATTAGTTTAACGCTAACTAAATTTAGTTAGTTAACTAACTACTGACATGCGGGACCCACAGGTCACGGTTGAATAGGACCGTGCGCTGACTCACGACATCATAGTGACGCTATGTCGACATTAAGAATCATTTTCTGGATTTATTCTTTTACGGTGAAAATCCGTAAAATTGCCTAAACTTCTAAAAATCATAGTAATTCAACCGTAGCTCCAAATCAAATAAGTTATCTATGAAAAATGATTAGAAAAATCCAATCTTTCTATCCGTACCATTTTCATGCATGTTTAAACAACTTATACCTGCTGATCAGGTCAAATCAATTAAATGGCATTTGAATTTCACATATGAAGTTTGAATTTGAACCTAGGGTTCAAACCAACTCCATTTAACATGTTGCTAGTTGCATTAGCTCAAAACACAGCATATTGACATGTCATTATCATGCATCATATTTTGCACTGCATTGATTGTGTTTTCTTTCTCTGTTGCCGGTATTTTTCCCCTCTCAGTAGACGAGGTTCCGACTATGAGTTCGATGACACCGATGAAGAGCTATAATATCTTCAGAAGTGCCAGGCAAGCAAAACCCCCTTGTTCATTCCGGTACAATCCCACTCTCTCGCTCCTGCTCTCTTTTTCTGCATTAGGACAACAACGAATCATCTGTTACTTGCTGCGGTAGTTGAACCCCTTATCCTCTGCATGACCTGTCATTGCCACGAAGAAATAGATGAAACCCACTAGCATGAGTAGGAGTTGTTTGAGCCCTGATGTGCCTACTCATTAATGCTTGTTTGTCATGCCTACTATTGCTTAGAGTTGTGTCAGGTCTGATTCATCAGGGATGAATCGGAGGTGTGTGAACATGTTCTTCTGTTGAGAGCTAAGTGTGTGAACACGAGTTGGTAAAGGTAGCGGTGAGAGGCCATGTAGGAGTACATGGTGGGTTGTCTCATTGCAGCCGTCCTCAGGAACTGAGTTCTGTGTTTTTGATCCATGAAACAGTTACTACCATGCATTAGGCCCGAAACCAATGGACCCTCTCGACTTATTAACTGCCCTTGCCCTCTGTCCAGGAGTTGCAACTAGTTTCTGGTGTTTGTAGGATATGTGTTGGAGGCCGTGTGTAGCGCTTACCCTAGGGGTGGGCTATGATGCAGTAGATACACCGTGGCCTGGTGTACCGAGCGCCCGTTTGGTGTCTCGGGAACCCTGCACACATCGTTTGGGGCCGTCAGTGAAACCCCGGCCGGATCTCCTCGCGGATGGAACCCGAATAGGCGATAAACCTGGACTAGAGACTTGTGTGGTTAGTCAGGTCGTGGCCGACTCCCTCGCCAGGCTTCCGCTTGAAGGTTGCCGAGATACACGACGTGTACATGGTGGTAAGTGGCGAGAGCGTGTGTGAAGAAGTACACTCCTGTAGGGTTATAAATGATCTATTCGAATAGCCGTGTCCATGGTTAAGGACTTCTCGGTTGCCTATAACAGTTCATAGACAACTGAAAGTGGATACTCTAAAATGCGCAAGATAAGCGTGAGTGCTATGGATGGCATTCTCGTAGGGACACGGGAGCGGGTCCATAGTGGTGTATTGATATGGTGAATATGTGGACTCGTGTGCGCCACCTCAAAAGAGTTACTTGCGATGTAGTTCAGATAGCCACCGAGTCAAAGCTGGCTTGTCGATCAAACTCCACCACCCCACTTTATTGATATCGATGCATATGTAGTTAGTTCTGATGTAAGTCTTGCTGGGTACATTTGTACTCACGTTTGCCTATTTTATGTTTTTGCAGAGAGACTTCAGTCTCGCTAATAGTTCCGCGTGGACTTCGACGTTTAGCTTGATACCTCAGCTACGATCTTGTGCCCTCGGCAGGATTTGGTAGATAGTCGACTTCTCACCTTTTTCATTTGTAGATGTCTGTACTCGGACATGTTAAGCTTCCGCTTGTGCTTTGACTTGTATGCTCACGAATGTTGGGTCATGAGACCCATGTTTGTAATATCTCGCTCCTCGGAGCCTAATGAATAAATACTTGAGCCGTAGAGTTATTTTGTGATGCCATGTTGTATTTACACATATCGAGCATATTGTGTGTATGTTTGTAATGCTTGGTATGTGTGGGATCCGACAATCTAGTTGTTTATCCTTGGCAGCCTCTCTTATGGGGAAATGTAGTCTAGTGCTTCCTTGAGCCATAGTAGTCCGCTACAGGCCGGTTCACCGGAGTCCTGCTAGCCCAGCACTACTACTCAGGACGCTTGACTGGCCGGCATGTGTTTCACTTTGTTCTTGTGTGTGTCCCTTCGGGGAAATGTCAGGCGGTGACATCCGGAGTCCTACCTAGCCTGCTACAGCCCGGGTTCCCGGAGTCCTGTTAGCCCAGTGTTACAGCCCAGATTCACACACTGCTGACCGACATGCTCGAAGTTGATTCATGTATGCCTGTCCCCATGGGTTAGTGCCGCTTTGGGTTCACGACTAGCCATGTCAGCCCGGGTTCTCTGTCATATGATGCTAGCAACACTATCATATACATGAGCCAAAAGGCGCAAACGGTCCCGGGCCATGGTAAGGCGACACCCATGGGAATACCGTGCGTGAGGCCGCAAAGTGATATGAGGTGTTACCAGTTAGATCGATGTGACCTGGAATCGGGGTCCTGACAAACGTGTACGTACATACTGGTTAATGTAGAGGCGTGTGCTACGTCTTGAGCTTGCGTTGGTTTTCCTCGAAGAGGAGAGGGTGATGCAGCAAAGTGTAGCGTAAGTATTTCCCTCAGTTTTGAGAACCAAGGTATCAATCCAGTAGGAGGCTCCTCAAAAGTCCCACGAACCTACACAAACAAACTGAGAAATCGCAACCAACGCAATAAAGGGGTTGTCAATCCCTTCACGGCCACTTGCGAAAGTGAGATCTGATAAAGATATTATGATAAGATAAATATATTTTTGGTATTTTATAATATAGACGCAAAAAGTAAAGATGCAAATAAAAGTAGATTGGAAACAAGTATGATAAGAGATAGACCGGGGCCATAGGTTTCACTAGTGGCTTCTCTCAAGATAGCATAAGTATTACGGTGGGTGAACAAATTCTTTGTCGAGAAATTGATAGAAAAGCGCATAGTTATGAGATTATCTAGGCATGATCATGTATATAGGCATCACGTCCATAACAAGTAGAACGACTCCTGCCTGCATCTACTACTATTACTCCACACATCGACCGTCATCCAGCATGCATCTAGAGTATTAAGTTCATAAGAACAGAGTAACGCATTAAGCAAGATGACATGATGTAGAGGGATAAACTCATGCAATATGATATAAACCCCGTCTTGTTATCCTCGAAGGCAACAATACAATACGTGCCTTGCAACCCTTTACATCACTTGGTAAGGACACCGCAAGATTGAACCCAAAGCTAAGCACTTCTCCCATGGCAAGAAAGATCAATCTAGTAGGCCAAACTAAACCGATAATTCGAAGAGACTTGCAAAGATAAATTAATCACACATAAAAGAATTCAGAGAAGATTCAAATATTATTCATAGATAAACTTGATCATAAACCCACAATTCATCGAATCTCGACAAACACACCGCAAAAAGAGATTACATCGAATAGATCTCCACAAGAGAGGGGAGAACATTGTATTGAGATCCAAAAGAGAGAAGAAGCCATCTAGCTAATAACTATGGACCCGTAGGGTTTGTGGTAGACTACTCACAACTCATCGGAGGGCAAGGATGTTGATGTAGATGCCCTCCGTGATTGATTCCCTCCCGGCAGAGTGCGGCGAAGGCCCCAAGATGGGATCTCACGGATCTGAAGGTTACGGTGGTGGAAATTGTGTTTATTGGTACCCCGGATGTTTTCGAGTGCGTGAGGTATATATAGGAAGAAGAAGTACGTCGGTGGCCGCCCGAGGGGCCCACGAGACAGGGGGGCGCGCCCTATAGGGGGGGCGCCCTCCTATCTTGTGGAGCTCCAGTTGCTCCTTGACTTGCACTCCAAGTTCTCCGGATCACGTTCGGCGAGAAAATCATGTTCCTGAAGGTTTCATTCCGTTTGGACTCCGTTTGATATTCCTTTTCTTCGAAATACTGAAATAGGCAAAAAACAGCAATTCTGGGCTGGGCCTCCGGTTAATAGGTTAGTCCCAAAAGTAATATAAAAGTGGAAAATAAAGCCCAATAAAGCCTAAAACAGTAGATAAAGTAGCATGGAGCAATCAAAAATTATAGATACGTTGGAGACTTATCAGCGCGCATGTGTTGTAGTAGAGGCGCGCACGTAGCATGTACACGTACGTAGATCAGCGCGGGTGCAAGAAAGAAAATACGGCCACGTACGTACATACGGGATGGGTCTCGAACGCCAACTCGCGCATACGTACATGGCTGGGTCGGACCGGAGAAACAGCGTCGTCGTCGTGTTCATGGGGAGCCAACCGGCCGGGTCGGAACGGAATACGTGGTCGTGTTCATCGGGAGGGCTTGGACGGAACAGGCGATGGAAACGAGGCTTGGCATACTGCACAACGGAGGAAACGGCCTTGTGTTCGACGGGCCACATTCAAAACGGGATCCTGTTGATCGGGAGGGGCGTGGCGTACCACAAAACAGAGGAAACGGACCTCCTACGGTCGAAACGGGGGTCCTGTTGATCGGGAGGGGTGTAGCGTACCGCAAAACAGAGGAAACAGACCTCCTACGGTCGAAACGGGTGTCCTGTTGATCGGGAGGGGTGTGGCGTACCGCAAAATGGACAAAACGGACTTGTGTTGGAGCGCTACGGTCGAAACAGGGGTCCTGTTCATCGGGAGCAGTGTGGCATACCGCAAAACGGGACTCCACGGGATAATGTTCATCTCCACCGTCGACCTCCTCCAGCCTCCACAGCCATCGCTCATCCAGCCTCCAGCCGCTTCTCCACCGGCCATCGTTCAACCACCCCTCCATGGGCACCCCTCCACCGCTTCATCGCTCATCCAGCCCTCCACACCACGAGGTCCTGTTCAACCACCCCTCCACCGCTTCATCGCTCATCCAGCCCTCCACACCACGGGTCCTGTTTATCCAGAGGCAACGCCACCGCTCACTGTTCATCCAAACCCCCCGCAACGCTCACTGTTCATCCAATCGATCGGCTTCAGTTAGCAGCAGTAGCGAAGGAATCGCTCGATCGGGTTCAGTTAACAGCCATCAATCGATCGCTCGGGTTCAGTAACGCGTAGCCTGCAGTGCAATCGCTCGGGTTTAGTTAGAGCCCAACGCCTCGCTTGGGTTCAGTTAGAGACAACGCCTCGCATACACGCGCGTACGTGTATGAGAGAAACGCGCATCGCTCGGCCCCCGACCTCCCACCGTAATCGGAAACTCCCCGAAATTTTCCTCCCCCTCGCTTCTACCACGGGTTTTTCCGTCATGGACGGCCCAAAGAATGTCATGCAGCTGCGTCTCCGGCCCGCCCAGGACGAAAAGCCCATTATCGGTCATGTTTTTTTGTCATAGAAGTAGGAGCCCACCACATCTATGATGATACCGGGTTTTGTCACAATTATCGTCATAGAAGTGTCATATGTATGACAGAAAAATTTCGTTCGGCCTAAAATGTCACGGATGTATCTTTTTTTATAGTGGGTGGATCACGCCGCGGAGGCGCGCGCCTTGGTGCTAAGGCACCGTCTTGGGGTTGAGGCAGTGGAGGCATGCCATGAGCCCCGTCGCCAGCGGCTGGTTGAGGGGGAGGCAGAGAGTGGGATGGCGCCGGAGAGCCCCCTGCGGCGCGGATGAGTTCGGCGACACGGTCAAGCCACTCCTCGTAGAGATCGTCGACATGGCGGTAGCGCAGGAGCTCGTTCGCCACGAGGAGCGTGGCCTGTGCCTCCATGGGAGCGCGGTGCGCTTGAGACGAAGAACCAGCAAGGGTGAGTGATGGAGTGGTGGTGCGGCCGTCCCGCCGCACCGAGGGGTGCAGCGAGGACGCCTGCTGCTCGTTCCCCGCCGAGCCGGTGGCGGCGTTGGCGGCGGGAGACGGAGAGCGACGGGGTGGCCTGCCTACGGGGGCCGTCTGAGCGATGCGTGCGGAGAGGGCAGCCCGACGCTCGGCTCAAGCACGACGAGCATCCGCCATGGAAGCGACGGAGCGATGAAGCAATGAGCCGACGGAAGGGAAACTACGGCGCACCCCTACCTGGCGCGCCAAATGTTGGATGTGGGGTTCCGGCAAACCCTCAAGGTTCGAACACTTGGGTGCGTGCGAAGTCCTTCCCTCCTACTGATCTACGTTCTAGCTCGCTAGGATCTTATGGACGAACTCGACGAACTCACAACACAGAAAGAGATACGGGGTTTATACTGGTTTGGGCCACCATTTTGGTGCAATACCCTACCCTAGTGTGGTGGTGGTGGATTGCCTCTTGGGCTGATGATGAACAGTACAAGGGAAGAACAACCTCCTGAGGTTGAGGTGTTCTTGTGCGTGTGCACTTGTGGTGTGAGGATTCGATCTACCCAGGCTTGCTTCAGTTCAAGCTCCGTTCTCAAGCTCAGTCCCCTCCTACTGTGGTGGCTAGTCCTATTTATAGAGGCCCTGGTCCTCTTCCCAAATATTGAGCGGGAAGGGAGCCAACAACGGCGGGCGAATTTGAAGGGGGACAACTAGTACAAGCTATCCTGACAAAAGCGGTCTTCGCCTGCGAAAAGGCCCTGGGATGACGCCGTCTTGGGCTCCACGATGACCTCCGCCTTGCCGTCATCCTCGTCTTGATCTTGTTGCACCAATATGGCAACCTTTTCCTGATGCCTCGGTACTCTTCGCCTGCGCTTGCCTCCTTAGCACCAAAGAGGAAATGGGGACGCTGCACGCACTGGCGCCCGCCCGGCACCCGCCTGGCACCGTTCGTCATGGCTCACGTCACGAGAGTCTCATGAGGTTTGCCCCGCCTTGATATCTCCGCTCCTCGTGAGCCTGCCTGGCTAGACCGCTCCAGAGGAGGTCTTGCGTCGTCCGCCTCGCGAAGGTTGGACCCTCGCGAGGGTCTTGGATGCTTTGTTGATGAAGATGGGCCGTACGTCCTGCTGCTTAGCCACGCTATGGGCCGCAGGCAGGCAAGTCTGGGGACCCCCGTTCCTAGAACACCGACACCACCGTCTGTTTCCTCCAAATAAGCGAACTCCCTGAGGAACAAGAAGAAGCAGAGAAAGTAGGCCGTTGGTCCAACATGTACTAGTTTGTGGATGATGCCCTATACGGAAGAACACCGAATGGCGTGAAGTTGAAGTGCATTCCCCGGGAGGACGGACTGGAGCTGTTGGCAGAGATACACGGAGGCATATGTGGCTCCCACATAGGGTCAAGGGCCATTGCCGGCAAGGCATTCCGGCAGGGTTTCTTCTGGCCCCCCGCCCTCCAGGATGCAACTGTACTAGTAACCAAATGTGAAGCATGTCAGTTCATTCAAAGAAGCTTCATCAACCAGCTCAAGCTCTCCAAACAACCCCTCTTTCCTGGCCATTCTCGGTCTGGGGGCTCGACATACTAGGCCCCTTTCCCCGTGCTGTCAAGGGCTTTGAGTACTTGTACGTCGCTATCGACAAGTTCACAAAGTGGCCGGAGGTGGAGCCAGCGAGAAAGGTGACAGCACAATCAGCCGTCAAGTTCTTCAAGGGACTGGTCTGCCATTTTGGTGTGCCAAACAGAGTCATCACCGACAACGGCACGTAGTTCATGAGCCGCACCTTCATGCAGTACATCCAAGACCTCGGCAGCAAGGTCGGTTTTGCTTCTGTTCCTCATCCCAGAAGTAACGGCCAGGCTGAGTGGGCGAATGAAAAAGTACTGCGAGGCCTCAAAACCAGAACTTTTGACAAGCTGCACAAGTGCGGAAGGCGCTGGATTGATGAGTTGCCGACAGTTCTTTGGTCGATCAGAACGACGCCAAATCGAGCCACAGGCCAGACACCCTTTGCCCTGGTATACGGAGCAGAACCAGTTCTCCCCACTGAACTCATATACGCGTCACCTTGAGTGCTCGCTTATGATGAGCTTGAGCAAGAGCAGTTGCACCAAGAGCATGCGACGCTCCTCGAGGAAGATCGTCTTCAGGCTGTTGTGCAAGTCGCTCGCTACCAGCAAGCCTTGCGCCGCTACCATAGCCGCAAGGTTCATGCCCGAAGCCTTGAGGAAGGCGTCCTTGTTCTTCGGCGAGTTCAGTCCGCCAAGAATTCCAACAAGTTGACGCCGAGGTGGGAAGGCCCTTATCGGGTAATACGAGTCACCGGGCCCGACGTCCCAACCTCGACAAGCCAAGGTTGCCGGGGGCTGCAGATCCAGATATCCGACCACGGCAAGCCAAGGTTGCCGGGGGCTGCAGAATCAGATAAGTCTTTCATCTCCCACTCTACACTTCCGTATGCAACTTGAACGCACGAAACTTCGCTCAATCTTATACCATTGTGCTCCTTCTTTTCCGTGTCCAAAAACCTTACTTTGGGCCGGAACTTGGGTGTAGTGCGATGAAAAGGGAACGAGCGAAGGGCCTAATCCTACTTTGCCCCTACCTCCGCCAAGGGCATGAGTGTAGTCAGACTATAGAGTAGGAGGACGACGAGGTCTGTTGCCGGGTGATGATGTTTATCTTAAGATAATGAGGATTCGTCCCTTGGTGCGAGCCTCGCTTGTGCACAGAAGAACTCGGCAAACACCCTTTTCTTCATTAATACGTTGTTAACAAGTAGAATTCATACGAAATGTATGTCAGGACCCCGATTCCAAGTCACATCGATCTAGCCGGTAACACCTCATATCACTTTGCGACCTCACGCACGGTATTCCCACGGGTGTCGCCTTACCATGGACCGGGACCGTTTGCGCCTTTTGGCTCACGTATATGATAGTGTTGCTAGCATCCATATGACAGAGAACCCGGGCCGACATGGCTAGTTGTGAACCCAAAGCGGCACTAACCCATGGGGACAGGCATACATGAATCACATCGAGCATGTCGGTCAGCAGCGTGTGAATCCGGGCTGTAGCACTGGCCTAACAGGACTCCGGGAACCCGGGCTGTAGCAGGCTAGGAAGAACTCCGGATGTCACCGCGTGACATTTCCCCGAAGGGATAGACACGGGAACAAAGTGAAACACATGCCGGCCAGTCAAGCGTCCTGAGCAGTAGTGCTGGGCTAGCAGGACTCCGGTGAACCGGGCTGTAGCGGACTACTATGGCTCAAGGAAGCACTAGACTACATTTCCCCATAAGAGAGGCTGCCAAGGATAAACAACTAGATTGTTGGATCCCACACATACCAAGCATTACAAACATACACACAATATGCTCGATATGTGTAAATACAACATGGCATCACAACATAACTCTACGACTCAAGTATTTATTCAAGAGGCTCGAGGAGCGAGATATTACAAACATGGGTCTCTCGACCCGGCATTGAAACATACAAGTCAAACACATGCGGAAGCTTAACATGTCCGAGTACGCATAACTATAAATGAAAAAGGCTGAGAAGCCTGACTATCTACCAGATCCTGCCGAGGGCACAAGATCGTAGCTGAGGTATCAAGCTAAACGTCGAACTCCACGCGGAACTACTAGTGAGACTGAAGTCTCTCTGCAAAAACATAAAATAGGCAAACGTGAGTACAAATGTACTCAACAAGACTTAAATCAGAACTAACTACATATGCATCATTATCAACAAAGGGATGGTGGGGTTTAACTGCAGCAAGCCAGCTTTGACTAGGTGGCTATCCTGAACTACGACTGCAAGTAACTCTTTTGAGGTGGCGCACACGAATCCACATATTCACCATATAATTACACCACTATGGATCCGCTCCCATCTCCCTACGAGAACGCCATCCATAGCACTCACGCTTATCTTGCGCATTTTAGAGTATCCAGTTTCACTTGTCTATGAACTGATATAGGCAACCCAGAAGTCCTTTACCGCGGACACGGCTATTCGAATAGATAATGTTATCCCTACAGGGGTGTACTTCTTCACACACGCTCTCGCCACTTACCACCATGTACACGTCGTGTATCTCGGCAACCTTCAAGTGGAAGCCTGGCAAGGGAGTCGGCCACGACCTGACTAACCACACAAGTCTCTAGTCCAGGTTTATCGCCTATTCGGGTTCCATCCGCAAGGAGATCTGGCCGGGGTGTCGCTCACGGCCCCAAACGATGTGTGCAGGGTTCCCAAGCACACCTCGACGGGTGGTACTACGCTTGGAACACCGTGCCATGGTGCCTAGCCTGTCCCAAGCCCACCTGTACCGGGTGCCACTTGGTAGACTACTAACACTACCTACAAACACCAGAAACTAGTTGCAACTCCTGGACAGAGATCGAGGCGATTAATAAGCCGAGAGGGGTCGAAAGTTACCGAACCCAATGTGTGGTAGTAACTGTTTCATGGATCACAAACACAAAACTCAGTTCACGAGGATGGCTGCAATGAGACAACCCACCATGTACTCCTACATGGCCTCTCACCGCTACCTTTACCAAATCGTGTTCACACACTTAGCTCTCAACAGTAGGACATGTTCACACACCTCTGATTCATCCCCGATGAATCAGACCTGACTCAACTCTAAGCAGTAGCATGCATGACAAACAAGCATGTATGAGTCGGCACATCAGGGCTCAAACAACTCCTACTCATGCTAGTGGGTTTCATCTATTTACTGTGGCAATGACAGGTCATGCAGAGGATAAAGGGGTTCAACTACCGCATCAAATAATAGATGAATCGTTGTTGTCCTAATGCAGTAAAAGAGAGCAGGAGCGAGAGAGTGGGATTGTATCAGAATGAACAAGGGGTTTTTGCTTGCCTGGCACTTCTGAAGAAACGTTGGTACGTTGTCAACTGAGAGGGGACAAACACCGGCAACACAGAAGGAAACACCATCAATGCAATGCATAGTATGACGCATGATCATGACATGGCAATATGATGTGGTTTGAGCTAATGCAACTAGTAGCAGGTTAAATGAAATTGGTTTGAACCCTAGGTTCAAATTCAACTTCATATGTGAAATTCAAATGCCATTTAATTGATTTGACCTGATCAGCAGGTATAAGTTGTTCTAACATGCATGAAAATGGTACAGATGGATAGATTATATTTTTCTGATCATTTTTCATATATCAAATATTTAATTTCGAGTTACGGTTGAATTTCTATGAATTTTAGAAGTTTAGATCATTTTCTGGAATTTCCTGAATTAGATTTAACCCAGAAATTCCTTTATTGCGTCAGCAATGTGTAAAACCTGACTTGTCCTGGTACGGGTCAAACCTGACCAGTGGGGCCCACTGGTCAGTGTCACATTGCTGGATTGGTCACTGACGGGTGGGGTCGGTCAAGGGCCACGTCAGCATGGTCAACGCTGACGCGTGGGGCCATGGTGATTAGTTAAAACGAAACAGGGGTTTACCCCGTGGTTAGTTAGGTCACGGGTCCCACTTCTAAGTGGGTCAGGGGGTTAAATTAGAGGCATCATTAACACTAACCTAAACGGGGGTTAGGCCGGCGTTTAGCCGCTGGCGACGACCCGAGGCAGCAGTGGACGTCGGAAACGTCGCTCCGCCGACCATTTGGACGGCGGTTTGGTCCTACGCGCAGCTGGGGCTCGCGCGCATCTGGCAGTGCAAGCGTGAGGATCTGGGGTGGACTGACGTGACGGCGGTGAGCTCGTCCGCGGCGGCCGGAGCTTGGGCAACGACAGCTGTGGCGCTACGATGCACGACAAGGCAAGCTAGTGGCTGCGTTCGTCTCGTGGGAGCAACCCGAGCATGATGACTAGCTCAGGTGCAAGCCACAGTGTCCGTAGCCACGACGGCGATGAAGCATGGCGCCGGCGAGCTTCGGAGCTCGTGGGGACGACGTCTACGGCGAGGGATAGAGCACGGGGTCAGGGGAAAATGGTGGCAGAGCTCACCGCGGTTCATACGAGCAGGCCGGCGAGGTCGGGGAAGCACGGACGCCGGCGGATCGACGGGCGAAGTCCGGCGGCAGATACGGCAGTGATGAGCTCGGAGGCGTCGTCACAGGGTGTCCGGCGGTGTGTCCTTCGGCTTGGTGAGGCGGTGATCGACGGCGGACCAGTGGGACACAGCAATGGGGCTCGGCGTGGGCGGTAGGTACGACGACGGCGAGCGGCGCTCGGGAGGAGCAGGGGAGAGAACCAGAGGAGGGGATGGGGTCGAGACAGAGAGCGGGCTGGGGGCAAGTGAGAGGTCGGGCGGATCCGTACAACAACGGGGTGGTCCTCCGCGGCGTCGACGTGTGTCGGGGCAAGCAGGAGGTGGAGGCTGGCGCGCGGGCGCGTCGACACGCCTCTGCCAGTAGGGAGAGGTTGAAGACAGCGGTGCCCCTGGTGGGCTTGGCCGCCAAGTGGACTGGCCAGGTGGGCTGGGCCAGCACAGGTGAGGCCCAGGTGGGTATCTCTCTCTCTCTCTTTATTTTGTTTCAGTTTTCTATTTTATTCCTCTGTTTTGAATTAGTAAAATACTAATTCATTTCATAAAATCCTGGAAATAATTATGGATGCTTTCTGAATTATTCCAGTGACCCTTAACAATTTCCAACATTTTTGGAGTATGTAAAATATATATAGCATTTAAATAGCTCCAATTCAAATATGTTTGAATTAATTCAAAGTCCAAATATGTCCTCCAAAAATGTGAACCATTTTTGGTAGATGCTTCCATCTTGATCCAGGAATGATGAACATTTTTAAAGGGCATTTTGAAATCATTGAAAAATATTTTGGTTGAACCTATTTGAATTCCTTTTGATGCTAGGGTTTGAACATCCCCATTTCAAATTTCCAAGAAAATTAAACATGATGCACACATGAACGGCTAGCCTAGTGCATACCAGAACTAGGGATGTGACAGCTCACCCCTACTAAACAAGAATCTCGTCCCGAGATTCAAGTCGTGAGGTAAGAAGACAGAGGGGGCACAAAGCTAACACGATCTTCTCGATCCAGCTGTGCTTCTCGAAGATGTTGATTCATTGCATCATCTTGATCTCGACGTCTTTGCTTTCTAGATCTTCATCCAACATGACCATGAGAAGAAAGGAAAAACTCGAGAAGAATCGATCTTCTCAAAGATCGAGCTATTCACGATGATCGTTTGAAGGGGTTCGGGGAAATGGCATACTCAGTTCGGAAAGGAAACTATGGTTATAGGACAACTCGGCAAACGGGAGGCACATTCCAATTGATACCGAGGATATAACCTAGTGACTGAGTGTGCTCTCAAAAACTTGAGCATTTCCATGGTCATCAAGGTTTTACCAACATCCGTGCCAAGGATCCTGGCAAAACATCTTACTACCATGATGAATAGTGATGGAGGATGCATGTGCAAAGGAGGACATCACTTTCTCAGATTTTTCCTTAGCAATGCCAAAGAAGCAAATCTGGATGATCGACCGAGGGACATTTAGCACTCCGCTTCTAATGTTCTCCTTGATGTACTAGGTACCACGATCATGCTTAAAAGCATCGACATGGCCATCAAGTAAAGGCCGGACTTCGGAATACAAAGGACCCATAAGGAACAACTTCTATAATAAGTCACACGAAATCCTCATGGAGAAGATGGTCAAATAGCTCAATCTAGATACTACAATGATAGATCTTCCAGCTAGGTGTGTCGGCCAGGACATCAACCTTGTCGGGACCTACATCATAGATCTTGGAATAGCTCAAACCATCATATCTGCCTGAGATTCAGATCTGGTTGGTAACGGAACATTTCAGACAGCATGTGTGGAAAAGAAATTTTGCAACACAAACCGACGAGATGACGTTGCGAGATTCTCGGGAAATGAACTACGATAGCAAGCTCCAAAACATGAGCTAGTTCTGCTACAAACCCGTGGACACGCTGTCCAAGACAAGCATGACCACGTAGTAGTCTTATACTAAAACACTACCGAGTTCTTGTTGGGAACCATCATCGAGGATAACGGAATCTTGTGCATGATCTAGAATTAGCACAACACGCTCCTTTTCCTTGAGCAAATCAATCAGTGGCTTGGTGTGCTAGGAACTCATATGGAGTGGAGGTAATTAATCTACCAAACCACAGAATACTTCGCACGTATGCATGACTGACTTGGGATGATTCCAAGGGAAACAAAAAAAACCTTTCTCAAATTCATGGCGGCAACTTACACCTAATGCATGTGAATTAGAGGAAGTCACTTATTCCATCCAAGCATAATCTTCATGAACGGAACACGAAGGCATTGCTTACAAGTTTCCAACACTAGGTTGATGTTCAACATGAATCATGGGGGAGACAAAATGTTGTTGATGGGCTCAACAACAATTCATCGGAATTTCCATATCACTGGACTTCCACCATCATGTGAACACGGGATAACATTGGTCAGACCAAAGGATGTAATGGTGTATGCTCGAGGGATCAACCACGAGTAAGACAACATTACGAACATCGTTGGTTCTGATTTGACTTGATGATAGCCCATACTCAAGTCAAAGTTTTGGCAAGACAACAGATCCAACAACTGATCACAGGGACCAATCGATGAAGATATCGTATTTCTTCAACACACACTACACAAGAATATCCCTTTGGAACGAACTAAGTTAGGCAAGATTTTATCTTCCAACTCTCCAAGTTGTTGTTCAGCTTAACCAACTAGCTCAGGGTATTGAACACAGATTCTTGGAGAATGGGTGGTTTAGAAGAAAACCAACATGATCATGAGCTCAACATAACAGTCAGGAAACAACCCGGTAATACCTCCGAGAAGATATTCGGAAAATCACGAACCACCGATATGTTACTAAACTCGAGAACAGCCTTGCTTTTCAGGGCGAGAAGATATGATCAAAAGAGTGAGGGATTGACACAATCCTAACTTATTGATCGAGGTGTGCACCAGAAATAAGGACTAGGTAGCACGATCAATCTTAGGATGATGATTTAATAACCAACACGCTAAGAATGAGAATATTGTCCATTAACTACCAAGCAACGGAGTTGCTAGCAGTATTGATTTCACACATCACGATTCACTTGTCGGCATTCCGGTTGCGACAACACGGAACCGAGGAATGAATAATGAGGGCGAGAAGTATCACTGCATCAGGAATTCATAAGAGATGGTGCAATTCTCATGACATTCCTGACATAAAGAGGGCAACACTCCAAGGTAGAACAGAACAAAAGCTGGATTGGCATTTTGATCTGCGGGATACAACTACTTTGACCCAATCCTGGAAATGGAAAAGGGTACTGGAGTTTGTTTCTCCTAGTCATTCTGGAATAGAATGGCTTGACGGACCACAAGAATAATAGGCATCGATGAACACGATCGCACACATACTCTTGACTATCAATTGATAGATGAAGGTCAGAATATAACTGAAGGGGGACAACTCAGAGAATATAATATTATTTGAGTTGTGGATGCATATATTAGTATGTCGAGCAAAGCTCAACATTTCTTCCGGATAACCCATGTAGAAAGTTAGAATTGGCAGATTCACAACATAGGATACGAAACTCATTGAGAGCACTCTTGTTGTGATCTTTCGGTTCAAGAGAACTTCTGCCAAAATGGTTCATGGTATTTGGAAGAAGGGAATACCACGGACCTCGAGGACTATCACAAAAGTTACTAATAACCTAAAGGAACTAGCAAACGCTATCAACACGAGGTAAGTAGAGTGAATCTTGGGTCAAGAACCCATGAGTAGAATACCTACTACTAAATGGCATCACGGGATGCTTTCGAGAATGACGGCCAAAATCATCACACTGGGAACACAAAAACATGGCCATATTACCAGGTGATCCTCTAAGATGCCTAGGGTCATAATACTAGTTCCAACATATATGTCAAGGCAAGGAGTACCTCAACAGACGATTAGTGTGCTTATCCTGACCAAAAGGACACCGTGAACAGGAAGGAAGAATTTGCAAATGCATCAGATAGTTTAGAAACCTGGGATGACTCGGACAGCATAACGGCTGTAAATGCTCAAAAAGATTTGAGACATCATGCAAAATGGTGGCATAGCCACTCAACAACATCATATCTAGGTTCCGAGATCAACAGTTAACATACGGAAGTAGTAGGAACTGAACTAAGGCTTGAAACTATCAATCCTATAAGTCTATGGATTAGTAACACGTCATCCTAATGGATAGACGAGAAAGCCTAGTTCTTAATCCCCGTAGAAGAGAAGAGGATGACTCAGATCAGAAAGCCATGAGGTATAAGGAGTAAAAAGAGCCTTACGTTCCCTTCCACAATCAATTCCCTTACATAACTAAAGCATTTCTAGACTCAACTTCACCGGTTTGGCTTGGTAATCCTACTGAGGCAGTCGGGGCTCGATACCAAAGCTGTCAGGACCCTGATTCCAAGTCACATCGATCTAGCCGGTAACACCCCATATCACTTTGCGGCCTCACACACGGTATTCCCACGGGTGTCGCCTTACCATGGCTCGGGCCCGTTTGCGCCTTTTGGCTCACGTATATGATAGTGTCGCTAGCATCCATATGACAGAGAACCGGGCCGACATGGCTAGTCATGAACCCAAAGCGGCACTAACCCATGGGGACAGGCATACATGAATCACATCGAGCATGTCGGTCAAGCGTGTGAATCCGGTTGTAACCTTTGGGCTAACAGGACTCCGGTAACCCGGCTGTAGCAGGCTAAGCGGGACTCCGGATGTCACCGCGTGACATTTCCTCGAAGGGACAGAACCACGGGAACAAAGTGAAACACATGTCGCCATTCAAGCGTCCGAGCAGAGGTCTTTGGGCTAGCAGGACTCCGGTGAACCGGGCTGTAGCGGACTACTATGGCTCAAGGAAGCACTAGACTAGATTTCCCCAAGGATAAACAACTAGATTGTCGGATCCCACACATACCAAGCATTACAAACATACACACAATATGCTCGATATGTTCAAATACAAGATGGCATCACAACATAACTCTACGACTCAAGTATTTATTCATTAGGCTCCGAGGAGCGAGATATTACAAACATGGGTCTCTCGACCCAGCATTCAGAGCATACAAGTCAAACACATGCGAAAGCTTAACATGTCTGAGTACAGACAACTATAAATGAAAAAGGCTGAGAAGCCTGACTATCTACCAGATCCTGCCGAGGGGACACGATCGTCGCTGAGGTATCAAGCTAAACGTCGAAGTCCACGTGGAACTACTAGTGAGACTGAAGTCTCTCTGCAAAAATATAAAATAGGCAAACGTGAGTACAAATGTACTCAGCAAGACTTTCATCAGAACTAACTACATATGAATCATTATCAACAAAGGGGTGGTGGGGTTTAACTGCAGCAAGCCAACTTTGACTCGGTGGCTATCCTGAACTACGACTGCAAGTAACTCTTTTGAGGTGGCGCACACGAGTCCACATATTCACCTTATCAATACACCACTATGGATCCGCTCCCGTCTCCCTACGAGAACGCCATCCATATCACTCACGCTTATCTTGCGCATTTTAGAGTATCCACTTTCAGTTGTCTATGAAATGATATAGGCAACCCAGAAGTCCTTTACCGCGGACACGGCTATTCGAATAGATAATGTTAACCCTGCAGGGGTGTACTTCTTCACACACGCTCTCGCCACTTACCACCATGTACACGTCGTGTATCTCGGCAACCTTCAGCGGAAGCTTTGGCGAGGGAGTCGGCCACGACCTGACTAACCACACAAGTCTCTAGTCCAGGTTTATCGCCAATTCGGGTTCCATCCGCAAGGAGATCCGGCCGGGGTGTCGCTCACGGCCCCAAACGATGTGTGCAGGGTTCCCAAGCCCACCTTGACGGGTGGTTCTACGCTTGGTACACCGTGCCACGGTGCCTAGTCTGTCCCAAGCCCACCTATACCGGGTGCCACTTGGTAGACTACTAACACTACCTACAAACACCAGAAACTAGTTGCAACTCCTGGACAGAGATCGAGGCGATTAATAAGCCGAGAGGGGTCGAGTTACCGGAAACTAATGTGTGGTAGTAACGGTTTCATGGATCACAAACACAGAACTCAGTTCCTGAGGACGGCTGCAATGAGACAACCCACCATGTACTCCTACATGGCCTCTCACCGCTACCTTTACCAAATCGTGTTCACACACTTAGCTCTCAACAGTAGGACATGTTCACACACCTCCGATTCATCCCCTATGAATCAGACCTGACTCAACTCTAAGCAGTAGCAGGCATGACAAACAAGCATGTATGAGTAGGCACATCAGGGCTCAAACAACTCCTACTCATGCTAGTGGGTTTCATCTATTTACTCTGGCAATGACAGGTCATGCAGAGGATAAAGGTGTTCATCTACCGCAGAAAATAACAGATGAATCGTTGTTGTCCTAATGCAGTAAAAGAGAGCAGGAGCGAGAGAATGAGATTGTATCGGAATGAACAAGGGGGTTTTGCTTGCCTGGCACTTCTGAAGATAATATAGTTCTTCATCGGTGTCATCGAATTCATCATCGGTACGTCGTCTACTGAGAGGGGACAAACACCGGCAACACAGAAGGAAACACCATCAATGCAATGCACAATATGATGCATGATCTTGACATGGCAATATGATGTGGTTTGAGCTAATGCAAGTAGCAGCAAGTTAAATGAAATTGGTTTGAACCCTAGGTTCAAATTCAACTTCATATGTGAAATTCTAATGCCATTTAATTGATTTGACCTGATCAGCAGGTATAAGTTGTTCTGACATGCATGAAAATGGTACAGATGGATAGATTAGATTTTTCTGATCATTTTTCATATATAAAATGTGTAAGCATGACGTCAGCAGGTCAAAGGGGCTGGTTGAGTTACGGTTGAATTTCTATGAATTTTAGAAGTTTAGATCATTTTCTGGAATTTCCTGAATTAGATTTAACCCAGAAATTCCTTTACTGCATCAGCAATGTGTAAGCATGACGTCAGCAGGTCAAAGGGGCTGGTCCGGGTCAAACCTGACATGTGGGGCCCAATCGGTGTCACATTCTTTGGCTTGGTCACCGACGGGTGGGGTCGGTCAAGGGCCACGTCAGCATGGTCAACGCTGACGCATGGGGCCACTGTGATTAGTTAAAACTAAACAGGGGTTTACCCCGTGGTTAATTAGGTCACGGGTCCCACTTGTAAGTGGGTCAGGGGGTTAAATTAGAGGCGTCATTAACACTAACCTAAACGGGGGTTAGGCCGGCGTTTAGCCGCCGGCGACGACCCGAGGCACTGGAGGACGTCGGAAACGTCGCTCCGGCGACCATTTGGATGGCGGTTTGGTGCTACGCGCAGCTGGGGCTCGCGCGCATCTGGTAGTACAAGCGTGAGGAGCTGGGGTGGACCGACCTGATGGCGGTGAGCTCGTTCGCGGCGGCCGGAGCTTGGGTAATGACAGCTGTGGCGCTACGATGCACGACAAGGCGAGCTAGTGGCTGCGTTCGTCTCGTGGGAGCAACCTGAGGACGATGACTAGCTCAGGTGCAAGCCACGGTGTCCGTAGCCATGACGGCGATGAAGCACGGCGCCGGCGAGCTTCGGAGCTCGTGGGGACGACGTCTATGTCGAGGGAAAGAGCACGGGGTCAGGGGAAAATGGTGGCAGAGCTCACCGCGGTTCATACGAGCAGGCCAGCGAGGTCGGGGAAGCACGGACGCCGGATCGGCGACGCGAAGTCCGCGGCGAATCTGGCGATGATGAGCTCGGAGGCGTCGTCACACGGCGTCCGGCGGTGTGTCCTTCGGCTTGGTGAGGCGGTGATCGAGGGCGGACCAGTGGGACATGGCAACGGGGCTCGGCATGGGCGGTAGCTACGGTAACAGCGAGCAGCGCTCGGGCGGTGCAGGGGAGAGAACCAGAGGAGGGGATGGGGTCGAGACTGAGAGCGGGCTGGGGGCAAGTGAGAGGTCAGGCGGATACGTACAACAACGGGGTGGTCCTCCGCGGCGTCGACGTGTGTCGGGGCAAGCAGGAGGTGGAGGTCAAGGCGCGCTGGCGCGCCGACACGCCTTGCCAAGATGGGAAGAGGTTGAAGACAACGGTGCCCCTGGTGGGCTGGGCCGCCAAGTGGACTGGCCAGGTGGGCTGGGCCAGCACAGGTGAGGCCCAGGTGGGTATCCCTCTCTCTCTCTTTATTTTGTTTCAGTTTTCTATTTTTATTCCTTTGTTTTGAATTAGTAAAATACTAATTCATTTCATAAAATCCTGGAAATGATTATGGGTGCTTTCTGAATTATTCCAATGAACCTTAACAATTTCCAACATTTTTGGAGCATGTAAAATATATATAGCATTTAAATAGCTCCAATTCAAATATGTTTGAATTAATTCAAAGTCCAAATATGTCCTGCAAAAATGTGAACCATTTTTCGTAGATGCTTCCATCTTGATCCAGGAATGATGAACATTTTTAAAGGGCATTTTGAAATCATTGAAAAATGTTTTGGTTGAACCTATTTGAATTCCTTTTGATGCTAGGGTTTGAATATCCCCATTTCAAATTTCCAAGAAAATTAAACATGATGCACATATGAACGGCTAGCCTATTGCATACCAGAACTAGGGATGTGACAATGTATACATGAGCAAGGGATTACGAGGTTTAAATCTAACAAATACCCGTAGGCTTAAAAACTAAGAAGAGATAAGGTGCCCATAATCCCTTTCTTGTCCCTCTCCTCAGGAAACGGGTGAAGATTACAGGAGGGCAAAAGGAGTGCCTAGGTGAGGTACGAGCAGCAGAAGACACCAAGAGAACATCCCAGTGGCTGTTCGGAAGAAGGCTGGTGGTGATGGTAACAGGAGAAGAGCCGAAAGATGAGGCACCGGGCCGACAATACGCGATGAAGGCGTCGGTGCCCGTGTAATCAGACTTGACGGCCCGCCACCCGCCTTCTTCATCTTCTCCGGCCTTCCCATGACAATTTCCCAAGGAGGCGACCCCGAGAAGTTCAAGGAGCCGGCGATGCAGATGGCCATGTTGCCGGCATCGCCCAGGGACGATGTGTCTGACGCCTAGTCAGACCCGTCATCCTCTCGCCCTCTACCTTCATCGCAGCTATCGCTGTCCTCCTCGTTGCTGTCGCCCGAGGAGGAGCTTTCATCATCAGTCGAGCTCTCCGCACAACACCCTAGCCTGTGTCCCGAGCGCCCGAAGACCTTGACAGAGAGCAGGTCTCTCTCCGCTAACTTGAAGCAGAGGACGTGCCCCTTCATCAAGCAGTGGGCATGTGTGAAGGTTTTCCAGCCTCGACGAAGGAGCATCACATGAGGGGCGGGTAACATTGTGTTTGCTCAGATGTCGCCATTACAACACCCCTTCATGTGAAGCCTCAACCTCGGTGGCTGGTCAATCTCCAGCACCCTTGCAAACACTTTGGGAAGACGGAGGCAGCTGCGCGGCGGCTCACACAACTGCAGGATGAACTCTAGCACCGTGTCCCCGACATAGCCGCTTGACGAAGCAGGAGGTAATGGTGGAGGAGATGGTGACGGAGACGATAACTACGCGGGTGCCCCCCTTCCGCGCCCACCTCTGCCTCGACCGCCTCGCCGACCGTGGCCCCGTCCGGCGCCTCTACCTCGAGTGTGGCCTTCACCTTATGCGTCTGGCTCTTCCTTTACCGCCACAGCTCTCTGATGGGAGGAAGACCTGGTCACCTCCACAGAAGAACGGCCACGACCGCACCCTCTCACCATGACAAGGGAAGGAAAGGGATCGAACTGGAAGAGGATGAATGCGGGAAGGCACTGTCCCTCTCCCCTTTCTATAGGGGACGGGGCCAAGCAAACCTAAGAGCGGCCAGCCCAATCAACCAATCCAGCCGCCGGGGGCGCGAGGAAACAGGACCGACCCGCTGCTCCAATCAGCGGTGCCCCCCCCCCCCCCCCGCCCCAACATTAAAGCCCGTACCCCCTGTGTCCACCGTCTGCCCTCCTCGAGGCATGGGAGACACGTGGAGGGCGAGCCAAGATTCAGATGGCAAGTGGAACGACCGTTTCACGCTGCGCGATCGCGGGAACCGGGTGCCATGATGGCCACGACCCGAGTCCACCTAGTAAATGAGTCTCGCCCCTGCGGCTTCCTCTATTTTTATGGGAGGGATGCGAACCGCCTCTGTACTATTAAAACCACGAGGTGACGCAAGCATGCTGCGATCACTCCATGCACGACCCCCACGTCACGCATTCAACGCAGGTCGTGGGGAAGCGCAACTAGCAAGGGAGTTACTACAGTAAAACTCTTCCACGCATGCCCTCGCACCATTTTGGGCCTAGCCCAACAACGCGTCGCGCTTATGTGTGGCCCAGGCCCGGGGGCTCCTGTCGATGTACAAAAGTAGGGGTCCTATTTTTGTACCCCTTTACTTGTGCACGGGCAGTTAGAGCCGCACCTACAGCCACACTTAGCGGGGCAGAGGAAGGAAGCAAAGTCGCAAGACTACCATAGCAGCACTCAAGACCGGAAGCATGAAGAGCAGAGGGGCGAGGTGAGACTCCCCCAGCAAGGCCCTTGCTGGGGCAGCCTTCTCGGCCCCGGCAAAAGGCTTGCCGGGGCAACTTGTCCAAACACCAACAAGGCCACCACCCTTGAGCCTGAGAGTTCCGACGCCATCAACCACATTGGAACCAAGGCTGGGGAGGCGCCTCCATGGTGGCATGCAGATCTTTGAGAAGAAAAAGGACCTACAAGGCCTAGATGAGAACCAGAAGGCAGGACGATAGTGGGGCTCCTTGCCGAGGACGCCCACGAGGCCCCGGCAAGGCTCCTGCCGAAGATACCCACGAGGCCCGGGAAAGACTCTTGTCGAGAGCGCCCGCAAGGCCCCGGTAAGACTCTTGCCTAGGGCACCCGGAAGGCCCCAGCAAGAACCTTGCCGGGAATATCAGCAGGACCGCTTCAAGGCCTTGCCGCCCCGTCGCCGCCCCAGCTCAGCGGCCGACCCACCAACTAAGCAAGTACCCACGTGGCAATACGTGGCTCTAATCCAACTAGTCAAGCACCTGCGTGGTGGCATGCAGATCTTCGTGAAGACCCTGCCACCGCACCAGCTCAGCAGCTTGCCAGCCTACATGCCGCTGTATGCCTCATTGGCCTGGACGAGTGTCGGAGCAAGGCGAAGCGGCGACGGACGGGACGAGCTTCACTGCCATCCCCGATAAAGCAAGATGACACCTAAGTAGCGCATTTAATGCGTTTTTTCCTGTGATGTCAGGCGATAAGCTCAACTACTATACAACTTTACACCTCCTGTGTGCCACTTTGGCAGCCCCTTCGACTATAAAAGGAGGGCCACGGCGTACTGAGAGAGGATTTGGACTTTTTGGACCCTGCACACTTTGTAGCTAGTCCAAGAACACCAGATAAACACAAGCCAGCAGGAGTAGGGTATTACGCATCACTTGCGGCCCGAACCTGGATAAAATTTCCGGTGTTGGTCTCTTAAACCCGCTCTTTCCACAGCCCCGCGCCCGCCGACTGTAGAAGGGATTCCCCGTGATCCCATAGGTGTCGTTTCCACCGACAGTGCGGTGCGTAGATGCAGTTTTCAACACTACACTTGTCATCGTAATTTAGGAAAATTACAAAAAAATTGAACTACGTTGTGATTACCGCTTACTAATAGGAAAGAAGTTTCACCTCGATGAGTAGCTTCCCCGTGCAAGGAAAGCATGTAAGGAATCCAACAACTTGATCCAGATTGGGGCCAATAGATTTTATTGCCAAGATCTTCACTCTGCGCATAGGCTGGATCAAGCTTGTGGGAATCATTTTCTGGAAGACGGTCGTAAATACATCAAGAATAAATTTAAAAATGTGAATTTCAAGAAGATGGAGAAGAAGATGAGTGTTGTACCTGAACGATTATGGATCCAATAAAGAGTTCGGAAAATTTGGCAGACGAGTACACCAACACTGTCAATTTCGGCGCGTCAATGACCCTAATTTTTGTTGGACCTTCTAGATCAGATACAAGCAATCTCTCAAGGAAAGGCGCATTCTCAATCACCACAACGTGGAACAGCTGGAGTGATCTCTCCACAATTGATGTCTTGTTGCGGCGCTAGCAAGACACATAAATCCGTCGGAGATTCGTCGAGCCGATGTGGAGGCTAATGAACCCGTGGATCTGCTCAAGACGAAGGTACTCGAGCGCAGTACAACTACGGAGCAGTTGCTCCATAGCCTTCTTCGAGATGACAATGTCGAAGAGGTCGAGCTGCTTGAGTTGAGGGAGAAGAAGGGCGGGCGTGGCATTAATCTAGGTAAGATAGCAGGAGCTGAAGCTGGCGCGGCACTGCGTTGGCGCGAGGCGGAGCGCGGACAGCGGCAGATAGATACATCGTCCAGCTTCAAAGCTGAGCTCCTCGAGCTGATCTAGGGCGGGGGATAAGAACCACTCGTCGAACTTGGCTTGGACCTTGTAGTTGGTACTGAACATGCAGATGTCAGGGCGTCTGGCTGGCCCAAGGTGCGATGAAAGGATCTTGGAGACTGCGGCCATGCGTTCGCAATCCCCATCGCAGAGGCAGCTATGAACGGTGAGGTTGAGGGGCATGCGACGCCAGAGGGGGCGCCACCGCCGAGAGAGCAGGGCGGTCCGCATGTCTGATTTTGTGGGGAGGAGGCCGATGATGACGAGCATCATGTCGTTGGGGAGGCTGCTGATGAAGTCCAGGCTCGCCGGATGGGGTTTTGGCTCGAGCCGCCTACGCTTGTTGGCTGCCTCGCTGTCCATTTCAACCGGCGGCAACGTTGGTGTACATGTGTGCTGGTGTGTGTTGTGTGCTGGCCTGCTAGGTGTGCGCGAGTGCGTCCTTCTGTGCATGCCGCCGCGCAATGGTGAATAGTGTATGAGTTCGTCCTTCACGCGGAAGAAGTGTGCCCTCAATTTACTGGCGTGCGGGGTGCTACCCCGAGTGGTTTAAACTTCTTTTCTTCACGGTGTGTCAGATGGGCCTCTAGTTTACTTATTTTCACCCACTGCCACATGGGCCAGCACACGAAGATAGAGAACACGAGCTGACAAGGCAACATGTGGACTGGTTGACCAGTCAACTAAACAATATATGGAGCTATACGCTGACACAGTGAGCATATAATCCGTTGGTATAGAGAGTTCGAGTGAGAGGGGAGGCCCTTGAGAGATTGCAGAGAGAGAGAGAAAGAGCTACTCCCTCTGTTCGATAATGTAGTGCCAACATTTTTTTAAAGTCAAACTTTTGAAACTTTGACCAAGTTTATAAAGAAATTACTTATATCTATAATACCAAAGATAAATGATAGTATGAAGTAAGTACATGTTGTGATGAATCTAATGATTGTTCCAGATATAAATGTTTTTCTCCACATATACCTGCTCTAACTTTTCTTAGGTTTGACTTTTCAAAACATCCATATGCTTATGGACGTGAGAGAGTACCTAACTAGAGAGAGTGTGTTAAATAGAAAGAGTGACTGAAAAATGTGTGTCTGCGTGTGTGAAGGAGACATGGACAACACACGATAAAAGTAGAGAAAAAGTGTGTGTGTCTTATGCAAACATATCACACATGCATCTTCAACAGCGGAAGCAAGGTGCGGAGATAGTGTGTGGTTGTTTTAAACCGAGAGAGAAAGACCCCTATCACGTGGCCAAGAGGGGTCTGACAAACAAGGGAGAGAGGACGAAAGAGACGTGCGGAGAAAATGCAGACATGGGGAGGAGAGAGTGTATGTTTGTCATAGAGAGATCCCCTGGAGATCGTGATGGGACTACATGGGTGGGAGATCGAGTGAAAAGGTGTGCGCGATAGAAGATACCCCGAGAAATATCGAGATAGACGTATGGATGGAAGGAAACAATACGTGTGTTCCTGATGACTAGTGAGAGATAATCATACTTAGGGGGGAGTCCGTGCGCCTACGATGGAGTGAGGGATTATGGTACTTAGGGGGGTGTGTGTCACATAGAGAGAGAGAACAAGGGCGGAGAGTGTTAGGTGGATCTATGTAGCGTGAGCGAGACATGTGTATGTGTGAACCTGGGAGATATAAAGTTTGAGAGAGATAGAGGTGCCCCGATAAGGCTGAGTGGTGCGTCAGATAGCTGAGAGGGGGAAAGAGGTATTCCATCCGCTCGATAATGCAGTGCATGTAAATTTTTTAGAAGTCGAACTTTGGAAACTTTGACCAGGTTTACGCAAATGTTATTTATATCTATAATATCAAAGATACATCATACGAAACTACATCTCATGATGAATCTAATGGTATATGTTTGCCGTTCTCGATGTAAATGTTTTTCTGCACGTACATGGTCAAACTTTGTGATGTTTGACTTTTCAATAAATCTATATGATATGGACCGAAGAGAGTGCCTAAGTCGAGAGAGATCAAGTGCGTGTGGAGGATAATGAGTGAGTGTGCAAAAAGAGTATGTGTGTGAAAGAGAGAGGGACAACAAACGATAAATTAGAGAGAGTGTGTGTGTTTTCGTTTCTTATGCAAACATATCACACATGCATCTCTGAGATAGAAAACCGAGGTGAGGAGATATACGAAGATAGCTAGTGCATGATTGTTTGCAACGGAGAGAGACACCCCTATAGCACATGTCCAATAGAGGTCTGGCCAACAAGGAACAAAGGTCGAGAGGGACGCATGGAGAACATGGACGCATGGGGAGGGAGAGAGGGTATGTTTGTGATTGACCATGAGGGGACTATATGGGTGGGAGATCAAGGGAGGTGCATGCGTGATAGAAAGATGCCCCGAGAGGAATCAGATAAACCATGCACATGTTTGTGATGGAGACTAAGATTAGCTAGTCATTCACATATAGGGGGACTGTGTGTGCCTACAATTGAGTGAGAGACCATCATACTTGGCTAGGCATGAGATTGTGTGTGTGTGAGATGGAGAGAGAACGAGGGAGAGAGATAGATTTTTAGATGGGTCTATCAAGTGCGACTGAGATATGCATGTGTATGTGTGACCCAGGGAGATGGAGAGTTTCACATAGAGAGGGAAGAGCTCCAATATGACAGAGTGGTGCATGAGAGAGTTATGGGCAACGAGCCAAGGAATTTGTGTGCGTACGATGAGTGCACCCAAGATATTTAGCTAGGACTAGATAATCATAAATAGTGTGCGGGAGAGACCTATAGATGGAATATATATGCATGCGAACTAGAAAGACCCCCCCACACACATGAAGAGAGAGAGAGAGAGAGAGAGAGAGAGAGAGATGGAGAGAGAGGGAGAGGGATCAACAAGGTTTGTGTGTTGGATGCGTGCGATAGAATTGAAGATTGCCGGCGGGAGAGAGAGAGTAGGAGTCCGGGAGAGGGGGAGGTCGCGTTTTATGCATCAAAGACTGATATAAACCATGTTTCGATATAAACATGCATTCAAATATTTAAATTGGAGAACATGTTGTCTGCAATCCACACATGAACGGGGATATGCGTATATCAAACAAGTTCATTAATTTGACTTTCAACATATTCTTGGAGTACTATAATAATGTACAACATGCTACTCGATTGAGGTGTTCAATTTTGGATTTAGTTCACTATTTTGACCTGTTGAAAAAGCTATTTCATTGAATCGAGATATTTCATTTTGGGCTTGATTCCTGTTTTTTAGTGGGTCAACTATTTGTCATATAGTAAATCGTTAGCAGCTAGCATATAAAAACACATTACTCCCGAGCATCATCTCTCCATCTAAAAAAGAAGTGGCATGCTAATATTTCAAAATTTGATTCGAATTGACTTGGTAAGGTAGACGTGGATGCTCGTTCTCCGAAATTTGAACGAACCGTTAAATTGCTCGGTGGAATTGGCCTGAGCAAATAAATGGTAGACATGAAATTACCGGCCTATGTGGGATATGCATCAATTGGCCCGTTGTACATTGAGGGTAGGTTCATAAACCATGGTCGGCAAAACACCCTCTCCTCGCCCACTATTTCAAAACACGCTCTCCTCGCACGAAATCGCTTGCGCCCACTATATTTCAAAACATGCCCTCCTTGCCCGAAATCGCTTGCGCCCACTATATTTCAAGACACGCCCTCCTCGCCCAAAATCGCTCGCACCCACTATTTGGGAGAAGCAAAGTTACTCTACTATCACCGACCATCTATACACAGACCCAAGCAAAGAAGCCTAAAGGAAGGGGTAGAACTGTAACTCCCCTCCCCCACATTTCAGACAAATGCATCCATAAGACATGGTTCCCCCTCCCAATTCCCCATTCATACCTCGTGGGTGCCAAATCACCTTCTCCCCAGAAGCTCCCTTCTCCCGAGTCGCGAAATCACATCCCCTCCTCCATGGCGCCCCCACTGCACCAAATTCACAGCCGCCCTCCTCTCTAATCCCGGAGACGCTGTCCATTTGTCGTCGTGCACTAGACCGTGTGCCTCTTACTCCATGCTGCCGGAGCTGCCTCGACGACGGCTACGTGAACCGTACCGGAGCCGATTCACCCCCGCCATTGTTCAAGACACCGGAGCGGCTCCAACTTTGGATCCGTCCAGAGCCCCGGCGCAACTTCCCCGTAGCCATCGACCATCGTGACATCTCTGCTTTCCTGCTGCCGGTAGCCACCGCAACTGCGCCAGCCTCACCGACTCGGCAGCTGGAGCTGCCTACTTCATCAGGCCACCAGATAGGTCCCACCCTCATCTAAAATCACTTTATTTAGGCGTCAGTTGTCTGATTTTTTTATTCTGGGCCAATCGATTCCCAATGGGAAGCAGCACCCCTCGAGCCGTCGTAGCTCCTAGGCTATGGGTTGTGTCGGTGTTCTGGGAACGGGGGTCCCCAGACTTGCCTGCCTGGGGCCCACGGCGTGGCTGTGCTAGCGGGCCTGTACGACCCATCTTCACCGACAAGGCAATCAAGACCCTCGCGAGGGGCCAAGCCTCGCGAGGCGGATGACGCAAGACCTCCTCAGGAGCGGCCTCACCAGGATTCCTCACGAGGAGCAGAGATATCAAGGCAGGGCAAACCTTGCGAGGCTCTTGTGACGTGAGCCATGAAGATCAAGATCAGGCGGGCGCCAGGCGGCGCCAGCGCGCGTAGCGTCCTTGTTTCCTCTTTGGTGCTAAGGAGGCCAGCGCAGGCGCGGAGTACCGAGGCATCAGGCAAAGGTTTTCATATCGGTGCAACGAGACCAAGACCAGCAGGACGGCAGGACGGAGGTCACCGTGGAGCCCAAGACGGCGTCATCACCAGAGCCTTTCGTAGGCGAAGACCGCTTTTGTCAGGATAGCTTGTAGTAGCTGTCCCCTTTCAAATTGTCCGCCGTTGTTGGCTCCCTTCCCGCTCAATATTTGGGGAGATGACTAGGGCCTATATAAGTAGAACTAGCCACCACAGTAGAGGCAAGCAAGTCTGAGCTGATCAGACCTAGAGCCGACCCCTGGACACACACAAAACACAAGAACGCCTCAGCCTCAGGAGGCTGTTCTTCCCCTTGTACTTTTCATCATCATCCCAAGAGGCAATCCGCCACCACCACACTGGAGTAGGGTATTACACCACAATGGTGGCCCAAACTAGTATAAGCCTCGTGTCTTTGTGTCGCGAGTTCGTCCGCAAGATCTTAGTGAGCTAGGGCGTGGATAGGTAGGGAGGAAATCTCCGCGCGCACCCCAGTGTTCGAACCTTAAGTGTTTTGCCGGAACCCGAGATCCGACATTTGGCACGCCAGGCAAGGGTGCGCGGGAACTTCCCTCCCGTCATTCGCGTCCAGTCGCTCTGTCGTCTCCATGGCGGACGCTCGCCGCACTCGAGCTGAGCGCCGGGCTGCCCTCACCGCCCGCGTTGCTCAGACGGCTCCCGTCGGCGGGCCAACTCGTCATTCTCCGTCTCCTACCGCCAACGCCGCCACCAGCCCGGTGGGCAACGAGCAGCAAGCGTCCTCGCTGCACCCATCGGTGCGGCAGGAATGTCGCACCGCCACTCCATCAATAACACCGGCCGGTTCCTCGTGCCATGCACGTCGCACTCCCATGGACACGCGAGCCACGCTCCTCATGGCGAACGAGCTCCTGCGCTACTGCCCAGTCGACGACCTCTACAAGGACTGGCTCGACCGCGTCGCCGAGCTTGTCCGCGCCGCAGGGGGCTCCCCTATGCCATCCCTCTCTCCGCCAGGCCCTCCGCCAGCTGCAGGCAACGCAGCTCATGGAGTGTCTCCACCTCCTCTGCCCCAAGATGGCGCCTTGGCTCCAAGGCGTGCGGCTCCACGACGCGATCCACCGCGCCTGGTGCCCACGCGCGAAGAGAGTAGCTGCCAAGAAATTCCCCGGCCACGAAAAGCTTCACCTGCGCTACCCGCGACGCCTCGCCAAGACCGCGCGCTACCTGCGGTGGCAGCGCGTGAACCTCATCAAGACCAAGCTCCACCTCTGAGACGGGCCCCGGCAACCACAGCCAGTTGCCGCGCCTTCACCCCCGAGCTGTGTAGCGTCGCCTGGCCGGGCAAGTTCAAGAAAGATCTGCCCCCTCGCTATGACGACACCCTCGACCCCATGGAGTTCTTTCAGCTCTAAGAGCTGAGTGTCGAGGCGTCCAACGGCGACGAGAAAGTCTTGGCGAACTGGTTCCCTATGGCACTCAAAGACGGCGCCCGTTCGTGGTTCCTGAACTTGCCTCAGGCCTCGATCTCCTCCTAGGACGAGATGCGCGACCGCTTCGTCACCAACTTCCAGGGCAGTCGCGACCGCCCGTCGGCCGCGGGCGACCTGCGCTGCTGTCGGATATGGGGTTCCGGCAAACCATTAAGGTTCGAACACTGGGGTGCGCGCGAAGTCTTTCCCTCCTACAGATCTACGCCTAGCTCGCTAAGATCTCGTGGACAAACTCGACGACCTCACAACACAAAAAAACACGAGGTTTATACTGGTTAAGGCCACCATTGTGGTGTAATACCCTACTCCAGTGTGGTGGTGGTGGATTGCCTCTAGGGCTGATGATGAACAGTACAAGGGAAGAACAGCCTCCTGAGGTTGAGGTGTTCTTGTGGCTAGGGTAGGCTCTCGATCGGGTTGGATCAAGCTAAGATGAGATGCCCCTACTATGGTGGCTAGCTCTACTTATATAGGCCCCGGTCCTCTTCCCAAATATCGAGCGGGAAGGGAGCCAACAATGGCGGGCAAATTCGAAGGGGGACAGCTACTACAATCTATCCTGACAAAAGCGGTCTTCGCCTGCGAAAAGCTCTGGTGGTGACGCCATCTTGGGCTCCATGATGACCTCCGTCTTGCCGTCCTCCTGGTCTCGGTCTTGTTGCACCAATATAGCAACCTTTGCCTGATGCCTCGGTACTCTTCGCCTGCGCTGGCCTCCTTAGCACCAAAGAGGAAATAAGGACACTGCGCGCGCTGGCGCCCGCCTGGTGTCGTTCGTCATGGCTCACATCACGAGAGCCTCGTGGGGTTTTGCCCTGCCTCGATATCTCTGCTCCTCGTGAGCCTGGCTGGCTAGGCCACTCCCGAGGAGGTCTTGCGTCGTCCGCCTCGCGAGGCTTGGACCCTCGCGAGGGTCCTGTATGCCTTGTTGATGAAGGTGGGCCGTATGGCCTGCTTGCTTAGCCACGCCGTGGGCCGCAGGCAGGCAAGTCTGGAGACCCCCGTTCCCACAACGCCGACAGTAGCCCCTGGGCCCAATGTGCGCTCGGGCTTGGCTTCACGGCGAAGCCAAGGGTCAAGATCGGAGCACCCTAGGGCCCAAAAGCCTGCGGCCTCGATTGACGCGTGGCGTTTGATTGGACGTGGGCGTCTCCGCTTCCCCACGCTGCCTCGGCAACTGCACGACTTGACAAGTCCCTGCGACATGCAAGGAAAACCATCATTACCTGCGATCGTGGGAGACGTCGGTTGGCCTTCTTCCACTATAAATGGGGAGGGGCGGAGCCCCCATCACCCATCTCTTCCTCGCTTGCTTGCTTGGATTCTGCAAAAATTCGTTAGGGGTGCGCTATCGGATTTGCTGTCCACCCAAGCCTCGACTTGGCGCTTTGTATCGCGGTACCCGAGGGGCACGGATTAGGAGAGATGTGCCAGCTTTCAGGCTCGAACGAGGGTAGCTCGCGAGAAGGCAGTGAGAAGAAAAATGCTCGCGAGGGCACCTGCCTAGCCCCTCGTGAGGTATGCGAGAGACAGAACACGAGCAAACCAGAGCCTAAAATGCGGTAAGAGGCTAGAGAGTCAAATCAGCAATGAACACCAAGAGCAACTTCGATTAAGGAAAAGCGAGCCAACTAAGGAAAGCAAATGAAAAGCCGCGTCCGGCACCTAATCTAGTCTTCAAGCCTTCTCACCAGCGCGGAGCTAAGTGCTACCACTAGGCGTGGGCGGGAGCCCCAGGGCTGAGGCTGGCGCTCCTGAGACTCCGGGGCATGTACAACACCAACTCATTATTACGTGAGAGTGTCACGGGCGGCGATTCTTCATAGGCACCGGGCCTTCTTCACAGGCTCTGGGCCTTTCTTCACAGGTTCTGGGCCTTGCTTCATAGGCTCTGGGCATACTTCATGGGTAGAACTTCCGGAGGTGCTGCATGTTCCAGGCGTTTTGGATAGGTGTCCCTTCTTGCGTCTCCAGGCGCACGGCGCCAGTTCGAGATGTGGGCGACAACGAGCAGGCCCTCCCACATGGGTGAAAGCTTATGCAACCCTTCCCTGGAGAGGACCCGCCTCAGGACCAGGTCACCCGTCTCAAGCGTCCTGGAGTGAACGTTGCGGCAGTGGTATCGCCGCAACGCTTGCTGGTACCTTGCTTCCCTTAATGCAGCTTCGCGACGACATTCCTCCCCCAGCACGAGATCCATCCCCCGCGTGGCGTCCTGCTGTGTTTTGTCGAACGCCAGGACCCGTGTGGAGCAATGCTTGACCTCGTGAGGAAGGACTGCTTCGGCTCCATAGATGAGGAAAAATGGAGTCTCGCCGTTGGCTTGGTAGCGGTGGTGCGGATAGACCACAACACGGACTGGAGCTCGTCGTGCCAGCCCCTGCCGCAGGCCTCCAGCTTCTTCTTGAAGGTCCTTGTCTTGAGGCCCCTTAGGACATCTGCGTTGGCTCGCTCAGCCCGACCATTGCTCCTGGGGTGGGCCACTGAAGTGTAGCAGATCTGCGTTCCAAGGTTAGCACAGTAGGTTTTGAAGAGGTTACTAGTAAACTGCGAGCCGTTATCTATGATGATGCGGTTGGGGACCCCGAAACGGCCCACGAGGCCCTTGATGAACTTGACGGCAGAGCCGGCCGGGATGGTACGGACGGCTTCCACTTCCTCCCACTTGGTGAACTTGTCGATGGCGACGTAGAGATAGCGATAGCCCCCTGGCGCCCGTGGGAACGGGCCTAAGATGTCCAGCCCCCAGACCGCAAATGGCCATTTGAGAGGGATGGTTTGGAGGCCCTGAGCAGGCCGATGGATTTGCTTGGCATGGAATTGGCAAGCTTCGCAAGACTTCACCAGCTCGGTTGCATCATTGAGTGATGTAGGCCAGTAGAATCCACTACGGAACACCTTGCCAACGAGGGTCCGTGATGACGAGTGGTGCCCGCAGTCCCCGCCGTGTATGTCAATCAGCAGCTCACTTCCTTGATCGCTGGAGATGCAGCGCAGCGTGACATCATTCGGCCGCTTCCTGTATAACTCGCCATCTTGGATGCAGTATGCCGTGGCTTGTCGGGCCACGTGCTCCGCGTCCTCTTCCTTCTTCGGTAGCGCCCCGTGCGTCAGGTACTCCTTGAATTCCTTGGTCCAGCATTCCTCCTGGGGCTCGAGCGCCAAGAGCAGCCGAGCTCCTGAGGTCGGGCCACAGGCCGGGGCTCCCGTGACCGGAGGCTGTGGGAGCTCCTCCCGAGGCTGAGTAGTGCTTGAAAGAGGTGGCGTAGCTGATGGCTTGAAGAGCCGCTCCTCAGATACACCCGGCTCTTGTGGTTGCCGCTGGGATGCTCTCCTACCGATGTTGTCGGATTCTTTATTGGTGTCCCGGGGCACGTGCTGCAGCTCGAGACCTGAGAACTGCTTTTCCATCTTGCGTACCTCCGCGAGGTAGGCCTCCATGTGCTCGTCCTTCGTCTCGTACACCTTGTTGGAGAAGTTGACGAGGAGTTGTGAGTCACCTCTGACAGTAAGGCGCTTCAGCCCTAGAGCTGCCGCAGCCTTCAGACCAGCTATGAGGCCTTCGTATTCTGCAATATTGTTGGAGAGCTTCTCGCCGTGCTGAAAGCAGAGTTGCACGGTGTAGTAGAGCTTGTCCTGGGTGGGCGAGATGAGCACTGCTATAGCTCCTGTGCCCTGGTGCGCGAAAGCGCCATCGAAATACATGACCCAGCCGTCCGGAGCCTCGCTCCCTGGGGAGGTGGACCGGTCTTCCCCTTCCTCAAGTGTTGGGGCATCCGTCCATTATGCCACAAAGTCAGCGAGCGCAGCCCCCTTGATGACCCTGGTAGTGCTGAACTCTAACTGGAATTCTTGCAGCTTGATATTCCACTCAGCAACCCTTCCAGCTGAATTTGGGCTCCTGAGTACCCTCTCCAATGGGTAAGCTGAGACGACCTTGATCGGGTGCCACTGGAAGTAGTGTCGCAGCTTGTGTTAGGCCACCAAGAGTGCGAGCAGGAGCTTCTGAGGCATGGGGTAGCGTGCCCTTGCGTCTCTCAGTACGGTGCTGACAAAGTACACCGGGTGTTCGACGAGGGCTGACGCACTATCGAGGCTGGGGTCCTGCGGAGATTGGTGCATCTCCTGAGGTGGAGGGTTTCCTCATACTTGGCTGTCCTCAGGAGCTTTTGCGACATTGTCCTGCCGAGCTTTGTCTTCCCCAGCTGATGCCTTTGTTGCGTCCTCCTGACCCTGCGCCACTTCAGCTCCAGCTTGGCACGGCGCGCCCTTGGCTTGGCGTTGTATGGGAGACCGATGCGGGGGATGTCGAAGTCCACCAGCTCGGTGCGGTAGTTGTCACGTGTGCCCAAGGTGACAGGGAGACAGATCTGCCCTAGAGAGTGGGCAGCTCCACCACCCACTCCCGAAAAAGGCTTGCTAAGGTTGAGCCGCTCGAGCGGCACGTGAAGAAGGCTGAAGGCTTCTATGGAGAGCAAGTTGAGGCCGGCACTGCCGTCGATGAGGGTCTTGGTGACAGCCACGCTGCAGATGGTGGGCGTGCAGAGCATTGGGAGCATGCCGGAGCCGGCAGTGGAGCCGGGGTGGTCTTCGGAGCCGAAGGTGAGGTCGGCCTCTAGGGCAGCCCAACCTGGCGGAGCCCCCGGGCGCTTGGAGGCGGCCCGGATCTGACGGAGGAACGGTTTAACGTGGCGATCTGAAGGCAGTGCTTGAGAGCCGCCGAATAGGGCCGCGACCGCATGGTGCGCTGGCATCGCCTAGCGATCGGTGAAGAGGTCATGAAGCTCCCCCAGGAAGCCACTGTGGATCCCGGGAGGTTGAACAGCCAGGCGCGCGGCTCGCCGGCAAGGTCCATGGGGAACCAGTTGGCCATGATCTTGTCGTTGCCTCCGGCTTTGAGGACAGCCTCCTCGTACGCCAGGAGGAACAGCGTCGGGTCTGCCACGCTGTCGTAACGCGGTGGCATCTCTGGCTTGAACTTGGTCGGCCACCGCACTCGGTGCAGGGCGGGGGCCAGGGCTCGGTACCCATATGCCCCGCTGCCGACATCGGTCGCAGAGGTCGATGGCGTGGCATCCGCCATGGGAGCGAAGTGCGGTGGCGCGGGGCGCAGGTTGGTGGAGAGGAGCTCCGGCGCACCCCTACCTGGCGTGCCAAATGTTGGATGTGGGGTTCCGGCAAACCCTTAAGGTTCAAACACTGGGGTGCGCGCGAAGTCTTTCCCTCCTACCGATCTACGGCCTAGCTCGCTAAGATCTCGCGGATGAACTCGACGAACTCGCAACACAGCAAAACACGAGGTTTATACTGGTTCGGGCTACCGCTGTGGTGTAATACCCAACTCCAGTGTGGTGGTGGTGGATTACCTCTAGGGCTGATGATGAATAGTACAAGGGAAGAACAGCCTCCTGAGGTTGAGGTGTTCTTGTGGCTAGGGTAGGCTCTCGATCGGGTTGGATCAAGCTAAGATGAGATGCCCCTACTATGGTGGCTATCTCTACTTATATAGGCCCCGGTCCTCTTCCCAAATATCGAGCGGGAAGGAAGCCAACAACGGCGGGCAAATTCAAAGGGGGACAGCTAGTACAAGCTATCCTGACAAAAGCGGTCTTCGCCTGCGAAAAGTTCTGGTGGTGACACCGTCTTGGGCTCCACGATGACCTCCGTCTGGCCGTCCTCCTAGTCTCGGTCTCGTTGCACCAATATAGCAACCTTTGCCTAATGCCTCAGTACTCTTTGCCTGCGCAGGCCTCCTTAGCACCAAAGAGGAAATAAGGATGTTGCGTGCGCTGGCGCCCGCCTGGTGTCGTTCGTCATGGCTCACGTCACAAGAGCCTTGTGAGGTTTTGCCCCGCCTCGATATCTCTGCTCCTCGTGAGCCTGCCTGGCTAGGCCACTCCCGAGGAGGTCTTGCGTCGTCCGCCTCGTGAGGGTCTTGGATGCCTTGTTGATGAAGGTGGGCCGTACGGTCTGCTTGCTTAGTCACGTCGTGGGCCGCAGGCAGGAAATTCTGGGGAACCCCTGAGGGAGTCCTGGATTAGAGGGTCCTCGGACAGTCGGACTATATCCTTTGGCCGGACTGTTGGACTATGAAGATACAAGATTGAAGACTTCGTCTCGTGTCCGGATGGGACTCTCCTTGGCGTGGAAGGCAAGCTTGGCAGTACGGATATGTAGATCTCCTCCCTTGTAACCGACTTTGTGTAACCCTAGCCCCCTCCGGTGTCTATATAAACCGGAAGGTTTAGTCCGTAGGACAACAACCATCATACCATAGGCTAGCTTCTAGGGTTTAGCCTCTATGATCTCCTGGTAAATCTTCTGTCCTCCTTAATGGCACTCCAGGACGACAATTTTACTGCAAATGTGGGGTGAGATAGGGCGATCCGCTCTCCCCTCTTATTTTTGTCCTTGCAGCTGACCTTCTCCAAGCGGCAATTAATGATGCCTTTGCGCGTAATAAAATCCACCTGCCTTTCCCTGCAAGGAACCAGCAAGATTACCCAGTAATTCAATATGCCGACGACACCATACTTGTCCTTCCAGCCTCCCCAAGACAAGCCTTGATACTGAAAAACATCTTAACTGACTTTGCAACATCCATTGGATTGAAGATCAACTTTCATAAGTCAACAATTATACCCATTAACTGCCCTACGGACCGCGTTGCAATCAGTTGGCACACATTTTTGGTTGTGTTGTTGGGAAAATGTCGCTACATACCTAGGTCTCGCCTCTGGGAACAACACGGCCAATAGTCCTTGATCTCATGCCCTTGTTTGCATGGTGGAGAGAAGACTTTCTGCTACCCTCAACATGATCTCCTATGGTGGAAAACTTTCGCTGCTCAACTCTGTGATTACCTCCTTGGTCATATTTGCACTTTGTGCACCTTTGCGCTTACCTACTAAAATCATTGAGCTGCTGGACAAGATTAGACGTAAATGCCTCTGGACCAAAAAAACTGATCAAGGTGACAAATGTAACTCCTTGGCATCTTGGGATATGGTGTGCAAACCCAAAGATTGTGGAGGTTTGGGAGTCATCGACCATCGAATCCAAGGTGACGCTCTTCTCCTAAAATTTCTTCATAAATTCAACAACAACTGGGATGTGCCCTGGGTTCAGCTTATTAAGGATACCTATTATGATGGCCGGATCCCACATGCAACCGATCCCTGCGGTTCTTTCTAGTGGAGAGACGTGTCCAAGCTCATGCCGATTTTTCGTGGAATCACTCAAGTCCGTGTGGTAATCGTACCACGGCCCTCTTTTGGAAAGATGACTGGTGTAATGGCATCCTAGCAGATACTTACCCACGTGCTTTCTCGTACACCACTGAGGAGGACATCTCGGTAAAGGATTTCTTGGCCACTACGTCACTGCATGAGGCGTTTCATCTACCCCTATCCCTACAAGCATATGATGAAGTAAGACAAATTTAACAGGACACCAGGGATGTAAGTTTGTCGAATGCTTCGCAACGCAAGGACATCTGGACATATGTTTGGGGAGATAAGGACTATACCACTCACAAATTCTATGCGTTCTGCTTTCGAGACATCCAATGTCATCGTGCCTTTCATTGGCTCTGGAAATCCAAATCAACCATGAAGATCAAAGTTTTTGGCTGGCTATTGCTCTCGGACCATTTAAACACAAGGAATAGGCTTAAACGACGCCACTACAACTTCGGGAACAATCATGACTGCATTCTATGCGGGCAGCACATTGAGGAAACCCTAGAGCATTTGTTCTTTGGATGTTCTATCATCACCCAATGTTGGGCCACTCTAGGTATTGCCTGGCAACAAGGGGGACTTGTCTTTCCAAAATCTCAATGACGAAAGACACTTGGGGGAGACCACTCTTCATGGAAGTTTTCCTTCCAAGCGTGGAGCATATGGAAAAGAAACAACAAGCACTTTAGAGGGATTGCACCGTCCCATGCTTTGCTTGGCCTAGTAGATTCAAGGTTGATTTTCACTCCTAGCTTATAGAGTTAAGGAGAAGCACAAAACTTTATTCCTTTGCTTCATCCTCACTCCAATAAAGTAGCCTTTCTGTCCTTTCCCAAAGGGAAATGGATTTGTAAGTAACCATGTAACTTTATCACCCTCATTTAATTGATTCTTTCACAGTGGGGGGTTCCCCTACGGTTTACGGTAAAAAAACCGATCTCGTGGTAGATCAACTCTTGTAATACTCATATTATCAAGATCAAACAACCAGGAAGTAGGGTATTACCTCCATCGAGAGGGCCCGAACCTGGGTAAACATCGTGTCCCCCGCCTCCTGTTACCATCCGCCTTAGACGCACAGTTCGGGACCCCCTACCCGAGATCCGCAGGTTTTGACACCGATATTGGTGCTTTCATTGAGAGTTCCACTGTGCCGTCATCATAAGGCTGGATGGATCGTCTCGTTGTCAAGGACAACATCACCTCTTGGGAGTCCTGGCTGTAGGCCAAACTCTCCGACTAGGTGGTTTCGTCATGATCGCCCGTTCGGCCGTTGCACCGACGATGACTTCTCGGGTCATCGAAAACAGCCTCCACGTCAGCTCGGAATTCGCCAAGCAGTTGGATCCAATGGAGCTCTCTTCCTTCACTACTGGAAACTGGGAATTTGCCATCAGCCAGCTCTTTGCCATCTGCCAGCTGATGGCAAAGAACGTCTTTGCCATCTGCTTATAAAAAATATATGGCAAAGAACTGACAGACGGCAAAGGACATGGTTGCCATCAGCCAATTCTTTGCCATCTGCTAGTGGATGGCAAATAATATTTGCCATCTGCCAGCAGATGGCAAAGAGGTGGGTAGGGTCCGATCTTTGTAACGGCCTATCAACCCACCTCTTTGCCATCTCGCCGGCCAGATGGCAAAGAATCTTTTTCGTCTGCTGGCAGATGGCAAAGAAGTGGGTGGGGCCCAATGGATGACGGCGCTGTAACGGCCAAGTAGCCCCACCTCTTTGCCATCTACCAGCCGCTGGCTGATGGCAAATATATGGGCCTTTGCCATCCGCTGGCTGATGGCAAAGAAGTTGGACTATCTCCTCCCCTCTCTTCTTCTAAAAAAAATCTACTCCATTATCTAAAAAAAAACTCACCCAACCACCGCACCCAAGGCCTCAAATTTCTGCTGGTCCGGACGACGCGACAAGACCGCCACCGCCAAAGACCGCCGCCCGCCCGCCCTCCCGCCACCGCAGCCCTCCCCGCCCCTTCCCGCCACCGCAGCTCCCTCACACCACCCCGCCACATGCCCGCCTCTGCGCCCGTCCCTCCACTGTTCCAGCCACGGCGCCGCTTCTTCCCCAACCCTAGCCGCCGCACGCAGTAGCCATGGCGGACTGCACCTTCAGCGCCCGGCAGCCGCCGCTCGTCCATGCTGTGAAGCCATCCCCGCCCTGCTCGCCTTCGTCCGCCTCCGTCGCGGACCGTCTCCTCCATCCCCGACCACACGTCCCCGCCCTCGTCTGCGGCCATCACCGACCGGCTCCTCCGTCCCCGACAAGTCATCCCCGTCCTGCTTGCCGTCTTCCGCCGAAGAACCCGGTGGCTGTCTCGATTCTCTGCCTCCCCGACCACCTCTTCCGATTTTGCGAAGGTGATGCCCTCTTTGCTGCCCAACCACCTCTCCCTGTACATGTTCATGCTCTGCTGCTTATATGTTCAGAAAGCTGAGAACCATTTTGACTTATGTGATCTGAAGACCCCCAACCTACTGTAAAATGTTTGAAGACCCTGATTAAACATGCCTAGAGCTATGTGATCTACACCATTTTAGCAAATGAGAAATATGATATAAGTGATGACTGCTGAGACAATCCTCCAGGAGCATTAATTTTCTCAGAGACTAGAGAGTGTGCAACAGCAAGTTCCCGATTGATTCAAAAATTAGCATGAAAGTAAAAAAAAAGTAACACACACACACAGACAGACAGAGTATTTTGTTTTGTTTTGATGAAGACACAAAAAATCTGGGATGAGGATATAAATCCTTTTTGTTTTGTTTTGATGAAGACAAAAAAATCTTGCTAGTTCTATTCTCTTCAGTTTGAACTTTGGAGCACATCAGGAAGCGGCCACACTGGTACAATATGAAAGATCTTGCATTCTGGTATCCTAATTCACAACACTCATTGGTGGATATAGTTTTGTTTCAAAGTATTGGTTGCAACATAAAAAAATTGGAGATTAGTCTCTGTAGGATAAGACTCCATTTCCATTTTCATATTAAAAATGAGGTCGTGTCCTTTGATCAAAAAAGATCTTGCCTATATTATCAACACTTACGGTTATAGTAGTACATATTTTGCTATACTCAGTGTCAACTCCTATATATTCCGCCAGGCTTAGTTGCATTTTAGAGTTGTCCTTGATGTTCGGCCCCCCTTATGTTTATTTCATGGCTCCGTCGTTGCCTACTTCACATACAGATTGGATATTTAGTTGTATATTTAGCACCAACAAAACCATAAAGCTTACTATAGTCTCCATATATATATTTTAAAGAAGATTAGATCACGTTTCATTATACACACACAAAGAAGAATACCTTTCTATTATGATTATTTATTCATCATTATTTTAGGCATATTAGTATGGAAGCTAGGCTAGTATTGTGGTAGTGATTCCAGTTTGATTCGTTGAAATCAGCAGTTCTTTGTTTCAACTCCGAGGTTGGCGCTGATGTCATTGGTGAGAAAATTAGATGAAAATCCCTAGTCTCATCTACCGTCTCAAAGAACGTCCCACGATAATCCCCAGTCTCATCTACCGTCCTCTGATTATTGTCCAGCTTGTTGCACTATCCCATGTGAAGAAGCAATCTATCTGAGAAAGAAATTTTAAGAGGCTGGACTATCAATTTTAAGAGGATTTTTAACCCAGCTTTTTCTGTTTAGTGCTGGTTTGGCTTGCCTTAGCTTTTATATTTGAACAATCAGGTTCACAAATAGATACCAACCTAGACACGAGCTGGATAAACCCTATCTGATTTTATTTTCTCCACTTGAGATTTGCAGGGGAGGTTGCATTGCCCGGAGGAAAGGCAGAGGAGGGTGATGCTGATGATGCAGCAACATCATTAAGGGAGGCAAAGGAGGAGATTGGGCTTGATCCAGCCTTGGTCACTGTCGTTTCCTCGCTTGAGCACTTCTTGCCCAAGGTAATATGTCTATGAGTTCTCGCTTATACCCCTACTGGAAAAAATCACATTGTATAGCGGACAGACTATTTAAGTGCACACTAAAAGGCATGTTAGTTTTTTTTCTTCTTAGACTTCCAAAAACACATGCATGCAGCCTAGATTTAGGATATGCTTATAGATGTTTTGAGGATTATGTAGTAGGCTTTTCTTTACAGTCCACTTTTGCCGGATAGAATTTATCTTTGTCCCTTTGACACCACGACACCCCCGACACCCGACACATCTTCGACCTCCTGTTGACCGAAAAGGTTCTCTTCGGCCTTCCAGAGGCCGACGGGGTCATATATTTGTGAATTATGAGTTAGGTCATATATTTTCCAATTTTTTTATGAAAAATATCATATATATTTGCGTTGATCGGGTGGATTTAAATGTGCAGTTGTTTCATTGTTGTGAGGGTCTGGTGTTCAACGACCTCCCCGTGCGTTCGACGAGCTCCGCCCCTGTGTTCGTGGGTGAGCACAAATGACATCTCCTCCTCTCCCCCTTCATTTGCTCTGTTCCGGTCTTCGTGCCGATGAAACTTGCTAGCTATAGGTGTATTCAATCATCAGTATGCGTGACCACTATGCGTCTCCCGTTTGAAAGGGTTACATCTATAAATATGCATTCATTTGCATATTTATAACCGTAATTCTTTTGAATTGTCCAACGTTATCCATGGACAGCCCGAGTATGTATAGATTGGGTTCATTTTCCCATATGCTCTGCTCCGGATCCGATGCAGAATTTCGTCAGTGCCTCTGTTGTTCTCCGGTACACATCCTCTCTCGCTTATTGCCGAGACGTGTATCAGAGAACAATGGGAGGTGCTGCCAAATTTTGTGTCGGATCCAGAGCGTAGCATGGGAAACGAACCCAATCTACACATATTCGGGTGGGATTAGGACCTATCTTTACCTATTAGCGTCTAGGTTGCATGGACGTAATAAAAGCGAAACTCTATTAAGCGATGAATATGGTTTGCTGAGTTATGTATGTATTTCTTGTGTGTCCAGTAGCTAGGCAAGATGAGTGATCGTGCGTGGATGTACACCGGTCACCCTAGTCAGAAAGACATGACCCCTGAATGGATGAAAAAAACCAAGGGGTTTATCAGAGCCACATTTGCAAATGGACAGAAAACAACCTGGTGCCCTGTGTCGAGTGCGACGACAATCGTAAGATGTCAGAGTTTGAAATGATCAAACACCTGCAGAAGTGGTGTTTTACGCCCGGTTATATGATGTGGACATTTCATGGTGAGTCTGCCCAACGTTCCAGAGCTGAGGAGGGCCGTCGTTGCACCGACGAGCATGGTACCGGGATGGAAGACATGGTGCAAGACTATGATGATGCTCGGGATTCGGACGATGAGATGGAGGAATCTGCAAAGGCCTTCAATGATATGTTCGAAGTCTTGAGCGTCCTCTCCACGAGCACACCGAGCTTTGTCAGTTGGATGCCATCGCACAAGTAATGGCTCTGAAGGCTCAATTCAACTTGGGCAGAGAATGCTATGACGCGATAGTGACACTATTTGGACGCTTTCTACCCAAAGGCCATATAATGCCTGCAAACCTGTACCAGTCGGACAGAATCCTCCGTGTCATATTTAACCTAGGATAGCTCTAAAATGACCTATACTTAGCATCTTTTCCTCCAAAATGACTTAATATGCTTAGCTAGCTCTAAAATGATATAATATGCTTAAGAAATGACATATTTTAGGTCCTAAATGACTTCATATGCTTAGCTAGCTCCAAAATGACATAATAACCTTACTTAGCTTCAAAATGACCTATTCAACCTAGGCTAGCTCTAAAATGACCTATACTTAGCATTTTTCCTCCAAAATGACTTAATATGCTTAGCTAGATACAAAATTACATTATTAGCTTAATTATCTCCAAAATGACCTATTTAACATTGGCTAGCTCTGAAATGACCTATACTTAGCATTTTTCCTCCAAAATGACTTAATATGCTTAGCTAGCTTCAAAATGACCTATTTAACCTAGGGTAGCTCTAAAATGACCTATACTTAGAATCTTTTCCTCCAAAATTAGTTAATATGCTTAACTAGCTCTAAAATGACATAATATGCTTAAGAAATGACATAGTTTAGCTCCTAAATGACTTCACATGCTTAGCTAGCTCCAAAATGACGTAATAACCTTACTTAGCTCCAAAATGACCTATTTAACCTAGGCTAGCTCTAAAATGACCTATACTTCGCATTTTTTCCTCCTAAATGACTCAATATGCTTAGTTAGCTCAAAAATTACATAATAAGCTTAATTAGCTCCAAAATGACCTATTTACCTAGGATAGCTCTAAAATGACCTATACTTAGCATTTTTTCCTCCAGAATGACTTAATATGCTTAGCTAGCTTAAAAATGACCTATTTAACCTAGGATAGCTCTAAAATGACCTATACTTAGCATCTTTTCCTCCAAAATGACTTAATATGCTTAACTAGCTCTAAAATGACATAATATGCTTAAGAAATGACATATTTTAGCTCCTAAATGACTTATATGCTTAGCTAGCTCCAAAATGACATAATAACCTTACTTAGCTCCAAAATGACCTATTTAACCTGGGATAGCTTTAAAATGACCTATACTTAGCATCTTTTCCTCCAAAATGACTCAATATGCTTAGCTAGTTCAAAAATTACGTAATAAACTTAATTAGCTCCAAAATGACCTATTTAACCTAGGATAGCTCTAAAATGACCTATACTTAGCATTTTTTTCCTCGAAAATGACTTAATATGCTTAGCTAGCTTAAAAATGACCTATTTAACCTAGGATAGCTCTAAAATGACCTATACTTAGCATCTTTTCCTCCAAAATGACTTAATATGCTTAGCTAACTCTAAAGTGACATAATATGCTTAAGAAATGACATATTTTAGCTCCTAAATGACTTCACATGCTTAGCTAGCTCCAAAATGACTTCACATGCTTAGTTAGCTCCAAAATGACATAATAACCTTACTTAGCTCTAGAATGACCTTAGCATGTTTTACACCAAAATGACTTAGTATGCTTAGCTAGCTCAAAAATGACATAATAACCATACTTAGCTCCAAAATGACCTATTTTACAGATAGAATTTGCATCATAATAATCTTCACATTTTAGTTGCATCATAATAATCTTCTTCTTCTAGTCTTCTTCTTCTAACTTTCTTCTTTCCCATTTTACAGATTTGCTTAAGATCAAAGAAGCTTGGGTTGATGGAGTGCTTGTATTTAGTTTTTGTTTTGACCTTGTGAAACTTGCTACCTATGGATGAAACTGTGTAATATTGATGAAACTATGTATATGTATGGATGAAACTTGCTACTATTGGTAACATATGTTGGATACCTATGTGTTCATGACTATTGGTAATATGTGTTGAATATGCTATATTGGTCATATAAATATATTTGTGTTTGATTTCTGTGAAATGAATTGATATAAGAAAAAACAAAATTAAATGGGGCAATATAGTCACTTTGCCATCTGTGGCGTATGGCAAAGAGGCCACGTGTCATCTACATGTAAAATTTGGGCTGGCCTATTTGGGCTCTTTGCCATCGGACAGAGATGGCAAACCTCTTTGCCATCTCTGGCGGGGCGGCAAAGCATGCAGCCTTTGCCATCTGTGGCCGGGGCAAAAGAGCACTGCAACCTTGCCATCTGTTGGCGGGGCGGCAAAAGAGCTGCAGCCTTTGCCATCTGGCGGCGGGCGGCAAGAAACTGCGACCTTTGCCATCTGTTGGTAGATGGCAAAGTATGTCGTTAACCTTCTAACGGGCTAACCCGTTAAGAGGCTTTGCCATCTGCCAATGAGATGGCAAAGCCTGAACTCTTGCCATCTGCTGGCAGACGGCAAAGAAGCCTTTACCGGCAGGGTTTCAGACAAACTGTTTGCCATCTGCTGGCAGATGGCAAAGCCTTTGCCATCCGCCGACCATGCCTTTGCCATCTGTCATGGCAGATGGCAAAGTGCCAGATTCCAGTAGTGCTTGAACGAGCTCTTGGATCGCATCGCCGCCTTGGGAGTAGCTACGGAATATAATCAGATCGGGCTTAAACCCGACAAAAGGGAGATTAACTCTCCGCCGGTCACCCATCAGGTAGCGGTGGTGGAGGAACAACGCAGCGATTCTTCCTCTATCTTGAGGACAAATTATGTCCGGATTCCCGAGCTCTTCGAGCCAGATACCCATCTACGGGAGGACATGGCCCAAGCCTCGAACCTAGAATCAAGCAGCGGGCCAGATCTATTGGGCAACATCACGGAGCCCGAACTACCAAGCTCGGAAACTCCTCCGACCCTGGGTCTCAGATCGGGTCACGGTTCGGACCTAAATCTTACCAACCCACCCAGATATAAGTGATCTTTCCCACATTAGACAAGAGCCCCAAGAGACAGTACACCACTATTGGGCCAGATTCCTCCTTGTAATGAGCAAGGTTAAGGACTGTCATGAGGAAGACACAATTTCATTCATTTGCAAAATTGCACGGACAGGGAATCCTCAACGCCATAAGTCGCCGTGACATAGCACACTTCACCGACCAAGCGGCCATAGTATGGAAGCATCTTGTCTGCGATGGAAAAGCGCTGAAAACCCAAACAAAATTTTGGGATCCTCCAGCTCTCACAAAACCCCCCGTCCGAACTAAAAGGGTGTACTCTCGTAAGTCACCCGATCCAATTACAAAGAAACAAAAGCCCACTACAGGGCGTGGAACCGTATTGGAGGGATAACTTAATGGGCCATGCAAAATTCATAGTACAGCGGATACCATGCCAACACACAGCCTTAGAGCATGTTGGGTACTTCGGCAGGTGGCCAAGAGCGGCGAGGATCTCCTCATCAACAATACCGCAGAGCACCATCCCGTGGAAAACAACAATACATTATTGACAATCTTCGAGACCTTCGCCTCAAATAATAGGCTTAAGTGAGCACTCCGCAGCCTTGCCGAAGTCTACCACATGGCAACAATAAATCCATGGAGCGATATGGCTATCACCTTCAATGCCAGTGACGAACCTAAATTCCGAACAGCCCGCGCACCAGCCGCCTTGGTCCTTAGTCCAATTGTGGATGGCTTAGGGCTTACTAAATTGCTCATGGACGGCGGCAGCGGATTAAACTTCATCTATGACAAGACTCTTCAAAAAATGGAAATAGAAAAAGTCGCATTGAGCAAAGCAGCACGACCTTCAGAGGAATCATCCCTAGTTAGGAGGCACAATGTGCTGGAAAAATCACACTAGATGTGGTATTCGGCATGCCGGAGAATTATAGGTCTGAAGAAATCACATTCCATGTGGCCCCGTTCAATAGCGGATACCACGCCCTTCTAGGGCGGGAGCCATTCACGATCTCCCAAGCTATACCCCTTTACGGGTACATGAAGCTCAAAATGCCCGGGCCCAATGGATCATCACTATACCTAGTGATCCGGACATAGCACTCCGCGCTGAAAATAAAACAGCCGCACTGGCCCTCGAGGCATTATCCGAAGCCCTCGCGGCCGAAGAATTAACTGCGCTGCACTCCACAGTGGACAGGGACGACGTGATACTCGACAAAAGATCCAAGTCCACCTCTTTTAAAACAGCGGACGAAATAGTCAAATTCCAAGTCCATCCAACGGACCCTACAAAAACAACATCCATCGGGGTACAGTTAAACCCCACGATGAGCGCCACACGGGAGTTCTTGCACGCGAATTGGGACATCTTCGCCTGGCATCCTTCAGACATGCCAGGAATCCCACGCAGGCTGGCCGAGCATAGCCTTAACATTCTAAAGGGATTCAAGTCGGTCAAGCAAACACTTCAGCGCTTCTCTGAGCCTAAGCGACAAGCCATGGGAGAGGAGCTAGCCAAGTTACTGGAGGCCGGATTCATTCGAGAAATAAAACATCCGGGCTGGCTAGCAAACCTGGTGATGATTCCAAAGAAGGACAAATCCTGGCGCCTATGTGTTGACTTCAAGGACCTTAACAAGGCTTACCCAAAGGATCTCTTCCCCCTCCCTCGCATCGATCAAATTATCAATGCTACCGCAGGACACGACTCATTGTGTTTCCTCGACGCATACTCCAGATACCGTCAAATTAAGATGGCGGAGTCCGATCAAGCCACAACGGCATTTATTACTCCATACGGCCCCTTCTGTTTTAACACCATGCCTTTCAGGCTCAAAAACGCCGGTGCAACCTATCAACGCATGATTCATATATGCTTGGAGACACAGATCGGCAAAACAGTGGAGGCATACGTAGACGATGTGGTCATTAAAACCAGACACGTCGAATCCTTAATAGAAGACTTGAGGCTCACGTTCAACAATCTCCGAACATACGACATTAAGCTCAATCCGGGAAAATGTGTCTTCGGCGTGCCCATCGGAAAGCTCTTAGGCTTCATCGTCTCCAACAGAGGAATCGAAGTAAATCCAGCTAAAATCTGAGCTCTATCGCCATCCCAACAGACCTCAAGCAAATCCAGAAACTAACTGGATGCGTGGCTGCCTTAAGCCGCTTCATCTCCCGATTAGGGGAAAAGGCACTGCCTCTTTATCGCCTTCTTCGACGCACCGAACACTTTCGATCGATTTGATGCGCCACGGCCGAATTTGAAGAAATAAAAGCCGTTTTGGCCACAAACCCAATCTTGGCCGCGCCAAATGTCAGCGAACCACTGTTGTTATATATAGCGGCAACACACCAAGTAGTAAGCGCAGTGCTCGTCGTCGAACGAGAGATGAACATACATAAATTCCCGCTTCAAAAGACGGTATACTATGTATCCACTGTCCTCACTCCATGCAAATAACGGTACCCACATTATCAAAAGATAGCATATGCGGTCTTCATGGCATCCCGGAAACTACGACACTACTTTCAAGAGTGTTCAATTACGGTGGCCTCTGAAGTACCACTCAACGACATAATAAACAACCGCGAGCCCACAGGACGTATTGCTAAATGAGCTATTGAGCTCCTCCTGTTCAACATAATATACAAACCACGGCGAGCCATTAAGTCACAAGTACTGGCTGACTTCACCGCCGAATGGACAGAAGCCGAACTCCCTAAAGAGTACGGCGCGTACTCCAACTGGATCATGCACTTTGACGGCTCTAAAATGCTGGCTGGTCTGGGGCTGGCGTCATCCTGACATCCCCCACTGGAGATACAGTCCAATACGTACTCCAAATATTATACACAGACTCCAACAACGCATCAGAATATGAAGCCCTGTTACATGGTCTCCGGATGGCAGTCTCCATGGGCATTCAACGCCTGGAGGTGCGTGGGGACTCGAACCTCACAATATCTCAAATAAATGGAGACTTTGATGCCAAGGATCCAAAAATGGCGGCTTATCGCAACACCATCGTCAAAATGTCAGCTCGGTTCAAGGGGCTCGAATTCCACCATGTGGTCCAAGAAAACAATCAGGCGGCGGATATCCTCGCCCGTATCGGCGCTAAGCGCGACCCTGTCCCACCTAATATCTTCTTGGAAAGACTGTTTAAGCCATCCGTGGTATTGGAAGGAGAGACCGGTAACGATAGTCCGGACCCGGCCACCACACCAGACACCATACACTCTGACGTAATCAGAGGCTCTACCACCGAAATAACACCTTCTGCCCACGTGATTATGGCCGTCATCGCCCCGTGGACAGAACCCTTGTTGGCTTACCTAACTAAGCAGGAACTACCTGAGGACCCAAACGCGGCACGTTGTGTTCTGCGATGGTCTAAAGCCTACAAGGTCCACGAGGGCGAGCTTTATAAGAAAAGCGCTACTGGAGTCCTTCAAAGGTGTATCTCCGAAGAGGAAGGATGGCAACTTTTGGCAGAAATTCACGCTGGACATGGCGGCCACCATGCCGCAGCTCGGGCCCTTGTAAGCAAGGCCTTCCTTACAGGTTTTTATTGGCCGACAGCCCGGGCAGATGCACAGGACCTCGTTCAACGTTGCGTCGGTTGCCAGATTTTCGGAAACCAATGCCATATGCCACCTACCTCTCTCAAAACAATCCCCATCACTTGGCCCTTTGCAGTCTGGGGGCTTGATATGGTCGGACCCCTTAAAGGGGGAAGCCATAAGAAAAAATACCTATTGGTCATGGGGGACAAATTCACCAAATGGATAGAAGCCAAACCAGTTAAAACGGCCGAATCCGGACCAGTGATAGACTTCATATCCGGGGTTGTACACCGTTATGGCGTTCCCCACAGCATCATCACCGATAACGGCTCGAACTTTACAGCCGACGAGGTAAAACTTTGGTGCAGCAACATGGGCATCAAGCTTGATTATGCTTCTCTCTATCACCCGCAAACTAACGGTCAAGTCGAGCGAGCAAATGGTCTTATCATGAGCGGCATTAAACCCATATTAGTGTGATCCTTGAAGGAATCCGATACGCACTGGGTAGAGGAGCTCGACCCCGTACTATGGGGGCTGCGGACCACGCCGAATCGCACTAACGGATACACACCGTTTTTCATGGTGTACGGCGCAGAGGCGGTACTGCCCTGTGACATAATTCATGAGTCACCTAGAGTGCGCATGTATGAAGAGAAAGAAGCCGAGCTTGATTGGTAGGACAGCTTGGACGCCCTGGAGGAGGAGCATGATGTGGCAAAAGCCCATTCCGCATTCTATCAGCAATAGGCTCGAAGGTATCAAAGCAGAGAAGTACGGGCCAAAACTTGTAACGTTGGCGAACTCGTTCTACGCCTACCGGAGAAGAAAAAGAACAAGCTTAAGCCCAAATGGGAAGGTCCCTTCATTATTAACCAAGTTCTGACCGGTGGAGCGTACCGTCTGCGGGATGCATCGGACAATCGACTCGAGCCAAACCCATGGAACGCAGCCAGACTCCGAAGGTTCTACGCCTAGTTCCGGACTCTATGTTTATCTTCTTACCTCTGTCAATTTTTTATATATATTTGTTATCTGTCTTTTCTTTCTTCCTTCCTTTTTGTCTTCGAGGCCTTACAAGGCTAAAATGTGTATTGACTACACAATCTTGACGCGCTAGCCGCGCTCATGATACCTGGGTGCTTCTTATACAGAAGCTTAATATAGCTATGCTCCGGGCTCTAGGCCCCACACATGTGTTACTTTTCACATGTACCTTTTTTCGCCATTATATGCATCGATATGACTTAAGTTTTGGTCAAGCTGGGTTGCCTGGCTCTTGTGTTTATGCCCTATGTTCCCATTAATTCGGCTAGGGCATAAGGGGAGCACCTCTATGATTGTTACAGCCGGGTCAGCCGGATGTGTACCTCCGGGTGAAGCCGAAAGCTAGTGTTCTTAAGAGAATATTCGGTCAGTGAACAAAAGATGATTTTTATTTATTGTACTGCATGCCCCCAGATGTTTATATCCTGCGTCTCTTTTCGCAGTTCGGACATGCACATTAATGCATGCGTACCTAGGGAAAGGAACCCTTAACGGAACTATTCTCCCTGGAAGATGTTTCTTACTATCCATGTAATATAACATAGCTAGTTGGGTACTTGTCTGTTCAAGCACTTATAACCCCTATGCCTTGTTTCCATGCTAAGGGAGTCCTGGATTAGGGGGTGTCCGGATAGCCGGACTATAACCTTTGACCGGACTCCTGGACTATGAAGATACAAGATTGAAGACTTCGTCCCGTGTCCGGATGGGACTTTCCTTGGCGTGGAAGGCAAGCTTGGCGATACGGATATGTAGATCTCCTCCCATTGTAACCGACTCTGTGTATCCCTAGCCCTCTCCGATGTCTATATAAACCGGAGGGTTTTAGTCTCAGAGACGAACAACAATCATACCATAGGCTAGCTTCTAGGGTTTAGCCTCTCTGATCTCGTGGTAGATCTACTCTTGTACTACCCATATCATCAATATTAATCAAGCAAGAGTAGGGTTTTACCTCCATCGAGAGGGCACGAACCTGGGTAAAAACATCGTGTCCCTTGTCTCCTGTTACCATCCGCCTAGACGCACAGTTCGGGACCCCCTACCCGAGATCCGCCGGTTTTGACACCGACACACGCGTACCCCGGTTTTCACATAACTAAGCAGGTATTCGGATACACTCCGGGCTGTCGGGTCCGGAGGTCGAAGCGAAAAGGTCCGCCATGACAAATGATTTACAATCCGGCTAGGGACAATACATGTCACTTGAAGTACACTGTCACTTAGACTAACTAAATTCTTCTTATATACCATCCAACAGGCTGTCTAGCCTACAATCCTATTGGGAATACTTTGCGGCTAATTCTACCTGGTCATACACCAAACTGACGGGGATTTCTTTCCCATCAGACCCCACAGGTCCGACCTCGGCCATGTGGTTTAGGTCAGCCTTGGTATATCACGTCTTCACCATGGCCCAGGCTTCCCTTGCACCTTGTCGGCAGGCTGGTATCTTCAATAATCTCAAGCGCTGCCGCGCTCCCTTGAGCTTCTCTACAAGCTCCCCCATTTCTCCTGGCAGGGAGGCGGATGGCCACAAGGCTTGGGCAATGCCCTGCATCACCTGCCGAACTTGTTCGTGCAGTTGGGAGAGCTCTGGCAGAAGATCACTTGCAGACCGGGGCATTTCCTCGGCCAGGGACGACCGTCGACATACATACAGATATAACTCATCGGCGGTTTCTTCGCCGAACTCTTTAAAAGTTCGTTCAAGCACTTACTAAAAATGTCGCGTCGAAGCCTCTTATTCTCCTTTACGAAGTCAGCAAGCTGGGCTCGAACATCTTTCAGTTCAATGCCCAGCCGGATATTGGCGTCTTGGAGATCGTTTTTCTCTCGCCTAACCCATGTAAGCATGCGCTCGCCAGCCATTAGCTGTCGTTTAGCATGTTTCTCATCCCCTCGCACGATCTCCGGACTCACTCCGGAGTCATCTGCAGAATATATTATTATATTTGCACGCATGCCGCATAATACCTGGTACATGACATTCTTTGAAATGGAAACAAGTGTTACCATACGGGGCCTTCTAGGACTCCTTCACTACGGCAACTGCGGCCTGAAGCTGGGCTTTGCACTCCACCAGCTCTTGAGACAACTAGGTATTCTTCTCCATAAGAACCTATGCAAACAATGATCCTTAAATCAGTTGTGCCAACTGTTTCAAGTCTCAGGGGCTACTGATATACATAATTATTAGATCTTGTTACCTGTATATCCTTTACATACTAGTCCGTGGCTCTAGCAAGATCATTTTGAGCAGCTCGGATGTACGCGTCTCCTGAGTTGAAGGCATCAAACGCCTCTTGGGAGAAACAAGCATTGCGGAGTACGGCCCGGCGACGCCTGTGATTCATGGCGCTCTCCACTTCGGAATTCGTAGCGACAGCCTATCCGCATCCTCTGTAGGAGGAACATCCGGCGTTGGCCCCATGTTAGCGTCCGCCGCTAAGTCCGGCTCTAGAGCCCGACTGGTGGAGGCGTGGCCGGCAACCTCTCCGGATATAGTCCGGCGAGCGTTTTCCCTACTAGGAAACATGGGCGTTATTATATTTTAAAAGACGACAACCATGGAGTGGGGTTCTTTTTTCATACCTCTGCGACGGCGTCTCAGTCCTGACTGCCTTCCTTTTAAGCCTACCCGACTTTGGTGCCCCTTGTTGGTGAGTCACTGCGGGTTCGGCGTGGCGTCCTGAGGGCCTTCCCTGTAAGACACCATATGTATGCGGTAGGAGAAGTGCAGAAAAAAGGATCCTTCTTGGAAGTTAGGACTCCGGTTTTACTTACATGCGAGGCGGGGAGTAGCCCCGGATAATCGGCTACGATGGCCACCATGGCACCGTCGTAGCTTAATTGATAAAACTTCCTGTCAATAAACTCCACAAATGTGTCCGGATCTTCTTCGAGTCAAGGATCGAGGGCCCGGTCAGGGTCCTCCGGTTGTGGAGGCGTGATGTGGACCTCCCTTACAGCTTATCGCAGTTCCTGCTATGAAATGGCAAGGTAAATACTTATGACGAAGAATGCAGGAAGGTTTGGAGTAAAAAATAGCAGCTCACCCAGCTTGGGGGGTTGTACATGGAGAATCGATCCTGTGGCTTAATGCGGATGAACTCCTCTTCCTCTCCTCTGTACAAATCGGACAGAATTTTTGCTAGAGCAGCGACTGAGTCCGGTCCCTTACAACCGCAGGGGGTGGCGTCGTCTTCTCCGTTGAAGTGCAAAATGGGTTGCCCCCGATACTGGAGTGGCTGCACCCCCGCATTATAAATATTGACATAACCTCGATTATTGTCAATCCTGACTTGGCCAGCATCTATATCCGGCCCATCAGGTAAAGGACTTCTCCGTTATCTTCCTCCTGGGGGCTCCGAGGGCACCAATTGTGGCGTTTCTTCAAGAAGCGTTGTCGAACTCAGGAAGGCCCATCCGAATAGGGTCCAGAAGGGGGACGTCCTCCATATAAAACCACTCTGAAGGCCAGTCTTCGGATGTCTTCTTCGGAGTACCCGACAGGTATCTGGTCCCGGCGATGCGCCATATTTCGGCTCCGCCCACTTGATATATTGACCCCTCCTGTGTACAGGGTACAAGGCAGAATAGCCTCTTCCATAGCTCGTAATGAGCTTCGCAGCCCAAGAACAGCTCGCAAAGGGCGACGTAGCCAGCGATGTGTAATATGGAGGCGGGAGTAAAGTTATGCAGCTGGAGGCCGTAGAACTCTAGGAGCCCGCGGAGGAACATATGGATTGGAAATCCGAGCCCCCTTAATAAGTAAGGGACAAGGCATACCCGCTCCCCCATGGATGGGTTGGGAAAGCTCTCCGCTTGCTACCCACCATTGTAGGTGGCGAGTCCGGCTCGAACTGGGACCATATACGCTGGAGGGAGGAATCCCTGGGTCTGTAACTCTACTAATGTAACGCCCCGGATGTAACTTTCCATAATTGTAACTCCAACTCTCGCCTTTTCCGGAGATGCGATATGATTTTACCTTCGTGGTTGGGTTTTGTCCTTTGTTTTGCATTTTGTTCATGTCATGCATCTCATCTCATAGCATCATGCGCATTGCATCGGCATTGTTTTCTTAAAAACTTGCACCCGTTCGTAGTTGCCGTGTCCCCCTTGCTTTCGTTGACCGTTCCGAGACCAATCGGGTTTTCGCTCCCCTCTTGACCGTGACCATCTAACCTCTCTTGCCAGTGCATCGACCTCCTCGAGCACCCCGCGCCGGCCAGGTTTCCTCACCTCATCTAGCTCTCCCTTCGGTTCTCTCTCTCTCTCTCTCTAATCTCTCAGCCTCTTGTCTGAATTTCTTCCCCGTGCCATGGCTTTGCAGCTCCTGTCGCCGCCCGCTTCATCAATTTCAGGACGCGAGCGCTGTTCGTGTGACCACACCCTGAACCGCCCGAGGCCTCCTGCCTCCCTCATGCTCGTCGCCGAGCACCAGTGCTCCAAGGCAGGCCCTTCTGCAGCTCCTCGTCGCCTCCCTCTCCTTCTTCCCTGGTTCTTCCTTCTCCCTAACCTCGCGGCCTCTCTCTGTCTTCAGGACGAACAGGAGGAGCCTCGTTCGCGCCATGGATCCCTGCCTTGCCGGATCCGAGGTGGATCCATCCATCCCCGCCGTTTCCCGCTACCCGGATCCGCCACCCTTCGCCGGAGTTCCTTGCCGGCTCGCGCGCCGACCTGCAAGTTCCACGCTGCCGCTGCTCTCCTGCTTCAACTGCTGCTGCCTGCTTCACTTGGTCGAGCAGAGCACTCGCCCGCGTCGTTGACCGCGCCTCCAGTGCCTGGGCCGGCAGCCTCCAAGCCCAGCAACCGGCCTCCTCCAGCCTCTGCCTCGCCCACGGGCCTCTTCCGCGTTCGGCCCAGCCAGATCTGGCCGCTAGGTGAGCAAACCCCCAGCCCCTCCAGATGCGGCCCGGATCATGTTTTTTTTTTCGTCTGCGATTTTGTCCAATTCTCCAGAGAGTGCAGATTTACAGAAAAACCCCTAAGCATCATGCATATAATAACTCATGAACCGTGCATCGGATTAAAATGTTTTAAACATGTAAAATGCTTAGAATTTTGTGTAGATTAATCATATGCCACTTTCATCCATGTTTGTAATGTTTAAACTGCTGTTTGTTTAAATTTGCTTAAATGCCATGTTAAAATGATTTATTTCATAACTAAATAACCGTAGCTCGGTTTTAAATAAACTTTATATGTAAATGGAGTGGAAAAATGCATAGATTAACTTGGTGCACTTTATTTTCCTGTTTAACAACAATAAAATATTATTTAGGGCAGAACAGTACCGAATCTAAAATATTGCTCATGAGGATTTTCCGGAATTGTTGTTTGTTGTTCCGGCCTCATTTAAACTTGCCTAAATAGTTGGTTTACTTATGCTTCACCTCTAGCCATGTTCAACAACATTTAATATTGTTTGGTAGCTTATACGAGATTAAACTAAATATGTCAATGTGGTGTTTTGTCAATCTGCAACTCGTTGCATATTGAGCTCCACTTAACTTGTAGTATTGTTTGTTGCACTTTGCCATGCCATGCCTCATTAAACCGGACATGCATCATACTTGATTGTGCATCATGCATGATTATGCTTGTGTGTTTACCATGTTGTTTGTTTCTTTCCGGTGTTGCTTCTTAGTTCCGGTTATGTTGCGATTGTGAGGATTTGTTCGACTACTCCCGTTCGTCTTCTTCATGGACTCGTTCTTCTTCCTTGCGTGATTTCAGGCAAGATGACCGTCACCTTGGATCTCATTACTATCATTGCTATGCTAGTTGCTTCGTTCTATCGCTATGTTGTGTTACCTACCACTTGCTTGTCAAGCCTCCCAAATCACCATGATAGCCGCTAACCTTTGTCACCCTTCCTAGCAAACCGTTGTTTGGCTATGTTACCGCTTTGCTCAGCCTCTCTTATAGCGTTGCTAGTTGGAGGTGAAGATGAAGATTGCTCCATGTTGGATTATGTTTATGTTGGGATATCACAATATCTCTTATATTATTAATGCATCTATATACTTGGTAAAGGGTGGAAGGCTCGGCCTTATGCACAGTGTTTTGTTCCACTCTTGCCGCCCTAGTTTCCGTCATATCGGTATTATGTTCCCGGATTTTGCGTCCCTAACGCGGTTGGGTGATTTATGGGACCCCCTTGACAGTTCGCTTTGAATAAAACTCCTCCAGCAAGGCCCAACCTTGGTTTTACCATTTGCCTCACCACCACCTATACCCTTTCCCTTGGGTCGGCCAACCCGATGGTCATCTTTATTTTAGCCCCCGGCCGTTGCTTCTCTAAGTGATGGCTCGAACCGGAGCTTCTTGAGAGCCACCACGGGGAAACTCGACGCCTGGTTTTACTCGTAGCATGTCTCATCCGGTGTTGCCCTGAGAACGAGATATGTGCAGCTCCTATCGGGGTTGTCGGCGCATCGGGCGGTCTTGCTGGTCTTGTTTTACCATTGTCGAAATGTCTTGTAAATCGGGATTCGAGTCTGATCGGGTCTTCCCGGAGAAGGAATATCCTTCGTTGATCGCGAGAGCTTATCATGGGCTAAGTTGGGACACCCCTACAGGGTTTGAACTTTCGAAAGCCGTGCCCGCAGTTATGTGGCAGATGGGAATTTGTTAATGTCCGGTTGTAGATAACTTGACACCAGATCCGAATTAAAACGCATCAACCGCGTGTGTAGCCGTGATGGTCTCTTTTCGGCGGAGTCCGGGAAGTGAACACGGTCTTTGGGTTATGTCTGACGTAAGTAGGAGTTCAGGATCACTTCTTGATCATTACTAGTTGACGACCGCTTGCTTTGCTTCTCTTCTCGCTCTTATTTGTGTATGTTAGCCACCTTATCATGCTTAGTCGCTGCTGCAACCTCACCACTTTAACCCTTCCTCACCCATTAAGCTTTGCTAGTCTTGATACACATGGTAATGGGATTGCTGAGTCCTCGTGGCTCATAGATTACTACACCAACAGTTGCAGGTACAGGTTATGTGATGATCATGATGCGAGAGCGATGTTTACTTGTTTTGGAGTTCTTCTTCTGCTTCTTCGATCAGGGGATAGGTTCCAGGTCGGCAGCCTGGGCTAGCAGGGTGGATATTGTTTGAGTTTCTGTTTCTGTTTCATCCGTAGTCGGATGTTGATCTTGTATATGATGTATTGTTGTATTCTTGTGTCATTGTATGTCTTGTATGTATCCCCATCTATTATGTAATGTTGATGTGATGATATCCACCTTGCAAAAGCGTTTCAATATGCGGGTCTATCCTTGGTGGTACCTTCGAGTTCCTTTTGGATAGGGTCGCATATTTGGCGTGACAAGTTGGTATCAGAGCCTCGACCGACCATAGGAGCCCCCTTGTTTGTTGGCCGTTGTTGAGTCTAGAAGAAAACTATTTTGAGTCTTAGGATTATATATATCAGAGAGTAGGATTCTTTTTACTCCTCAGTCCCTTCGTCGCTCTGGTGAGGCCTCCCGACGTAGATGTTTTGTCTTTCCTCTCCTTAAATTTCACGAATTTTTTTTTAGGATCACGCGGGTATCTTGGGATCGTTACGATAGTCTTGTGACGAGAACATTGTTCTTGGTGCCTCCTGACATTTAGGGGTTGTGGCAGTGTCCCGGGGAGTTGAGCTCCGAGGTGTTGTCGTCACAATTTTATCGTTGCAATTCTGGAATACCTGAGTTTTGCCGACATCGAAAATCTCTTTTATGCAGTTGTTGGTGAGATAACCTCGACGCCATCCAGTACTGGGGAGTTCGGGAGTATTGCCATAACTCGTATAACAGACGCTTTTCGAAGGTTGAGGTACACGATTTTCGGAGTTTTCTTGGTTACGTGTTGACGGATGGATACAAATTTGGATCTAGGTATTGTTAGTTTGGGTGATATATTTTGTGTCCCCTGTATCCCCAACACCTGATTGCATAACCAGAAAGTTTCGGGAGTTTATAGGTGGGAATTCAAGTAGCTCCTAGAATATCTTTCTGACAGATGCATGATATGAGATCGGGTAAATCTTTATCATATGTATTTGTTCCGGCTTATTCTGCGAGCCAATCCTTTGTTTTCTTTTATTTGTGGTATTCGAGTTGCTTCGAAGTCAAATGTTGAATCCATACCTTTTCCTAAACGGTGTTCTCATATTGCTATGTGAATACTAATCCTTCCTGATCATCGAGGTCGTCATGTTAATTTTTTTCCCAACCGGCGTGCTTCTCTTCAAGTGGATCCGATCATTTCAACATTTGCGAGATCAATTCAAAGTCTTCTCTACGTTTGTTTCATCCATCCCAAGTTGTCTTTGTTTTCCCGCCCTCCCACCCTTTTTCTTCAAGGACTCAGATTTCTCAATCATGTATCCTTTTATTTGTGGGAAGTCTCTTCATTCTTTTCTTTCAATGTTCTTATCCGGTGATTTCCCATGAAGATGCTCAACAGTTTCAAGTTCATCATCCTTCGTTGTTGTTTCTTCTCCGGCGGATCCAATTTCAAGCTTTCGATATTCATCATATTCCTTTCCTCGTTTCTAATGATTTCTCATGCCGATGCACCTCTTAATCATTCACTTCTCGCTATTCATTTGTCCTGGAGTGCTGAAGATATCTCAGAAGGCTCGTCTTTTCTTCCAAGATCTGTTCAAGCTATTTGGAGATTATTATCTCATTCAAGTCATTTAATTCAACCGGTGCAACCTCTCTTTAAAATCCTTCAACGATGTTTCTTTCGAGTGGGCCCTAACCCACAGGTCTTTTTCCAGGATCTTACCTGACTCTTCTAATTTTCCTGGAACTATTCTCAAATTCATTTCAAAGTTTGACGTAAGAATGAATTTTCATCAGTCACATGCCTTCTCCAAGGTCGCTTTCAAACTCTTTTTCATCTTTGGCTCAACCTTTCCTCTTTTAATCCTTCCGAGTTTCTCAACAATTTGGTGGTGTTTCTCCTCGTCATTCTCAGCATGTGAAGACCGAAGAAGAGTTCCTCTTAAATCCTTACTTGTTCTTCCAAAGATGCGTAGTTCAAGCTTGATGCCATCCTCTCATAATTGTTTTCGATTGTGACAATTCTTTTCATACCATCCGGAGCATTTCATGAGTTGTTTCCATTTCTTTCCTCTGAAGGCCATCATGTCATAATTCTTCATTATCAGCGTGTAGCTACCGTTCTCCAAATCCTACCGGTGAATCGTTCAAATATCCTCTGATCAGTTCATGATCTCTTCATTCTCTTGTATCTAAATTCTCTCAAGCATCTTCATTCGTTTTCCAATTCTTCCCGGTGATTTGTGCCTTTGCTACTTTCATTTTCAATTCTTTCGGTGGTTCGTTCAAGATTTCTCTTCCTTCGTTATTGTATCAATTCACTCATTCATTCGTTGTTTCCAAATCCCACGAGTGGTTCCATCAATACCTTCTCAAGTTTGCGCTATCTCTATCCTTAATCCCTCAAGAAGAATAAGTAGTGTGCCAAATCCGTTGCTTATCATCATTTAAATTGGTGAAGGATACGCATAACGTAATTCTTATTATTGTTTCATCCAAGTGATCTAGTTTCTTCTTTCCAGAGTTATTCATCATGTCACATTTCTCGGTTCGAGATTCATCATCTTTTCTTTTCCGGAGTTCCAAGTTCTCTCGGTTATATAATCGCGAAGCTCCATCTAAATCGTTGCAAGGTTTCTCCTTGTGTCTTCAACTTCTCCTTCTTTTTATCATCATTTTATTACCGGAGTTCTTCATGGAGGCTCTACAATTTGGTTCGTCAAGGATTCTTTTCATTCTTCAATTGTTCTTCAAGATTTCTCTCGAAGTTATGACCCGCCAAGCTATACTCTAAAATAAACATGGTGTTCAACACATGTTTTGCTTTGAGGAGCTCAAGTATTCTTCTTCTTGCATTCCGAAGTGCAATTCTTTCTACCTTATCTTTTGAGATGGTGTTATGTCATCCTTGCCAATTTCTCCTCATGTTTCATGATTCATATTGTTGTCCGTAATGAGGTATTTAAATCCATCAATCTCTTCATTGGAGTTATCTTGGGTTATATTTCACCTAAAGCTTTCCCTAAGGATTGTTGCTATTTATGGTGCTTATAAATGACCCAAGTTCTTCATTTGTCCTCCCGGTGAAATAAGTTTCTCGTCTCCTTGTTGATATCAATCCAATCATTTGTTTCCGTTGGTGGCAGAAGCTCACCTCAAAATTTTGAGGTCTTTTCCATAAGCCCACTACAAGCTTATCTTTTCGTTGTTGGTTTTCCAACAACTCCATTTTAACCTTCTTGGAAGGGTGCTTTCCAAGCTCATTTGTGGCAGAAGTTGCCATTTTCTACTCCATTATGTTATTCCAATGATCTATCTTCTATTCTTTCTTCCGGAGGCATGGTGATGTTCCTCTCTTCACTCATCATCTCGGATTGTGAGGATCGTGTTCTTTTCATGCTTATCCATTGAACCGGAGTGTTGTGTCATCTCTTCAAGTTCTTTTCATCTTATCAAGTCTGGCATCTCTTTTCAACCGGAGTGTTGTGGCTATCATTCCTCTTTTAACCACAGTCTCGTCCAAGTTCTTTCATTCTGCCAAGTTCATATTCTATTTCTCCCAATTCCAACAGGAGTCTTGTCGTAATTGACCTTTATCATTCCTTGTACATCTCGTCTCAACCGGAGTGCTTTCTTGTACTTCTTGTCCATTGTAACCCTTTTCTTATGTCTTTCAACCTCCAAGGTTCAAATGGTGTTCCTTGTTTCTATTTTTCTACCGAAGTGCTCTCAATTGTGTTCAACTCCGTTGTGTTCTTTCTTTCAACTTTTTTTAACATCTCAAGGTTCATGGTTTCACTCGTTTGTCGAAGAAGCAACTTAGTTTTACCTCTTCTCTTCCTCTTCCGTTTCTCTCCGGTGCCATCCTAGATCTCGGGACGAGATCCTCTCGTAGTGGTGGAGTGTTGTAACGCCCCGGATGTAACTTTCCATAATTGTAACTCCAACTCTTACCTTTTCCGGAGATGCGATATGATTTTACCTTCGTGGTTGGGTTTTGTCTTTTGTTTTGCATTTTGTTCATGTCATGCATCTCATCTCATAGCATCATGCGCATTGCATCGGCATTGTTTTCTTAAAAACTTGCACCCGTTCGTAGTTGTCGTGTCCCCCCTTGCTTTCGTTGACCGTTCCGAGACCAATCGGGTTTTCGCTCCCCTATTTACCGTGACCACCTAACCTCTCTTGCCAGTGCATCGACCTCCTCGAGCACCCCGCGCCGGCCAGGTTTCCTCACCTCATCCAGCTCTCCCTTCGGTTCTCTCTCTCTCTCTCTCTCTAATCTCTCAGCCTCTTGTCTGAATTTCTTCCCCGTGCCATGGCTTTGCAGCTCCTGTCGCCGCCCGCTTCGTCAGTTTCAGGACGCGAGCGCTGCTCGTGTGACCACGCCCTGAACCGCCCGAGGCCTCCTGCCTCCCTGATGCTCGTCGCCGAGCACCAGTGCTCCAAGGCAGGCCCTTCTGCAGCTCCTCGTCGCCTCCCTCTCCTTCTTCCCTGGTTCTTCCTTCTCCCTAACCTCGCGGCCTCTCTCTGTCTTCAGGACGAACAGGAGGAGCCTCGTTCGCGCCATGGAGCCCTGCCTTGCCGGATCCGAGGTGGATCCATCCATCCCCGCCGTTTCCCGCTACCCGAATCCGCCACCCTTCACCGGAGTTCCTTGTCGGCTCGCGTGCCGACCTACAAGTTCCACGCCGCCGCTACTCTCCTGCTTCAACCGCTGCTGCCTGCTTTGCTTGGTCGAGCAGAGCACTCGCCCGCATCGTTGAGCAGACCCCCAGCGCCTGGGCCGGCAGCCTCCAAGCCCAGCAACCGGCCTCCTCCAGCCTCTGCCTCGCCCACGGGCCTCTTCCGCATTCAGCCCAGCCAGATCTAGCCGCTAGGTGAGCAGACCCCCAGCCCCTCCAGATGCGGCCCGGATCATGTTTTTTTTCCGTCTGTGATTTTGTCCAATTATCCAGAGAGTGCAGATTTACAGAAAAACCCTAAGCATCATGCATATAATAACTCATGAACCGTGCATCGGATTAAAATGTTTTAAACATGTAAAATGCTTAGAATTTTGTGTAGATTAATCATATGCCACTTTCATCCATGTTTGGAATGTTTAAAATGCTGTTTGTTTAAATTTGCTTAAATGCCATGTTAAAATGATTTGTTTCATAACTAAATAACCGTAGCTCGGTTTTAAATAAACTTTATATGTAAATGGAGTGGAAAAATGCATAGATTAACTTGGTGCACTTTATTTTCCTGTTTAACAACAATAAAATATGATTTAGGGCAGAACAGTACCGAATCTAAAATATTGCTCATGAGGATTTTCCGGAATTGTTGTTTGTTGTTCCGGCCTCATTTAAACTTACCTAAATAGTTGGTTTACTTATGCTTCACCTCTAGCCATGTTCAAAAACATTTAATATTGTTTGGTAGCTTAAACGAGATTAAACTAAATATGTCAATGTGGTGTTTTGTCAATATGCAACTCGTTGCATACTGAGCTCCACTTAACTTGTAGTATTGTTTGTTGCACTTTGCAATGCCATGCCTCATTAAACCGGACATGCATCATACTTTATTGTGCATCATGCCATGATTATGCTTGTGTGTTTACCATGTTGTTTGTTTCTTTGCGGTGTTGCTTCTTAGTTCTAGTTATGTTGCGATTGTGAGGATTTTTTCGACTCCTCCCGTTCGTCTTCTTCATGGACTCGTTCTTCTTCCTTGCGGGATTTCAGGCAAGATGACCGTCACCTTGGATCTCATTACTATCATTGCTATGTTGGTTGCTTCGTTCTATCGCTATGCTGTGTTACCTACCACTTGCTTGTCAAGCCTCCCAAATCGCCATGATAACCCCTAACCTTTGTCACCCTTCCTAGCAAACCGTTGTTTGGCTATGTTACCGCTTTGCTCAGCCCCTCTTATAGCGTTGCTAGTTGCAGGTGAAGACGAAGATTGCTCCATGTTGGATTATGTTTATGCTGGGATATCACAATATCTCTTATATTATTAATGCATCTATATACTTGGTAAAAGGGTGGAAGGCTCGGCCTTATGCCTGGTGTTTTGTTCCACTCTTGACGCCCTAGTTTCCGTCATATCGGTATTATGTTCCCGGATTTTGCGTCCCTAACGCGGTTGGGTGATTTATGGGACCCCTTGACAGTTCGCTTTGAATAAAACTCCTCCAGCAAGGCCCAACCTTGGTTTTACCATTTGCCTCACCACCACCTATTGGGTCGGCCAACCCGAGGGTCATCTTTATTTTAGCCCCCCATGGCCAGTGCTTCTCTAAGTGCTGGCCTGAACCGAGCCGCCTGTGGGGCCACCACGGGAAAACTCGAGGCCTGGTTTTACTCGCAGCCTGTCTCATCCGGTGTTGCCCTGAGAACGAGATATGTGCAGCTCCTATCGGGATTGTCGGCGCATCGGGCGGTCTTGCTAGTCTTGTTTTACCATTATCGAAATGTCATGTAAATCGGGATTCCGAGTCTGATCGGGTCTTCCCGGGAGAAGGAATATCCTTCGTTGATTGCGAGAGCTTATCATGGGCTAAGTTGGGACACCCCTGCAGGGTTTGAACTTTCGAAAGCCGTGCCCGCGGTTATGTGGCAGATGGGAATTTGTTAATGTCCGGTTGTAGATAACTTGACACCAGATCCGAATTAAAACGCATCAACCGCGTGTGTAGCCGTGATGGTCTCTTTTCGGCGGAGTCCGGGAAGTGAACACGGTCTTTGGGTTATGTCTGACGTAAGTAGGAGTTCAGGATCACTTCTTGATCATTACTAGTTGACGACCGCTTGATTTGCTTCTCTTCTCGCTCTTATTTGCGTATGTTAGCCACCATATCATGCTTAGTCGCTGCTGCAACCTCACCACTTTAACCCTTCCTCACCCATTAAGCTTTGCTAGTCTTGATACCCATGGTAATGGGATTGCTGAGTCCTCGTAGTTGCAGGTACAGGTTATGCGATGATCATGACGCGAGAGCGATGTTTACTTGTTTTGGAGTTCTTCTTCTGCTTCTTCGATCAGGGGATAGGTTCCAGGTCGGCAGCCTGGGCTAGCAGGGTGGATATTGTTTGAGTTTCTGTTTCTGTTTCATCCGGAGTCGGATGTTGATCTTGTATATGATGTATTGTTGTATTCGTGTGTCATTGTATGTCTTGTATGTATCCCCATCTATTATGTAATGTTGATGTGATGATATCCACTTTGCAAAAGCGTTTCAATATGCGGGTCTATCCTTGGTGGTACCTTCGAGTTCCTTTTGGATAGGGTCGTATATTGGGCGTGACAACTAATTGGCTGTGAGGGACGGAACACTTCTTCCAATAGGCTGGCTTAGGGCTACGGGAGCGAGAGGAGGAGCTGCGATGGCCGGCCATGATGGGATGGACCTTTCCGGGCACACTCTGATGGATACTCGCTGTGGGAGGATGGTGTGATCTTGATGTGAGGATCCCCGCCTCCTTAAATAGACGATTTACTTACATGGTTAGGGTGGCAAGTGTAAAAATGCCCCGACTTCTCGCATTCGCTTGACACATGGAGGATAGCCATTATTAGGCACATAAGCCAAGGAGTGCGAAATTCATGGGAAGCCGGACACTACTCGACAGGTACTCAGAATTTGGAGGAGAACCCGCCTTGCAATGTCGAAGACAATCTTCGCGCCGGACTCATCGTCATTGAAGCCTGGTTCAGGGGCTACTGAGGGACTCCTGGATTATGGGGTGCTCGGATAGCCGGACTATATCCTTTGGCCAGACTATTGGACTATGAAGATACAAGATTGAAGACTTCGTCTCGTGTCCGGATGAGACTCTCCTTGGCATGGAAGGCAAGCTTGGCAGTACGGATATTTAGATCTCCTCCCTTGTAACCGAATATGTGTAACCCTAGGCCCCTCAGGTGTCTATATAAACTGGAGGGTTTAGTCCGTAGGACAACAACAATCATACCATAGGCTAGCTTCTAGGGTTTAGCCTCTACGATCTCGTGGTAGATCAACTCTTGTAATACTCATATTATCAAGATCAATCAAGCAGGAAGTATGGTATTACCTCCATCGAGAGGGCCCGAAGCTGGGTAAACGTCGTGTCCACCGCCTCTTGTTACCATCCGCCTTAGACACACAATTCAGGACCCCCTACCCAAGATCCGCCGGTTTTGACACCAACACCCCCGTTCCAAGAACGCTGACAGCCGCATCAAGCAACAACCAAGAGAGACCCTCCAGAAGTACATCCAGCGCTTCAACAACACTCGCCTCAAGATCCCCAAGGTCACAGACGAGGCCATCATCTCCGCATTCTCCAACGGCGTCCGCGACGTCAAGATGAAGGAGGAGCTAGCTATCCATGAGGAGCTGTGCACGTCTCAGGAGCTGTTCAACCTGGCGACCAAGTGCACAAGAGCTGAGGACGGTCGCCTCTCCCTCCTCGAGCTGCCAGCTGCGAGCGCAGAGGTGAAGAAGGCCAAGGCCAAGGACGTGAAGCGCAAGGAAGCAGTTGTGCTCGCAGCGGAGCCCGACACCAAGCGAGGCAGAGATCAGCCCGAGTCATCCAAGAGCAGCCGACTGTTCTGTGCCTTCCACAACGTGAGCACCCACAACACCAGCGATTGTCAAGAGCTCAGAGTCATTCGGGAAGGACGCTTTGGTCAATGTCCCAAGCGCAGCGACCGGCGCTACGGCTGAGGAGGAGGACGTGGTGGCGGATGCTGGGACGACCGTGGCCCACGCCAGGAGTGGCGTGACAGGCCTCGCGAGGACCGCTGGCAGGATCATCCTCGCGAGGGCGCCTGGAGGGACCAGCCTCGTGAGGATCGCCCTCAGGGCAACGCCGATCTTCCCCTACTGCCGCCACCGCCAAGAAGGAACGACGACCACCATCAAGACAAGGGGGCTGGGGGCTTCTAGGAGCCGCGTGCAATCGCCTGCATCTGGGGCGGAGCCCAGGCCCCAGCCTCGCAACGTATCTTCAAGCAGTTTGCTCGTGAAGTGAATGCAGTCCTCCCCAAACTCGAGGACACACGCCCACTCAGATGGTCCCAATGCCCCATCATGATCAACTCGGCAGATCCGCTCAAGTGCGCAGCCACTGCTAACGCTCTCCCAATGCTTTGTTCACCAGTCATCAGCAACGTGCAAGTTACCAAGACCCTCGTTGACGGCGGCGCAGGGCTCAACGTCCTGTCCGTCGACACGTTTGACAACCTCCAAGTGCCATATGACCAGCTTCAGCCTACCAAGCCCTTCTCAGTGGTGACTGACGGCTCCACCACACCGATAGGGCAGGTTCGCCTCCCTGTCACCTTTGGAGAACATAAGAACTACCACACTGAGCTGAACGACTTCGACATCGCACACATCTGTCTGCCATACAACGCCATCCTCGGGTATCCTGCCCTAGCCAAGTTCATGTTATTTTGCCGAGCTTGGTCTTATGGTGCTGAGGCTTTTGCGGCACCTTTCTGACCCTGCATTACTTCAGCTATAGCTTGGCGCGGCGCGCCCTTGGCTTGGTGCTCCTCCCGAACCGCCACCAGCACTGCGCTAGCGGAGTACGGGGTGGCGGCGAGGTAGAGCACTAAGGGCTCGAGAGGCCGTGGTGCCACCATCACCGGAGGGCTGGTCAGGTATTTCTTGAGGTCTTGGAAGGCTCGATCGGCCTCTGGTGCCCATTCGAACGGGCCCTTCTTCTTCATGAGCCTGAAGAAGGGTAAGGTGCGCTGTCGGTGTCAAAACCGACAGATCTCGGGTAGGGTGTGCCGAACTGTGCGTCTAAGGCGGATGGCAACAGGAGGCGGGGGACACGATGTTTACCCAGGTTCGGGCCCTCTCGATGGAGGTAATACCCTACTTCCTGCTTGATTGATCTTTATGATATAAGTATTACAAGAGTTGATCTACCACGAGATCGTAGAGGCTAAACCCTAGAAGTTAGCCTATGGTATGATTGTTGTCGTCCTACGGACTAAACCCTCCGGTTTATATAGACACCAGAGGGGGCTAGGGTTACATAGAGTCGGTTACAAGGGACGAGATCTACATATCTGTATCGCCAAGCTTGCCTTCCACGCCAAGGAGAGTCCCATCCAGACATGAGACGAAGTCTTCAATCTTGTATCTTCATAGTCCAACAGTCCGGCCAAAGGATATAATCCGGCTGTCCGGATACCCCCTAATCCAGGACTCCTCAAGAGCTCCCTGAACCAGGCTTCAGTGATGATGAGTCCGGCGCGCAGATTGTCTTCGGCATTGCAAGGCGGGTTCCTCCTCCGAATACTCCATAGAAGATTTGGACACAAGGATAGTGTCCGGCTCTGCAAAACAAATTCCACATACCACCGCAGAGAGAATAATATTTCCACAAATCTAATCTGCCGACGCATTTTGTAGTACGACACTGCACCACGGCTCGGTCATTATTTGAACCATTTTTCACCACCAGCCACCTCACATATCGAGGCGGTTTCCTTGGCCCATCTTGTTGAAGCAGAGATCGTGTCCCCTTATCACGGGATTCTCATCAATACGGATGTGGGTAACCCAACCGCGCCACCAATTACGGTGGTTGGGACGTAAGAGGCTTTACCAGGAGAACGGGGAGGCGCATCGCCTCTTCCGCCCTTATAAAGGGACAAGGATCTACTCTTTTCACCCATGCCTTCTTCCCGATTCATTCCCTTCCGCTCAAGCTCCAACGCCCAACACTCCTCTTCTCTGACCACAAAAGGTTTTCTGAAGATGTCTGGATCCGGAGCAGGAGGCAAATGGATGGCCTCTACCATCCGAGAGAAGGATATCAAAAAGCTCCGGCAGGCCGGGTATCTGACCAAGAAAATCAGCCACCGTCTCCTCGACGGCAGGACAGATCATCCCTACTCCGGAACCCCACGAGAGGGTTGTATTCTGTCGGCGTTCTGGGAACGGGGGTACCCAGACTTGCCTGCCTGCGGCCTGCGGCGTGGCCCAAGGGGTGGCCCAGTACGGCCCATCTTCATCAGCACAAGCTCAAGACCCTCGCGAGGGGCCAAGCCTCATGAGGAGGGCTGACAGGAAGCTTCCTCAGGCACGGCCTTGTCAGGCTGGCTCGCGAGGAGGCGGAGAGATCAAGGCGGGGTACCTCACGAGGTGCCCATGACGCAAGCCATGACGACCAAGGGCACCAGGCGGGTGCCAACCCGCGCAGTGTCCTCGTTTCCTCTTTGGTGCAAATGTGGCAAGCGCAGGCGAGAGCATCAAGCAAAGGCACCCGTTTCGGAGCAACAAGACCAAGACCGTCGCAACGGCAGGAAGGAAGTCATCGTGGAGCCCAAGCCGGCGTCACCACCAGAGCCTTTGACAGGCGAGGAACAACTTTAGTTAGGATAAGTGTACTAGATGTTCCCCTTCAAAATGGCCACTTGTTGGCGCCCTTCCCGCTCAATATTTGGGAAGAGGCGCAGGGCCTCCGCCTATAAATAGGACTAGCCACCCACAGGGTAGAGGCATCATCTAAGGGAGGCATCGGAGAGAGATCCAGACTTCTCGCCTCATCTTAGCTTGATCCAATCTGATCGAGAGCCTAGCCACAAGAACACCTCACCCTCGTGAGGCTGTTCTTCCTTTGTACTGTTCATCATCAGCCCAAGAGGCAATCCACCACACCACACACTGGAGTAGGGTGTTACACCACAATGGTGGCCCGAACCAGTATAAACCTTGTGTCTCTTGTGTTGTTCCTTTGGTAGTTTAGATCCTACCAAGGCAACGAGGTGCAGGTAGGTAGGGGGTGAGATCTCCACGTGCACCCCAGAGTTCGAACCTAGAGGAACCCGAAATCCGACATTTGGCGCGCCAGGTAGGGGTGTGCCGGAGTCCGCCTTCTGCCGCTTTGCGCCCCGTCGCATTGTCATCATCATGTCCGGCGACCAGGCGGGCAACCCTGATCCCTGGGCGGCCTTGTCCGCCCACGCAGAGCCGCTCGCCCCGGGCGACCCCATGCCCCAGGCAGCTCGCGTTCCGCAGGGCGCTGCAGGCAGCGGGCGACATGGACAGGCGACGACATCTCTCACGCCGCGGCAGGCGCGGTCGGTGGCGAGGGCCTCCAACCACGCCGCGGCCACGACGCCATACAATCGACGGGAGCAGGCGAACTCAAGGGCTGCGCTCACGGTGGCTCGAGAGCTACTGCAATGCAGGCTGTTGGAGGGCGGCCGCGACGTGCTGCAAGAGCGGGTTGCAGAGCTCCTGGGATTCGCCGCCTTGGGGGCTCACCCCTTCTGCACCCAACTCCCACCTCAGGTCCAGGGTGGCCCATGCGGAGGCTCCACGCACGCCCGCGCAGCTCCAAGCAGACTCCAAGGCCACCCCAACGCCAGCCAAAGTTGCCAAGACGGGCCAAGAGCGGTGCTGCCTCCGCCCCCGGCCAGCGAAGAAGGACTCGCCACGACCCATGGCCCCAGTGGGCCATCGTGCTACCACACCCAGGTGCGCGCCTCAAGCAGAACTGCGTGGCACACGGAGCACTACGGCGGAGCCTTCGAGATGGCGGCCCTGGAAGAGTACGTGCCCCACATGATGGATCAAGGGCACGCGCAGGAGGACGAACATGGCTCGCTCCTTGGCCCAAGCTGGAGGGACGAGGCACCAGAAGCTGAGCTCTTCCAGGAGCCCCGGGAAAGCCCCGTCGGCCGCGCTGGAAGCAACGATTATCGGGTACTGCTAATTCCTAAGGAGCAGGCATACGCTAACCATGGATCGCAGGAGGTACAGGTCGACACAGCGGCCGGCTGCCCCACTCCCGCAGTTTCCTACCCCTCAGGAGGAGGGCGCCGGGGGCTGCAGGAGAGGGGCCGAGATCCGGCATCACCACATGACATTCGGAGCAAGGCGTCCTCAGGAGGTAGGCCCTCTGCCGGGGAGGTGCCTCAGGGCCTACCCCTAGCAGAGGACCCGTGGTCGTCGGGGGAACCGCTGGGGACCGCTCTACCCCATCGGCGGCGTCCTTGGTTTCCGGTCGACGTCGGTGGCACTAGAGTGTGGCGCAAGGCGGGGCCCCCGTCTGGCGATATGAAGCAAGGCCGGTACCTGTGAACAAGGCCCAGTGCATGTGAAGCTCGCCGCCCCGTGAAACTCTCACGTAATAATGAGTGGGGTTGTACACGCCCCGGAGTCTCTGGAGTGCCGGCCTCAGGCCCTGGGGCTCCCTCCCATGCCCAGTGGCAACACTTAGCTCCGCGCTGGTGAGAAGACGTCCAAGACTAGACTAGGTGTCGGACGCGGCTTTTTCTGCTTTTCTTGCCTTTTTCCTTGGCTGTCGCTCCCCCCCCCCTCTTTTTTGGATTTAAGTTGGATTCGAGCTTGCGATTTGCGTGTGTCGGGGAAGGGGTGTTTAGTCTCGTTCGAGCAATCTCTCGCGTTCTGGTTACCACTCTGCCTTAGCTGCCTCCCCTCGTGAGCCCCTCGCGAGCCGGGCCAGGCCTAGCATGCACACAGGCCGGACCACCATCACCACGCCCTCTCAAGAGGTTCTCGTCACCAGTTAAATGGGCTCATTCAGGGAGCACATGAAGCGCCTCAGCACTCTGCAGGCTGTCTCGGGGCCCACGCGGGTCGAAGGTAAACAAGTCAGCCAGCTCGTCGCAAGGCCAGCCACTCGGCGCAGGCGTACGGGTGATATCGCACCTACTAATACGCTAACTGCAAGTTTTTACACGAGGGGCCCCTGTCGGTGTCAAAACTAGCGGATCTCGGGTAGGGGGTCCCGAACTGTGCGTCTAGGTTCCGTAACAGGAGACAAGGGACACGATGTTTTTACCCAGGTTCGGGCCCTCTCGATGGAGGTAAAACCCTACTCCTGCTTGATTAATATTGATGATATGGGTAGTACAAGAGTAGATCTACCACGAGATCAGAGAGGCTAAACCCTAGAAGCTAGCCTGTGGTATGATTGTTGTTCGTCCTACGGACTAAAACCCTCTGGTTTATATAGGCACCGAAGAGGGTTAGGGTTACACAGAGTCGGTTACAATGGTAGCAGATCTACATATCCGTATCGCCAAGCTTTCCTTCCGCGCCAAGGAAAGTCCCATCCGGACACGGGACGAAGTCTTCAATCTTGTATCTTCATAGTCCAGGAGTCCGGCCAAAGGTCATAGTCCGGCTATCCGGACACCCCCTAATCCAGGACTTTCTCAGTAGCCCCTGAACCAGGCTTCAATGACGACGAGTCCGACGCGCATATTGCCTTCGGCATTGCAAGGTGGGTTCCTCCTCCGAATTCTTCATAGAAGACTATGAACACAAGGATAGTGTCCGGCTCTGCAAAATAAGTTCCACATACCACCGTAGAGAGAATACTATTTACACAAACTCAATCACGACGATTCTCGCAAAGATGACATCACACCACGGCCAAGCCTTTATTTGAATCGTTTTTCACCGTCCCACCTCAGTGCGTTTAGCGAGGCGGTTTCCTTGGCACGTCTTTTCAAAGCAGAGACTGTGTCCACTTATTCTGGGATTCTCATCAATACGGGCGTGGGTAACCCAATCGTGCCCGTTGGCGTGCCTCCTCTATCGAATGCGAGTCCCGAACGGTCACGGGGAGGGCTCCTGGTATTCAACCTCTTTATAAAGAGACCAAGGTCCCGCTCCTTTTTCCCAATCTCAATCGAATCCGCCCCTCGCCTCGAGTTCCAACACCCAAAGCTCCAGATTCAGGCGCTTCGGACCTTCGATGATGTCCGGCTCCGAACTTCAAGGCCGGTGGATACCCTCCTCCGTCACGAAAGAAGACGTCCTAAAGCTAAGAGATGCCAGGTATCTAACCGGCGAAATCTCGCATAGGCTGCCTGCCCAAGGGCAGGTAATTCCCACTCCCAAGCCCGGTGAAAGCGTGGTGTTCGCGTCTCACTTCCTTCGGGGGCTAACCTTCCCGACGGACCCCTTCGTGAGGGGGCTCATGTATTATTACGGGCTGGAATTTCACGACTTGGATCCGGAGTCCATCCTCCACATCTCATCGTTCATCGTCGTGTGCGAAGCCTTCCTCCGCATTACCCCTCACTTCGGATTGTGGCTCAAGACCTTCAAGGTGGAGCGAAGATGATCAAGGGCAACAGCAGAGTGCGGAGGGGCTGTTATAAGCAAGAATGCCGACGCTCCATGGCCCGAGGGCTCTTTTCAAGAGGAGCTCAGTCTATGGCAACAAGAGTGGTTTTATATCACAGCTCCCAGGGGCACCAAATGGGTGGCGCCACCTGCCTTTCGCTCGGGTCCTCCACCGCGACTGGCGTCATGGTTCAATAAGGGGCTTGACTGGGGGCCATCCAAGGGCGTGCCCTTGTTGCAGGGCCGTATTCGAGACCTCCTAGAGAGAGAGAGATCAATCTGGTCGTAGTAGCGCAGGTCATGCTGATTCATCGCATCCTGCCCTGCAAACGTCGCCCCCTCCGTCTGTGGGCGTTCAATCCGGAGGGACCACGAGCTGTCCAACATTTTATGGGCGCAACGCCCGTGGAGATGTACAAACTGTTCTTCGGATCACAAGCAATATGTCCGGACTTGACCAAGGACGCAGATCTGAGCTGCAATCGCCCGGATACTCAAGTAAGTAGTCCTATACTCGGACACGCTATCCTTATATTTATCATAAACTTGCCCTTAGAAGAGATGTCCCTTAAACAGGAGTGGATAGCGAAACCAAAACTGATCAGTTGTCCGGCCTCCCTCCCTGAGACCACGCCGGATCCCATGTTAACCAAGATGCTGGAGGCTGCGCCTTTGGAAGAAGGCGAAGGGGGGAACAAGGAAGCTAATGCCTCCGCGAAGGAGGTTATCAAGAAAGGAGGGATCGAGAATCCCTCCATCCAAGGGGAGAAGAGGACCGCCTCTGAAGGTCCGGCGACCAAGGCCTCAAAGCGGGGGGAAAAATCTTCGCCAGAGGGTCCTGCGCCGGGAGATGCCCCGGCTGCACTATTTCCCCAAGGAGATCAGCCCTCAAGTGAGCCTTAAGTAGAGAGGGGAGTTTTAAAATAAGAGACATCCCTGTTTTATTTCTGAAGATAACCGAAATTTTACCTTGTAGTTCGGATCTCAGCCCTTCTCAGCAGAGCTCGTCTTCAGGGGATCATCGTCCGGAGAGGATGGAGAGCGGAACGCCTCCCCCTGTCGTACCGTCTAGCGAGGCGGACGATCCTGAGGTGTCGTCATGGAGGGTTTCTTCGAATCCGGCAGGGGCGGAGGGCGGTCGTAGGGTCCCCAAAGCCCTCCGTGTCCGGCCTTCGAAAAAGGCCATCAGACGAGTCCAGCACCTCCTGGTGCATGGTCGGAGGAGTTGAAGGATCTGCTCAGGCGAGCATCTATCTCAGAAGATCACCGTGCATTGATGGGTACAGTGATTGAAAAAATTTCGTCCACGGAAAGTGGGTTGTACGAGGCCGCCAGGAGTTTACTGACGGGTTTTGAGGTACATGCAATGATGTAACTTTTGACGGTTCCGCATATATAAAATGCGCCCTGTGTAGATAGTAGCCCTGAGACTCGGCGCGTTCTCAAAAATGACAGCGTGCCGAGGATCATAATCCCAGCTATAATATGTCGCCCTTCCTTTGTAGGTGGCAGAGCGTCCGGTGGCTAGCCGGAATGATGAATTTGCCAAACTAAAGCCGCAACTTGACGTGGCGGATGCCGACATCACGCTTGTCAATAAGCGGCTTGACGAGTCACAAGGTATGCAGTTTCTCCGCGGACACCTGGTAAGGGAGCTTGATGCCCGTGCCTTAAAACATGTATGCTTGATGCAGATGGTGCCGCTGCCATGGAGAAACTTCTGGTGGAGCTTGCCCGAGCCAAGGAGCAGGCCAGAAAAAGTAATGTGGCCGCCTTAAAGGTGACCGAAGAGCTAAAAGCCGAACATGCTTCTCACTGCCGATGCAAGAAGGAAATGGCCGAGATGGCCGTGAAGTTGAAGAATGCTACCGACCACTGCGAGCTTCGTGAAAAATAAGGTCGAGCGGAGCAAGAGGACCTGAAGAAGGCCACCACCGAGGCCAAGGATTCTCGCTCTGTGATGAGAGCTATGAAGGAGGAGCTACGTCAATCCGGAGATATCGCGGCTGGAAAGCCCTATCTGCTGCGGAGGAAGTTCACGGATCCTAAATATGCTCAGTTGGACTAGTTGTGGAGTTCAGAGGATGCTTATCTGGACTTGGCGTCGAGTGCCGTGGACGCGGCCGAACACTTCGGAGGTCAAAAGGATCATGAGATGGAAGAGCTTTTTTGGTCGCAGTTCCGTAATCCAGAGTGTCCACTTCCATTAACCGATTGTTTGGCCGAATGGGCGGAGCTGAATAGATTGTCCGGGCTTGCCATGAAGGCTGTCGTGACTCATTTGTGGCCGAAAAGGCCCGAGCCAAAGAGTTATTTTGGCTTGGTGCAGCAGTTCCTTGGTGCGGTGCCGCATATCAAAGCAATGAGGCGGTCAACATGCATAGAGGGTGCGCGGATGGCTCTTGCCCGTGTCAAGATATATTGGGCGGATATGAAGGCCACTGATGTTGCATCCCAAGATTCGGATGGAAGCCGAGTACCTGTCGAGCACTATTTTCAGGAAGTTCTGCAGGGCGCTCGTTTAATAGAGACGCAGTGCTCGAAGGATATTATGTTTGAATAACATGTATTATTGTGAAAGAACGTTTCGATTGAATATAAAAGCTTTTTATACATGTGCCTTCAAGAATTAAAATACCTCATGTGCAGCCGTTAATGTATATGTGTATATAACCTGAAAGATGGCAGTCTTTGGCTTCAGCCCCCACGCATATAATGCGGGGGTGTTTGCTTGAAGCGCCTTTTCACACTTGATCCAACGTCTTGGTCCTACAAAGGAGGTGATAGCGCAGCAAACTAGGCAACCGAACTATAATGCTTTATCACTTTCACTTAGCCATAGGAGTTTGACAGTGGGGCTACTATATAGCCCCTAGGGGCACCGTGTTCACCCGAATTCGGGGCGCGTATGTGCCTGACCGGGGAACGGCCCTTCGTCAATGCAGAGGAATTCTAAAGATTTCAGTGGGTCATCGAGTGGTTGACCAGTCTTACGCTATATCATGACAGTCAGTTTTCGGCTTTCTCTACTGAGGTGCTCACCTGGCCGAACCGAGGGCACAATTGCAGTAGTTCTCCTGGTGCCGCATTAGCCGATAGAGCGGAACATAAGGCAGCAAAACGAAGGAGCCGGGCAAACCCAACATTTGACCAAAGACATGATTCGGAGCTGATGCATATAAGGCCTAAGTCGAGACACCGAACACTCCCTAAGGTATTCTGTCTTTATGAAAATGGATCGAACAATCGCCCTTGGTAATAAGCCCCTGGTGTCTAGGTACGCGCGAAATTCTGACGTGGCCTATGCCAAAACGCCAGCCTCCTCCTCGGTTATAGCAAGAAACCGGGGGATGTGTATCAACAAGAGACAGTAAAAAAGGTTTACGCAGGGTCTTAATCTGAAAAGAATCCTTGCAACGGGTCCCTACTGCACGTCTGCGCCTGTGTCTCCGTTGTGCCGTATCCTGGACGGGTGTAGCACGGTGTTCATCTGTAAAAGAGAGGAACTTAGTTGAAAAAGATCATGCGAAAATGTATGTTATATTAAATAAACAAAATACAATTCAAAAAATGAATAAAATTGAGCTTTATTGTCTCTTGTTGTGGATGCGCAGAGCCCCTTGTACGGGGGTATGCGTCTAGTAAGCCCTTGTATGTTTACGCCGGACTCGTCCAGCCGTGTCCGGGTCCCACGACCTGTCTAAGTGCTTGTATTGGTGAAGACGGTTTATTGTGTGGCTGTCAAGGCAACCGCACAATTTTCCGGACTCGAGGAACCCTCGATGTTTCCCTTTAACGAGATGATGCCGCGTGGACCAGGCATTTTAAGTGTAAGAGATGCATAATGCGGTATTGCGTTAAAGCGGGCGAAAGCTTCGCGTCCCAATAGTGCTTGATAGATACTTGTAAATGGGGCGAGGTGAAAGGTTAACTTTTCGCGGCGGAAGTTGCCGGGTGAGCCGAACACAACTTCTAGCCGTAGAGTGCCCGTACAATGGGCATATGGGCCTGGCAGTACCCCTTGAAAGGAAGTGTTGCTGTGGCGAAATTTGGTTGGGTCTATCCCCATTTTGCGGATTGTGTCCTGATATAGTACGTTTAGATCACTGTCGCCATCCATTAGGACTTGTGTAAATTGGAGTCCGCCAATTATCGGAACTAATATCAAGGCAGTCCAACCTGCATTCCGTATACTTCTAGAGTAATCTTGATGGTCGAAGGTGATTGGTTTTAACAACCAGTGGCGGGACTCCTTCGGGATAGGCCGTATGGCGTGTACCTCTATGGGCGCCGCTCTATTTTTCCCTTCTGTCACGTGAAGTGAGTTTACTGTTTTGATTTCTTGTGGGAAATTCTATTGTTTTCCGGTGCTCTGCTTGTGGGGTTCTTCATCGTCCTCGCTTGGTGTGTCGAGCCCCTTGTGTTCGGCGTTGAATTTGTCGGACTGCTTGAAGACCCAACAATCTCCGTGGGTATGGTTTGCAGGCTTCTCGGAAGTACTGTGGATTTGGCATATCTTGTCCAAGATTTTGTTTAAGTTAGATAGCTCGTCCCTGTTATCCTTAGGGGGCAGCTTTTTATGATTCTGCCGAGAGCTTTTGAATCCGGCGTTGACTGCCGTGCTCTTTGGGTTGTTTCCCTTGGTCCGACCCTGGTCCTTGTTGCATCGTGGTTTTCCGTTTCCATCCCTGACTTCGGATGTACTTGGGTCGCTGGTACTGCATCTTGCCAGCCAGCTATCCTCTCCCGCGCAAAAGCGGGTCATGAGGCTTGTTAATGCGGCGCGTGTTCTTGGCTTGTCTTGGCGAGGTGTCTGGCGAGCCATTCGTCTCGGACGTTGTGTTTGAAAGCTGCTAAGGCTTCGGCGTCCAGACAGTCGACTATTTGGTTCTTTTTAGTAAGGAATCTGTTCCAAAATTTTCGGGCTGACTCTCCGGGTTGTTGAGTTATGTGACTTAAATCGTCTGCATCCGGAGGTCGGACATAGGCCCCTTGAAAATTTGCCCGAAAAGCATCCTCGAGCTCCTCCCAACTTCCAATGGTGTTTTCGGGAAGGCTTTTAAGCCAATGTCGGGCTGGCCTTTTGAGCTTGAGGGGTAAGTATTTTATGGCATGGAGATCATCTCCTCTAGCCATGTGTATATGGAGGACGTAATCCTCAATCCAGACTCCAGGGTCTGTTGTTCCGTCGTATTCCTCTATGTTTACGGGCTTGAATCCCGCTGGAAATTCATAATCCAACACCTCATCGGTGAAACATAAGGGGTGTGCGGCACCCCTATATTTAGGTGTACTGTGATGTTCGGATACTTGATGTGTTGCATTGCTTACTAAAGCTTGCTTTCTTGGCCCATAGATAGATCTAACTGGGCCATCTTTTTGATGTGAATCCCTGTGCGGATCGCGTGCCGGCTTGTGTGCGGCACCGTTTGCCGCTCTCTATTTGCCATGGGGTCGTCCATCCGACCGGGTGGCCTCTTGTTTTTTTATTGCGGGGATTCTACGGCCTCCTCATCAAATTCGGGCAGTAGTTTTCGCTTTGGGTAGCTCTTTGTTCGGCGACTGTCGCCATATTTGTCTGCGGTGTTGAGTACTTTTCTCCATCTGATTCTGAGTGCATCTTCCGCTGTTTTGAGCTTCCGCTTCTGCCTATCAGGCTACGTGAAGTGGCGACGAGCCTTTTGTGGTGGTTCTTCTGCTCCAGCAACTTGTCCGGGGTGAGATCGTCCGGACTGTTGTTTTCGCCGGGGACGGGTTGTTTATCCAGGTTGTCCTATTCAGACGGTTGCTCGATAGCATGTTTGTCATCCACCGGTTCGCCCTGCTATATGGCTGGGTCTGTATGGTTGTTGTCTTTGTCGAGGCGGGATTTTGAGCGGCACTTATGTCTCTGTTTTGACTGCTTTTCGAGGGAATGATCCTTCGTGGCATCCCGTTGTTCCTCGCCGTCGCTTCCTTTAGGTGTGTCCACCATGTATACATCGTGAGATGAGGTGGTTCTCCAGTGAATTCAGGATGTCGCCAAAGGGCGAGTGCTGAAAGATGTCTGTGGCAGTGAATTCCATGATCGGCGCCCAATCGGATTCGATTGGCGGGGGCGCGGATGGCTCGGAGTCAGGAGAGGAGTCCGGCACCTTGGAGTCACGATCTTCACAAAGGACGGGGTAGGTGTACGGATCAATCGATGTTGAGATCGCAGCCCCCGAGGCGGTGTCCAGCCACCCGTCCTCGATCGGCGCAGTCGGCTCCGAGCTAATGGTCGGAGCGGACACTGGTGCGGCCTCCAGGACACTGTTCGGCGGCAGAGCTAGATCATGCCCCTCGTGACAGTGCGGCGCACTTGGCTGTGGCTCGAACCCGTCGAAGATCAAGTCTCCGCGGACGTCAGCCGTGTAGTTCAAACTTCCAAATCTGACCTGGTGGCCAGGGGCGTAGCTTTCAATCTGCTCCAGATGGCCAAGCGAATTGGCCCGCAATGCAAAGCCGCCGAATACGAAGATCTGTCCGGGAGAAAATTCTCACCCTGGACCGCATCGTCGTTGACGATCGGAGGAGCCATCGGGCCTAAAGATGACGACACAGAGGAACTCTCAATCAAAGCACCAATGTCGGTGTCAAAACCGGCGGATCTCAGGTAGGGGTTCCCGAACTGTGCGTCTAGGGACATGATGTTTTTACCCTGGTTCGGGCCCTCTCGATGGAGGTAAAACCCTACTCCTGCTTGATTAATATTGATGATATGGGTAGTACAAGAGTAGATCTACCACGAGATCAGAGAGGCTAAACCCTAGAAGCTAGCCTATGGTATGATTGTTGTTCGTCCTACGGACTAAAACCCTCCGGTTTATATAGGCACCAAAGAGGGTTAGGGTTACACAGAGTCGGTTACAATGGTAGGAGATCTACATATCCGTATCGCCAAGCTTACCTTCCACACAGAGGAAAGTGCCATCCAGACACGGGACGAAGTATTCAATCTTGTATCTTCATAGACCAGGAGTCCGGCCAAAGGTCATAGTCCGGCTATCTGGACACCCCCTAATCCAGGACTCCCTCACCCCTCCTCCCCAAAATGCTCTTACAACCTTCAGGGCCAAGCCCGAACTCTACTTGCGCAGGATAAAAAGCAGGGGCAGCATGCAGTCAATCGGATAAATCCCCCAATGCATTCTCAAGATCACCTCCTGAATTGCCGCTGGCGTTGCTGGGCTCGCCATCGCCCTCCGCGTCGCCGTCAGCAGCGCCAGGGTCGTTCACCACTCCGCCTTCATCAGCAGCCACGACCTCGCTGTCGTTGTCAGAAGCGAAGGCCCTGACGAGGGCATCCACGTTGTCTTCCACCCAGTGCGCCAAGTCGTCCAGGATGGCCTGGGGTACCGGGGCGATGGCGGCATCAAAGTCGAAGTTGGGATCCATGTTCCGAAGATGGCTGAAGACGCGAGAAAAGGCGCGCCCGAGCAGGGCGCGGCTCCTCTCCACCACCCTGTTGGCTCTGCCCGACCGCGCCTCCAGCTGCGTCACCACATCAGTGAAAAACTGGAGGTTACCTGCATAGTTAACCGCGTGAGGCTCCCCAACGGCAGCCTCACAGATGTTGCACAAGGCCATGTTAGCTATTTCCCGGAGCGTGGAGAGCATGGGGCCATGCTCATCCTCCAGGATCCGCCGCTGGCGTATCTCGTCCTCGTTCTGCCGCGCAACGGCCTCAGCCTCGTCCACCCATTGACGGAGAAGAAGCGCCTCGACGCGGGAGGTAGTCAGCTCCTCATGTGCCGTGCCAAGGCCAGCCCGGGAAGCATCAGCCCGCCGCGTCACTTCATCCAGCTTGGCTCTATGGGCGGCGGTATGGCCTTCTGCTTCGGCCCTGATCAACCCCAGCCTCTCCTCAAACTCGCGCTCGAGGTTCAAGCGGGCCGCCGCCACCCGACGATCAACCTCTTCTAGGACTCGGACCTCGCGTGCAGCGACATTGTCCTCCGCGTGTGTCACCAAGCGCTCCCTCGTCTCCAGACGCTCAAGATCGCGGGCGCGCTCCGCAGCTTCCAACGTCAGTGCCTCTTCACGTCTCCGGAGCTCCGCCTGGTCGACCGAAGCCCCCTTCATCGACGCAAGGGCCGTCTCACACAGCTCCACCTGCTGCTCCAGGGAATTGCTCCAGGACTGGAGCTCCCGCGCCCGCTCCTCGGCCGCCTCATGCCGCCAGTCAGCCTCCCGGGCCTCCCGTGAGGCCGCCAGCGACGCCTCGGCTTCCTCATTTTCGAGGTCACGCTGGTGGAGCGCGAGGGCAACAGCCACCTTCAGCTTGTGCCCCTCTTCAGCTAGGCGCAGGCCCTCAGCTTCAAGGCGTGCGTCTTTGTCAGTGAGCTCTACGCCAAGCTGGCTCACTGCTTCGGCTGCCCTCTGGAGAAACCCTTGGCGAAGGGCACGGCGCTCCCGGGCGCTCCCGAGCACGTCTTCTGCGTCATCATCCGCCCCAAGTAAGCGCGGGGGGCCATGAATCAGCACTCCCCCTTTCGGCAGGGGGCTGGGGGCTGGCGCCCTCGTGATGGCCGGGCACGCCCCGCCAGAAGCCCGGCCTAGAGCTGGTTCGTCCCCGAACGAAGAACGAAGGGCCAACCTCAGCCAATCGCCATCCATGACCAGACGAGAAGCCCAAGGCAGGCTGGCTATGCCCCGAGAAGGCTCGCGAAGGAGGGTCGCGAGGTCTTGTGAGCAGCCCGATGCGACACAGATGGCTCACCTCTCCGACCAGCCTCACCACAAGGGCTCTGCTTGAGCCTCGGAGCGCTCGAGACGGTGGAGAGGGCGGCACAGGGGATGGCTCCTCGACCATCTCCGTGAGCTCGGCAGAAGGGCCTGCAGAGCAAGGACCAGCCAAAGCAACGGGAAGATAAGGAACTAGGAAAGGGGAAGGCTTACTCATCAATGGCGAAATACTTCCTGCGCTTCAACAGGCGGCAAGGGTAGTCGTCACCCAAGGCCTCCCTTCTCTTTCGGAGAGCCTCGAAGTCCACGCAGAAGCGGCCCAGGAGTTCAGCGCAGGGGTCGGCCTGCGACGAGGAAGAAGCATCAAGGCGACCAGCGTCAACGGCGTCGTCCTGACGCATGCCGCCGGTCGCCTCACCAAGAAGGGTAGCTGGGGCCTCGACCGCGGGAGCCGCAGGCAGCGGCTCAACGCCTTTAGTCGCAGCAGTGCGGGCCTCAGGAGCTGCCACCTCAGGAGTGCTGCCTGGCGTCGTCATCCCGGCGGGGGCCCCCTCCGCCTCCAGCGGCCCATGCCTCCCTGCTCCACCACTCGAGGAAGGACCGCCGTGGGCGATTGGAAGGGCAGTCACCACCACTGGGTTCTCGCGAGGCCCCATGAGGCCTGCGGGGCGCAGCCCCCATTCGTCGAAGCTGGGCATCTGCTTCACAAAGTCACCTCTGCTTGAGCAAAAGTACATCAAAGCACCCCCTTGCCGGATGCTGCCAGGGAAAGGGTCCCCAATCAGGACCAGGAGCACCTTCCTCAGCACTTCAGGCGTCAGGTCCTCCTCCTGGAGCCTCATGTGGTCTTCACGCCCGCTGAAGGCCCACATCCGGCGGGAATGGCGCTGGAGAGGGGCAATGCGGTATAACAGGAACTCCTTCACCACCTTGTGCGCCGTCATGCCGAGCGCCCTCAGGAACGCGAAGCGACGCCAGACGAAGACGAGCTGGGAGCTCGTGAGCGTCTCCTGGCCCCAGCCCGAATTGGGGATAGCGGGAGATGTTGGCTCTGAAAGCAGGGGGCTGGGCACCCCGACATCCACGTACAGCCACCGCCATGAACCTGCACGCCAGGCGGAGGAAGGCTGAAATCAATCCTCAAGCCGCCGTTTCGTGCGGTAATGAAGCTCATGCACCCGAGCATTGGGTGGGGTCGATGAGGCGCAGAGAGAAGAAGTGACGCGGCAACGCAATCGGAAGGAGGATGCCCATCATCGCCTCACGCAGTCAAAAAGGCGAAAACGGCAAGAAGAGTAATGGATTCAGGACCCAAATGCATCATATGGATCTGGTAATGGGAAAGCACAGCGTTGAAGAAATTGGAAAAGGGGGAAACTAGTCCCGCCCACAGAGCGTCGGCGAAGTACCGGACCTCGGTGGCTATTCTGTCAATGGAGAAGCGAGACGCGGGCTAGGCCGTCTTCCTCCCGCACTCGTTGAAGATACTGGCAAGAGCAGAGCTGACCTTGTCCAAGCCTTCTCGGTTGAGTATGATCGACCGATCAACAGCAGGAGCCGTCAGCGACGGCGATCGAGGCGGAGGCACGGGTTTCTTCCCTTTCCCCTTCTTCGTCGGAGCCATGGCGACAGGAAGGGGGAGGATTCGAGATTGGATTGGAAGAGGAGACTGGAGCTCAAGAGGAGGAAGAGTAGGAGACGGTCGAGCAGCGAAAAGAGGGACGACTGTGTGCAACCACGGGTCCGCCTAGCTGGGTGCAAAATAAGGAGGCGTGGGAACGAGGGGCCACGTCCAATCAACGGCCACTGTGGCGCCCAAAGGGCGCAGGCTCTTAGGGCCCGGCGCTCGCACTTCTGCCCCCTTCGCTTTGCTCAGCCAAGTCCAGCGCCGCCTTGGGCCCGGGGGCTCTTGCCGGGCGTTACGGGAACGGGGGTACCCAGACTTGCCTGCCTGCGGCCTGCGGCGTGGCTCAAGGGGTGGCCCAGTACGGCCCATCTTCATCAGCACAAGCTCAAGACCCTCGCGAGGGGCCAAGCCTCGCGGGGTGGACGACAGGGAGCTTCCTCAGGCATGGCCTCGTCAGGCTGGCTCGCGAGGAGGCGGAGAGATCAAGGCGGGGTACCTCACGAGGTGCCGATAACGCATGCCATGACGACCAAGGGCGCCAGGCGGGCGCCAGCCTGCGCGGTGTCCTTGTTTCATCTTTGGTGCAAAGGGGTCAAGCGCATGCGAGAGCATCAAGCAAAGGCACACGTTTCGGTGCAACAAGACCAAGACCGTCGCAACGGCAGGAAGGAAGTCATCGTGGAGCCCAAGCCGGCGTCACCACCAGAGCCTTTGACAGGCGGGGACCAACTTTAGTCAGGATAAGTGTACTAGATGTTCCCCTTCAAAATGGCCAATTGTTGGCGCCCTTCCCGCTCAATATTTGGGAAGAGGCGCAGGGCCTCCGCCTATAAATAGGACTAGCCACCCACAGGGTAGAGGCATCATCTGAGGGAGGCATCGGAGAGAGATCCAAACATCTCGCCTCATCTTAGCTTGATCCAATCCGATCGAGAGCCTAGCCACAAGAACACCTCACCCTCGTGAGGTTGTTCTTCCTTTGTACTGTTCATCATCAGCCCAAGAGGCAATCCACCACACCACACACTGGAGTAGGGTGTTACACCACAATGGTGGCCCGAACTAGTATAAACCTTGTGGCTCTTGTGTTGTTCCTTTGGTAGTTTAGATCCTAGCAAGGCGACGACGTGCAGGTAGGTAGGGGGTGAGATCTCCACGTGCACCCCAGAGTTCGAACCTAGAGGGTCTGCCGAAACCCAAAATCCGACATATTCCTCCCACACAATGTCCGCGGGCTGGGGTTTTCCGTTCACTCGTTTTTTCGCGGCATCATGCATTATTATGGGATCGATCTCCACGATCTGTCCCCTAATTCCTTCCTCAACATCTCGAAATTCATTGTCGTGTGCGAGGCTTTTCTCCGCATTTCACCGCACTTCGGTTTACGGCTGAAGATCTTTAATGTGAAGCCCAAGGTGGTGGGTGGCGAGCATGCTGAATGTGGGGGCGCCATGGTGAGCAAGATGCCCAACGTCATATGGCCAACGGGAACCTTTAATGATTCTGTCAAGGAGTGGAAATAGCAGTGGTTCTATATTATTGAGGCACGCAACACAGAGTGGGTCGCCTCTCGCGAGTTCCGATTCGGCATCCCCCTGCGGCTTACATCCTGGGTCAAGAAAGGCCTGGACTGGTCTTCGTCTGACGAACTGTCGGTGCTCCAGACGCGCGTTGAAGACATGGGAGAGAAGAACATTGAACTTGTCAATGTGGTCCAGGTGATGTTAGTTCGCTGGTTCATACCTTGTTAGCGCCGAACTTGCAATTTATGGGAATTTGATCCAGCCAGGCACCAAACCTTGCGCGAGCTTTTCGTCTCCTCGCACAAGGACATCTGGAAGGTGATTTTCAAGTCCAGCAAATCGTGGCCGGACTCGGCTGAGGACCGTGGGTTCCAACTGACCCGCCCGGCAAGTTCGGTAAGTTATCAAACTTTTCTATCCGCGTAACCCAAAGGAAGCGCTTAATGTGTTTTATATAATTCTCCCAGGGCTGGACGAAGAAGGTGGAGCGGATCCATTGTCCGGCCCCGCTACCCGAAGAACCGGCCATCCCACTTCTGACGAAGATGTTGGTTCCGGTGGCTTACAAGGTGCCGAAGAAGACGGCCAAGAAGGAGGCTAAAAAGACCCGGGGCGGCCTTCGTCGCCGCGGCACTTCGGACACAATATCGGAAGGTTCCAATGCTCGTTCTTCCTCTGAAGAGGACGAGGAGGAGGAAGATAAATCCCCTGCGTGGGGAAGAAAGAAGAGGGCGGCCTCTGCACACTTGGAGGCTGGGCTGCCCAAAAGGGGAAAGGCTCCTCTTCCGGAGGAGTCCACTCCCGCCGCCGACAGCGGCCCGGCATGGGATCCCAGGGCCCAGCCCCTGGCAAACTCGTAAGTGTATGAAATCCGAGTACGTTTTAGGCGTCCGGACTCATCGTGACTTAGTGTTTTAACCTAAGCCACATTTTTTGCAGTCCGGCGAGGTCCCGCACAAAACAATCCTTATAAGAGGACTTGCTGAGCTCAAATGCTATGGAGAGCGGGACGCCCCCAAAGGCCCTTTTCTCCATACAGGTGCATAACACCGAGGCTTCGTCCCAGAAGGACCCCGGCCAAGGAGGAAAGGAAAAAACCATGAAGGCGGCGCCTGAAGGTCAAACCTCAGGGGCCGGACTCATGGGGGAAAAGATTCCCATGGGGGCTGTCAACGGGAGTGATCCTGAGTTCGGCTACCAGCCGGATGCGATTACAGAGACCTATACGGCTCTAGGATCAAGCAGGCAGCCTCCTTCGAGAGGGGGCGTGCATGTTCCATCGGCGACCTCTGTCTATCCAGAAGGGTCGGATGCTTTGCTGGTGGCGTTGAAAGATGCCTCCATCGTTGAAGAACACCGTGCCCTTATGGGTGCGGTGTGATTGAGAAGATTCATCAAGCGAGAGTGGACTGAACAAAGCCTGTATCAGCCTTGTAAAAGGCTTTGAGGTAGGTTTTATGAGTTATCGGAGAGTGTCATAGTATAGATAGTAGCCCCTGATACTCTGTTTGGTGAAAGAAAGAACCGGACGGAGGATCGAATTGTATGTTCATAGGAAGACTCATTGAATGGCATATATTTCTCTTCTGTTATAAGCAGGTGTCTGTAACGGCTGCTTCTTCTCATACTGCGGAGATCTCCGGGCTGAATCAAAGTCTAGAGTGGGCCACAGAAGAACTTGGCCAATTGAAAAAGCAGTTGAGGGATAAACAAGGTATGCACAAGTCTTGGTCGCTTATATTGCGAATGAATTTTCAGTATGAACTGAGTTTTATGACATTGCGCTAGGGATTGTGACCGAAGTCGAAGCCCTTAAGAAGGCTGTGGCCGAGGCCGAGAGAAAGGTAGTCACTGAGCAGGCTCTTCGTGAGAAGCACGAGGCCAGGGTTATTAAAGCTGAGCAGGAGCTACAAGAGGCCATGAGGAAATGCGAGACCTTGGAGCAGAGTTTAACGGAGAAAGAAGCCGAACTCACCAAGGCGCATCAGGCCATGAGCGATGCCCGGGAGGAAACCCAAAGCACCCTGCAGGAGATCCAAGAGGCAAGAAAGATCGCGGCTGGTAAGGCCTTTTCCCTGTAGAGTAAGTATGTGGGGGCAAAACTTATGTTTCTAATTTTGTATCCGGATTTCTCAGGGGTATTTGCCGAGCTACCTCATAGCATATCAGGTGCCGCTCAATTCTACCGAGCCGAAGAAAGGAAAACTGCGGATAAGCTCTTACGGTCGCAGATGTTGGCACCGAATTATCCGGTGCCTTTTGCCGATCAGCTGAAACAGCTGGTCGAACTGCATAAGGCGGCGGAACTAGCCATGAAAGATTTGGTTATCCGGCTATGGCCTGCCGAGCCGATTCCAAGTAGCTACTTCGATCTCGTGAAGCGGCTCGTAAGCACTTGCCCTCGACTTGACGTCATCAAGCGGTCGGTCTGCATAGAAGGTACGCGAATGGCCTTCGCCCACGTGAAAGTGCACTGGGGGAAGATGGATGCCGAAAAGCTGATGATAGAAGGACCGCCAGAGGGGAAGGAGCACCGCAAGTCCGAATTGTATTATGAGAGTGTCCTGAAAGGATCTTACCTTGCAGCGGGGCTATGCACCAAGGACATTATATTTCCATGAATGCCAATCATGTTGTCCTTTGTAGTGATTGAACAAGGTCGTTTATCTGTCGCCTGTTATATAAAAGTTTACCCTCCTATGCGGCCATTTTATATGTTAAACCTGAAAGTTGGCCAGTCGTCGGCTTCTGCCCCCACATAAGAAGTATGGGGGTGTTCAGATAAACCTGAGCACTCTTTATCCCAGTTTTGGGTCCTTCGAGGGAGGTGCTCAGCACAACCAACCAGGCAATTGTACTATAGGGCTTTATCACTCTACTTAGCCATAGGAGCTTTAGTATGGTCGACGCAGCCCCTGGTGTTCAGAAGACCGTACTAGGGGCCCTATAAGCACCTGATTGGACAAAGAACCGATCCATCGCGTGCTGCATTCGTTGTGGCATTATGCGGGAGAAATCCTTAAATATTTTGTAACCTCTCGAACAGCTGACCAGCTCTCGCCGTATCATGACAGCCAGTTTTCGTCTTTCTCTACTGAGGTGCTCGTCCGGAAGAACTGGGACACAATCGCAGCAGTTCTCCCAGTGCTACCTTAGCCGATATAGCGGAACGTAAGGTACCAAAACATGTGTCGGAGTAATAGGCCATGGGTAGGCTAACCCGAAGCCCATAACCTTTCAAGACATCAGGGCTGACTGCGCCCCTCAAGACGACAAGATGAAGAGCCGCCTCCTGGAGGCCGGCTGGAGGAATAGCCGGCTGCCCATAAACGGCCGAGTCCTGGAGGCAAGGCCAAGTCAATCCGACTCCTATCGGGCGGCTTCTAGAGAGGCCAACCCCGAGGAGTCGGCCCGCGGCACCTGTGAAGCCCGTGCCCTCATCAAGGGGGACGGGACATGGAATGGCTACAGTGTAGCCCATCCCCTCTCCTTTCCAGGGGCTGGCGTGGCCACGATCTTGTTGTCTGGTGAGGATCTCCGCCCGGCGCGGCACTGTTGCCATGCCATCCCTGACGTCATCACAAGTAGGCGGAGTCCGGCTCCCACGATGGCATGTATGTACGTCCCAAGGACGATGGGCCCCACCAGTCAGCGAGAGTCCAGAAGACGGCAAGAGCCCTACCAGTCGGACCCGAGGGAGGTCGGCCCCTAGGAGTCGGCCCGCCCCTTCCTCGGGACCCACGCGCCATTAACCAGACGAGACAGGGAGTGGCTACAGTAATCGCCCGCCAGGCGGCGGAGCTGTAGCCATGACCCCCTGACCAAGCCTGCGTCATTAGAGACACGGCAACAGTGATCAGCTGCCGACAAGACCCGGGAGCGGCGGGTACAGCCTATCGGCCCCGTACCCAACCAGTCGGCGGGGCCCACCAGGTGGCGGGCCCCAGCAGTCGGCGGAGAAGCCGGCGGCCGAAGAGGCTGACAGTCGGGCCCTACACTAGGCCGGATTACCAATGTACCCCTGGGGGGATGGGGTAGGCCTATATAAACCCCGCCAGGGCACCCATGCAAAGGGTCCCCAACCTATTAGAACTAGACCAGATCATAGAGGAAGGAGAGAGCAAGCCTTGCCTTCTCCTACCTCTAGCATACAACTCGAGGAGCACCCGTGTATTCACTTGTGCCTTAGTGATCATGCAGAGACCCCGCAGAGCAGGACTAGGGGTGTTATCTCCTAGGAGAGCCCCGAACCTGGGTAAAGTACGCCGGCGTTCGTGTCTACGCCTCATCCCGCTTCAGGGCACCGACAACGTTCTACTCGCTCCCACCGGGATAAGCCATCCTTTGGCATATGTCGCACCCAACCCCCGACATTTGGCGCCCACCGTGGGGCGAGGTGCACCGTCGTCCAGAGACCTGTTCTGGACGAGAACCCTTTTCCTCCCTGGCGAGTGCAGCCATCCCGGCACGCCCGGATGGAGTTCTGCTACGACGCTTGCCGCATGGCGCGGAAGTCGCCTTGTGACAAGTTGCCTCGCTGATCTCATTGGCGAGGTCCACCTCTCCGTGAGCCCGCGTCACGGCCGAACGCAGACGGCCCCAAGAGCCGCCTCGCGGGCCTCCTCGATCAACTTGACGTCACCAGCGAGCCAGCTGTGGACCTGGAGTCTGTAGGCTCCACTGACCCGATGCTGGTCGACTCCGACACTACGTCGCTTTACGTGTTCCCCACCAACGTGGTGGTCTACGACGAGCCGCTCCCTTGCATGGAGAGCGACGGAAGCACCGTCATGGAGGTGCTTGTCATCGGTCACGGCGAGCACTCCGGCGGAGGTGCTCACGACCCGCTCGACGCGGCACTGCAAGACCTGACGACGCCGATCCCAAAAGACGCTGACGCTGAGATGCTGGAAGCACGCCGCATCCAGCTCGTCGAGGGCGCCAAGAGGCTTGCCAGCATGAGACGCCTTTCGAAAGCCTATCAGCGCGAGATGGACCGCGCTGTGGGTGGTACGCCGGCACCAGATGGGCCCAGCAGCCTTGGCACGGTCCAGCGGCGCGGAGTAGCCATCGCCTACCTGTTCGGGGCAGATCACCCCGTCTACGCCACGCCTGCGGAAAACATCCGGGCTGCCCAGGCGGCGGCACAAGAGCTGGACAAATTCGAGGGCGAGGAACGTCGCCAGATGGCGGAGCGCGTCCAGCGACTCCTCGATGCGGCTTCCGAGTAGCACGAGGCCGGCTGCCGCACCGAGGCGCCACACCGGCAAAAAAACGATCTGCCTCCCCGCCGAGATCAAGGCGCGACCTCTTGGGCACCGACTGGTGGCGTCCGCGAAAGAAGAGACAAGGAGCCGGCTGCCAGCCGTAGTCGGACTCATGTCACCATAGAGCGCGACAAAGACGGCCTCCCAAGAGCAGTGGAATGGCGGGATGACTGTCCGCCTCCTCCCCCTCATAGGGAAAGGCGCGTCTCCCCGCCGCCTGTTGATCACCCGACACTCGGCGACCACCTTGGCTGCCGAGAGGGAGTCGGGGAGAACGATGCCCGCCACCGGATCGACCATCTCCATCGGTCCCTGGCGCTGGAAGAAGAAGATGAGTTGGGTCCGCCGTGTTTCGGCCCCCGCATTCGAGACGAGCCCTTCCCCAAAGGGTTCACGCTCGCAAGAGACACGCCCAAATACACCGGCTCCGTGAAGCCGGAGGACTGGCTGGTCGACTACTCCACAACCGTCAGCATAGCAAATGGCAACAAGCGCGTTGCTGTGAAATACGTTCCGCTCATGCTCCAAGGCATAGCCCGGACATGGCTGAACAGTCTAAAGCCCCGTAGCATTAACAGCTGGGTCGACTTCACCGACGCCTTCGTCCGCAACTTCACCAGCACGTACAAGCGGCCGTCCAAGCCCCGCCAGCTCTCCTTGTGCGTGCAAGGCCCCAACAAGTCGACTCGCGACTACCTCACGCGCTGGGCCGAGCTCCACAACTCTTGCGAAGGCCTGCACGAGGTGCAGGCCATCGAGTACTTCACCGCCGGGTGCAGAGAAGGCACCCTCCTCAAGCATCGACTCCTCTGCGATGAGCCGGTGACCCTCGACGAGCTGCTGATCATAGCGGACAAATACGCCACGGCCGACTCCTCCAGGAAGGCAGAGATCCAAGTCGATGCATTTGGCAAAGTGGCCCCTCAGGCTCCTCGAAGCCCGGCTAGTGACACCAGTCGGCGTCAACAGCAGAACGACCACAAGCGCAAGGCTACGCAGCCGGCTTCCACCAGCCGGCAGGTGGCGACAGTCGAAGACCAGCAGCTGGAAGGGCAGCCTCCGCCCAAACGCCAGAAGGGCGGTAAGCCCAATTGGCTGTCGGCTTTCTCATAGAGCAGACTCTGGATGCACCCTGCAAATTCCATAGTGGTGCGAAGCCGTCCAACCACACCACTCGGAAGTGCCATTGGCTCACCAGGATCGCCAAGGGAGACGGCCTCTTGCCTCCCCCGCCTGTTGGGCAGCCACCTCCTCCTCTTCCCCAGCAGGCGGCGGTCAGACCAGTCGGAGCCATACAAGATGAGTATCCAGAAGAGCATGGAGCCTATGTCGTGTTCACCAGCATGGCCGATGATCGAGCAGCAGGCGGCAGCAGCAAGAAAGTAAATGCGGTAGAATCAGAGACCCCAGAGTTCATGCGCTGGTCCGTGAAGCCCATCAGCCGGAGCAGAGCCGACCACCTAGAAGTGATGCCCAATCCTGGCTCCTACACTCTGGTTTTGGATGCCACCTTTGCCACAGATAGGCGAGCCGCTCGTTTCTCCCGAGTTCTGATAGATGGCGGCAGCAGCATCAACATCCTGTACAAAGACACCATGGAGAAGTTAGGAATCAAACAAAGGCAGCTTCAGTCCAGCCGGACTGTTTTCCATGGCATAGTTCCTGGCCTTTCCTGCTCACCAATCGGCAAGATCCAGATAGACGTCCTCTTTGGGGACAAAGATCACTTCCGCCGAGAGCCAGTATGGTTTGAAGTGGTGGACCTTGAGAGCCCATACCATGCACTACTTGGCCGGCCTGCTCTGGCCAAGTTCATGGCGGTCCCCCACTATGCCTACCTCAATATGAAGATGCCGAGTTCCAAGGGGATTCTGACCATAGCCGGCGACTACAAGAAGCCGTCCGCCTGCACAGCTGAGAGCAGTCGGTTGGCCGAGTCCCTCGTGATCGTAGCTGAGAACCACCTCCTTGACCGGGTCGTGGCAATGGCAGGCAAGCAGCCGGAGATGTCGCCCGATCCCAAGGAGTCGGAAGCTGAGGACTCGATCAAGCCGGCCAAAGAGACAAAGAAGATAACCTTGGACTCGAAGCACCCAGAGAGGTACGATGTCGTAGGTACAAACCTCGACAGCAAATAGGAAGGCGAGCTCGTCGATTTCCTCTGTGAGAATCGGGACATCTTTGCATGGTCCCCCAAAGACATGCCGGCTGTCCCGACGGATTTCGCTGAGCACAAGTTACATGTCCGGCCGAATGCCAAACCAGTGAGGCAACCCTTGCACCGCCTGTTAGAAGAGAAGAGAAGAGTCGTTGGAGAAGAGATAGCCCGGCTGCTGGCAGCCGGCTTCATCATGGAGGTGTTCTTTCCAGACTGGCTGGCCAACCCGGTCCTTGTGCTGAAGAAAAACAAGCATTGGCGTATGTGTATTGATTACACCAGCCTCAACAAAGCACGCCAAGGACCCGTTTGCTTTTGCCGAGGATCGACCAAGTGATAGACTCCACAGCCGGATGCGAGCTGTTGAGTTTTTTGGATGCATATTCAGGATACCACCAGATCAAGCTGAACCCGGCCGACAGACTGAAGACCGCCTTCATTACGCCATTTGGAGCCTTCTGCTACTTGACCATGACGTTCGGCTTGAGGAATGCCGGCGCCACGTTTCAGCGTTGCATGCAGAAGTGCCTCCTCAAGCAACTCGGCAAAAACGCCCATGTATACGTGGATGATGTGGTGGTGAAGACGGAGAAGCGTGGAACACTGCTAGAAGACCTCAAGGAGACCTTTGAGAACCTACGCCGGTTTCAAATGAAACTTAACCCAGAGAAGTGCGTCTTCGGAGTACCAGTCGGCCAGCTTCTTGGATTCCTGGTCTCAGAACGCGGCATAGAGTGCAACCCTATGAAGATCAAGGCCATCGAGAGGATGGAAATACCCACCCGACTGTTGGATGTGCAGAAGTTCACTGGCTTCTTGGCATCCATCAGCCGATTCATCAGTCAGTTGGGTGAGAAGGCTCTTCCCCTGTACCAGCTCATGAAGAAAACCACTTTTTTTCGAAAGTGGAGCGACAAAGCGCACGAAGCTTTTCTCCAGCTCAAGAAGATGTTGACTACTCCACCTGTCACGATGGCTCCGACTCCTAAGGAGCCCATGCTCCTCTACATCGCCTCCACCGGTAGAGTGGTCGATACAGTCATTGTGGTAGAGCGCAAGGAGGAAGGCAAGGCACTACCAGTCCAGAGACCGGTATATTATTTGAGTGAAGTACTGTCGACCTCCAAGCAAAACTACCCCCACTACCAGAAGATGTGCTACGGCATGCACTTTACCGCCAAGAAATTGAAGCCGTATTTTCAAGAGCACACAATCACCATGGTCTGCACGGCTCCACTGGCCGAGATCATTGGAAGCCGAGATGCTTCGGGTCGAGTGGCCAAATGGGCCATAGATTTGGCCCCCTACACCATCTACTACAAGCCTCGCACCGCCATCAAGTCACAAGCACTGGCCGACTTCCTCGTCGTGGCCGAGACCCGATACCTGCCTTGACACTCGACTCCACCCATTGGCGGATGCATTTTGATGGTTCTAAGATGCGCACCGGTTTGGGAGCCGGCATCGTCCTCACCTCTCCCAAAGGCGACAAGCTCAAATATGTGCTGCAAATCCATTTCGCCGCCTCCAACAACGTCGCCGAATACGCGGCACTCATTCACGGGCTCCGGCTTGCCAAAGAGCTCGGCATTCTCCCGATCCTGTGCTATGGCGACTCTGACTTGGTGGTCCAACAGTCATCAGGCGACTGGGACGCGAAAGATGCAAACATGGCAAGCTACCGCTTCCTCGTACAGCAACTTAGTGGATATTTTGAAGGGTGCGAGTTTCTCCAGGTGCCAAGAAACGACAACGAGCAAGGAGATGCCCTGGCACGAATCGGCTCCACCCGTCACGCATTACTGACCGGCGTCGCCCTTCAACGCCTCCTCAAGCCGTCTGTCAAGCCGTCGCCAGAGTCAGATTCTATCTTCGTGCTGGCTCCTCCTGAAGCTGTCGCATCCAACTTGAGAGCTCCATCGGCCGGCATGCGAATTCTGGCAGGCGGCCCAGGGGCCGCGGAAGTCGCACCCAGCCCGGGGACTTCAGAACCCAGCCCGGGGACTGCGGCGGCCAGCCCGGGGACTTCAGAGCTCGACCTAGGGACTGCACCAATCGACCTGGGGACTTCATCGACCCAGGAAGTGGCTGCCGACTCCAACCCGCCGCCTCCCGGCCCAACTGCCCTCGTGCAAGTTGCAGTCCTGACAGTCAAAGAAATCGCAGCACCTTCGTGGGCCGAACCCATCCTCAATTTCCTGGTGAACAAAGAGCTGCCGACTGATGAGATCTCGGCCCGTCAAGTGCAATGCCGGGCAGCAGCCTACACCATAGTCAACAGAGAGCTTGTGAGGCGCTGTGTCACTGGCGTCTACCAGCACTACGTGGAGCTGGAGCAAGGCCAAGCGATTCTCAAAGATATCCTTCAAGGCGAGTATGTCCACCACGCGGCTTCAAGGGCACTTGTCGCCAAAGCCTTCCGCCATGGTTTTTTCTGGCCGACCGCTCTAGAAGACGCCAAGGGCTTGGTCCAAAAATGCAAAGGGTGCCAGAAGTTCCGTTCCAAGCCACATCGGCCGCACTCAACTCTATTCCCATTACTGTCCCTTCGCGATGCAGGGCATGGACATGGTGGGACCATTCAAAACAGCGCGAGGTGGCATGACTCATCTGCTTGTCGCGGTGGACAAGTTCACCAAGTGGATAGAAGCCAAACCAATCAAAAATTTGAACGGTCCGACTGCGGTGACGTTCATCTCCGACATCACCATCCGGTGTGGCATACCGCACAACATCATCACTGACAATGGCACAAACTTTGCCAAAGGAGCCTTGGCCCGTTTTGGCGCGACGCAGGGCATCTAACTGGACTTAGCGTCCGTTGCCCATCCGCAGTGAAACGGCCAGGTGGAGCGAGCAAACGGCCTCATCTTGTCTGTCATCAAGCCCCGACTGGTCGAGCCTCTGGAGCGTCCAGCCGGCTACTGGCTCGAAGAGCTGCCAGCCATCCTCTGGAGCCTACGCACAAATCCAAACAAGTCAACCGGCTTCACGCCTTTCTTCCTCGTCTACGGTGTCGAAGCCGTCATCCCAACGGACATAGAATTTGACTCCCCTCGAGTAACCATGTACACCGAAGAGGAGGCGGAAGAAGCATGACAAGACGGCGTCGATCTGCTGGAAGGGGGCCGGCTGTTGGCACTCAGCCGGTCCAGCATCTACCAGCAGAGCCTGCGCCGATACTACAATCGGAAGGTCAAGCTGAGATCTTTCCAAGAAGGAGACCTTGTGCTCCGGCTGATCCAGCGAACAGCCGGCCAACACAAGCTCTCAGCGCCTTGGGAAGGCCCCTTCATCATCAGCAAAGTGTTGGGCAACGACTCCTACTACCCCGATCGACGCCGAAGCCTCGGGCGCGCAAGAGAGACGACTCCGGCAAGGAGACGGAGCGGCCAAGGAATGCAAATCTCCTCTGAAGATTTTACATTTGATGCAGTATGTACCACGCTACCTTTTGTATTAATGTATGAAGACTCCGGGTCCCCCGAGAAGAGCTTAGGGACTGCTCTCCTTTAACTATATGATAAGAATTATGCCTATGAGTATATCATTTTTTTGCCTCTTGGCACCGGGTCCGACTAGTCGGCCCGGGGACTTGCCGTCTTGTACTATGAAATGCTTCCTGCAGCCGGACAAGTAATGTGTGGCACTTAAGCCGTCTCCTGCCAGAAGCCGTAGCTCATGAGAGCGTATGCAGTGATGGCAAGGGAGTAAGGTACACTACAAAAAAAGACACATCCGTGACATTTTGGGCGAATCTAAAATTTTGTCTGCATCATACATATGACACTTCTATGATGATTATTGTGACAAAACCGGTATCATCATAGATGTGGTGGGCTACTACTTCTATGACAAAAATCATGATGAAAATGGGCTTTTTCGTCTGGCGGGCGGATACGCAGCTGCATGACATTCTTTGGGCCGTCCATGTGGAAAAAACCGTGGTAGAAGCGAGGGGAGGAAAATTTCGGGAGTTGCGATTACGGCGGGAGAAGCGATGCGCGTTTCTCTCGTATGCGATGCGTGTGCGTGTGTGCTTGGCGTTGGCTCTAATCAAGCCGAGCGAGGCGTTGGGCTCTAATCAACCCGGCGATTGCCTTTGCAGTTACGCGTTCTTCGAACCCGAGCGATCGATCGATGGCTGTTAACTGAACCCGATGGAGCGAATCCATTGCTACTGCTGCTAACTAAAGCCGATCGATGCTGCCACTGGGATGAACAGTGAGTGTTGCGGGGGGGGGGGGGTTGGATGAACAGTGAGCGGTGGTGTTGCCTCTGGATGTACAGGAACCTGTGGTGTGGAGGGCTGGATGAATAGTAGATGGTGGAGGGGTGGTTGAACAGGACCCCGTGGTGTGGAGGGCTGGATGAACAGTAGACGGTGGAGGGGTGCCCGTGGAGGGATGGTTGAGCGATGGTGTGGTGGAGTAAGCGCGGTGGAGGCTGGATGAGCAGGAGCCCGTGGAAGGCTGGAAGAGGTCGACGATGGAGATGAACAGTATCCCGTGGAGTCCTGCTTTGTGGTACGCCACACCTCCCGATGAACAGGACCCCGTTTGACCGTAGGAGGTCCGTTTAAATCTGCTTTTGCGGTACGCCACACCCCTCCCGATCAACAGGACCCCCGTTTCGACCGTAGGAGGCCTGTTTCGTCCGATTTACGGTACGCCACACCCCTCCCGATCAACAGGACCCCCGTTTCGACCATAGGAGGTTCGTTTCCTCCGTTCTGTGGTACGCGAGGCCTCGTTTCCATCGCCTGTTCCGTCCAAGCCGGTTGGCTCCCACGCGTTCCGTTGCCTCCCGATGAACACAACGCATTCCGTTGCCTCCCCGTGAACACGATGCATTCCGTTGCCTCCCCATGAACACGACGCATTCCGTTGCCTCCCCATGAACACGACGCATTCCCTTGCCTCCCCATGAACACGAGCCCTCGCCATACGTATGCGCGACTAGGCGTTCAAGACCCCGCCCGTATGTACACATACGGGTCAGATTTTCTTTCTTGCACCACAGCTGCTGTCATGCGTACATGTACATGCTACGTGCGCGCCTCTACTACGACACCTACGCGCCTCTACTACGACACGTGCGTGCCTCTACATCGACCAGTATATATGTACGTACAAGTTCGCGACTAGAATGACAACGCTACGTACGCTTCGACCAGGTGGGTCCCGACTGTTAGGCAGTTCCTTGCGTGCGAAAATGTAGCTGGTGGGTCCCAGCAATCGAGAGGGTGAATCGTTTTTGCCGGACGCACTTCCTTTGCGTGCGAAGATATAGCTGGTGGGTCCCGCAATGATCGGCGAATCGTTTTTTACCCGGACGCACTTCCTTGCGTGCGAAGATGTAGTGGTGGGTCCCAGCAATCGGGGCGAATCGTTTTTGCGGACGCACTTCCTTGCATGCGAAGATATAGCTGGTGGGTCCAGCAATGGGGAAACTTTTTTCGTGAAATACATGGGGGTCTGCTGGTGGGTCCCCGCCGAATGGAGGAATCATTATTTTCCGCGTAATAAGGAAGCACTTCCTTGCTGCGGCCGTGGACCCAGCTGTCAGCCTGTCCACGTACAGTCCACGTCCGATGGAAGTCATTCCTTGACCATGTTGACAACGCCGCGCCAAGAGCACCACGGCGGTGGACGACGGCGAGGCCTAGGAAGGGGACGACTCGGAGCTGGGGAAGATGCAGCAGTGGATGCCCACGCGAAGAGGAGTACGAGGGTTCACTGGTTCAGCTGCGGTGTGAGGCTGCTGTTGCCGTAGATTAACAGGGGGTGTGGGTGAGTAGAGGGATGGCCTGGCCAGCGGTGGGAGTAGTAGGGGGCGGTGAGGCCTCCGCGGCATCACAGCCGGCCACGGAAGGCAGGAGCATGCGGCACTACCGGCGCTGGTTTGGGCGGCTGGAGCAAGAAGACCAGAGGTTGAAGAAGCACTACAATCGTTGGATGAACATCGTACGGTAACAGGAGCTAGAATCGTTCATATTGACTAAGTTGCCAAAGCCCTCCGTCCCCGTGAACTTGGTAGGCCCACAAGTCAGCCTCCCAGTATGCTGGGTTCCAGCTGGCAGGGGGAATATTCATTTTTTTTTGTGCATAATAAGGAGGCACTTCCTTGCGTGCGAAGATAGCTGGTGGGTCCGACAAGTCAGCGGGGGGCACGTTTTTTTGACGAAATACGGAGGCCCTTCCGGTGGGTCCCAGATGTCAGGTGGAGGAATCATTATTTTGCACGTAATAAGGAGTAATTTCCTTGTGTGCGGTCGTGGACCCAGCTGTCAGCCTCTCCACGCACAGCCTACTTCCGATGGTGTCGTTCGTTGACCACGTTGACCACGCCGCGCCAAGCGCATCCAAGGTGGTGGACGACGGCGAGGCCCCGGACAGCAACGAGCCAGAGATGGGAAGACGCGGGAGTAGAGTCGCAGACGGTGAGGTGTACGAGGGTTAACTGGTTCTAGTGCGGTGTGGTTCGGCAATCGGTGGAGAAGAACGGGAGGTGTGGAGGGTTGGAGGGATGGCCTGGCCAACGGTGGAGTAGCGCTTCATAGCGAAGCATGCTAAGCAGAGCTGCTAGTAGCAGGAGGCGGGAGGTGGTCCCGGCGGCGCTGGAGGAAGAAGACGAGAGATTGAAGATGGATGTCGGTCGTTGGATGTAAATCCAACGGCTAACATGTCAGAATCATTTGTTGACTAAATTTCAACGACTTGCGTTGGCTTCGACCTATTGGCCCACATTTCAGCCTCCAAAAATGTGGCACGTATTCAACCCATTTTTTCAGAATTTACAGTCAATTTGATCTTTTTTTTAATTACAGCCATTAGCTGGGCTGGGTGAACAATTAATGTAGCTTTCATGCGGCCTATTTATTTTATTTCCTAAAAAATTACAGGCCATTTGCACATTATCTACATACACGATTTTGCTGGGCTGATTCTAATTATAATGTTGGGTTGGGCCAGCAATGTTATCAAAAAATAAAAAAGGGCTGAGCATTTTGTTATAAATATATTTAAATAATAAGTGATATTATTACATTCGTCCTTAAATCTTACTAAGCTTTTGTACACAATCACTAGGATTTTCGTGCCAAAACAATCCAGGATTTTATTTGTTAAGAAATTATTTTTATAAGTTAATAAGATGTGGGATATTGTTTTCTTACATATGTAAGTATCTGTTAAATATATGATGACAATAAAAATAACATATAATAACATATAAAATAATTTAAATATATATAATATAGTTAAAAGGGAAACATAAGTTGTACAGCGTTCCTATTCTTATATAGAAAAATAGAACAGACCTCTGCGTTTTCTTCAAAAAAATACATAAATTGGGCTACCAAAAATAAAACCTCGGATGGGAGGTCCATAGGCCGGTCGATACATGACGGCCCTAAGAAAATACAAACAGGCCCTCCCATCCGAGGTCGTGGGCTGCGCATGTTAAAAATGAAAGCCTAGACGGGGCAGCCCAAAACCACGTCCAACACTTGCCAAAACTCCGTCCCTCTTTTTCTCTGTGTTTCGCACACTCAACATTGTGTGGGTATTTTGACTGTGCATCATATGAAGATGTGCTATGCATGAATGTTGATCAGCATGATGATAACTGGCTAGTAGTTCCATTTTCGACCACGAATAAAACTTGCAACATGATGTTAACCCTGTTTGAAAAGGCCGTGTTAATATAAATGCTCTGCCTCTGAAAGTTGCAGTTTTTTATCTGAAACTGAACTTGCAGTTTCTTATCTGAAACTGAAACTTGCAGTTTCTTCTCGTCTGCACTTTTATACTCCTATGAAACTACATTTTTTAAGTGCTAAAAATAGATCTCTAGAATTCATAAAATTCTTCATATGCTCAATACTGCAAATCTGAAATACAAAAGACATTCATATCTGAAAGTACTCTCAAAATACACAACACAAAACACAATTCACAACCTGCAAATACTGACAACCCTAAGCTCCTCCTACCAATTCACAACCTGACCGACTATTGGGCTGGGGGGCAGTCCCCTCCTATTCCTCGGCGGCAGATAGCCTCCCCGTGAGACAATGTGAACGGCGAGGGAGACGATGGCCGGGAAGCGTCGTCGGGCCAACTGCTTTTCTCCTCTTGCAGTTGGGTTCGATCGACGAAGACTCCACCGCTCGCTTCCGCAGACACCCTCACAAACGGCACCCTCTAGATGCTCGATCCTTCAATCTCTGGTGGATGCTCCATCTGGGATCGATACTCCCACCACCGCTCCCTCATGATTGGATTCGGTGAATCTGTTTGCTCCAAGGCAGCTCTATGTACTCCGGCGCGACTCCCTCTGGGAGTATCTCCGCCTTTTCGCTCTGTTGCAGATATTTGGCCATGGATGTCGCCATCGCCGCTAGTTGCTCCTTGTTGTCAAACCAATACTGTATCTCCAACATCCTAGCTAGCTTCACAGGGTCGCCGTCTGCGATCCTCACGTATCGGTTGTACTCCTCCATCTATCTACTTCTCCACAGCACCTTCAATCGCCGACGGTGGTTTTTGAATGGAAGAGGAGAGGAGCGGCGCTGGTTTTGGATTAGAACGGGAGAGGAGCGACGCTGGTTTTGGACTGGAACAGGAGAGGAGGGGCGGTGGTTTTGAAATGGAAGAGGAGAGGAGCGGCGCTGGATTTAGATTGGAACAGGAGAGGATCGGCGGTGGATTTAGATTGGAACAAGAGAAGAGCGGAAGAGCGGCGCTGGTCTTGGAAGTATTTTTTGTTGTTTTGCGTATTTTGGGTCAAAGTTTGACCATGTACTGTATGTGACAAGCAAAATGTGAATGCATGTCACCAAAAATTGTATCGTTTGGTTCGTATCTGAATGTACTTTCAAATTATATTATTTTTGCAACGTATAACATATATTTTATGTGCGAAAGTCATGGTCAATTATGACCCAGAATAAAAGGGAGACTATTTAATGTGGGGTCGCTTTCTTAATTGAAGGGTAAATTGATTTTGATTTTGATCCAGTCACAGCGCGCCGGCCCTCTCGTCCAATCCTAAATCGCTACCGCACGCTCCTCTCCCTCTTCTCCATTGCAAAACCACCTCCTCTCCTCTCCATCATCTCCATTCCAAAACCACCGTCTCGCCTCTCCCTCTTCTGATCTTCTCCATTGCAAAACCACCTCCTCTCCTCTCCATCATGTCCATTCCAAAACCACCGTCTCGCCTCTCCCTCTTCTGATCTTCTCCATTGCAAAACCACCTCCTCTCCTCTCCATCATCTCCGTTCCAAAACCACCTCCTCTCCTCTCCATCATCTCCATTCCAAAACCACCGTCTCGCCTCTCCCTCTTCTGATCTTCTCTCCATTGCAAAACCACGTCCTCTCCTCTCCATCATCTCCATTCCAAAATCACCTCCTCTCCTCTCCCTCTTCTCTATTGCAAGACCACCGTCTCTCCTCCCATCTTCCAAAGCTAGCACCGGACCACTCAAGCGACATCTATGGAGAGGATGCAGCCAATCAGGCAGATCGCCCGGCGGTGACCAGGCAAAGTTAGCCAGGTTGAAGGAGATCCTTAGTTGGTTTGACAATGAGTGGGAGATTTCGAGGCAGTGCAGGCCATGTGGCAATGTTTGCGAAAAGAGCGAGACAGCGGCGATGAGGCGGCGATATACATGTACTCCTCGGCGGCGGTCGCGCCGCGATCCTCCGAAGTTCATCGAGTATCTCCTATGGGTGATGGAGCAGACAGATTCGCCTGAGGCGGCAGTCGAGCGGAGGTGGTGGGCGTCTGAGTCGAAGGTCGAGCACCCAGAGGATAACGAATCGATCGAGTATGGTGTGCCGTTCGTGAGGGTGCAGAGTCAGCCGGAGCCACAGGAGTATTTGTTCTACCATCGCAAGAGGAGGCCGGATGGCGCGACGTTGCTTCCCTGACGTTCTCCACGGTTCCCTCGACGCTCGCCTCGTTTGAACGACGGCGGTAGGGTTTAAGGCAAGCTTCGCACTAACCTAATATTCCACCTGGTCATGCTTACAATTAGTGTGACAGCTAATGAAAATCATGCTTACAATCAGTCTCCGAGTACTACGCCCATCACACCTCGCACTCTGCATATATGCCGGTTCCATACGTACATTTGTGCAGTTCCACCAAAATGCAGCTGAATAACCCTGTTTGCACAGATAATGAAAAAGTGTGATTACATTATAGTGGCACTAGTTGATGAAACACACAAAATAAATAGAAGAAAATATTGCGATAGTATCATAGTATGCCATGTCATGCGAGGCGAGATGGGCCTACTGACGCCTCATACTGATGCGCCTCATCTTGGACATTGTCCCAAGTCTCCCAGATACACCTTACGCCAGTTGATGAACATCGGTGTACAGCAGTAGTACAAGGAGGCGCTGAGACATTCAAATCTCTATTTTTGTACATATCAACTAAAATTAAGCACCCGGTTTGCGAAACGCTTAAACATTAACAATGGGACTAGTTGATGAAACATACTTTAACAAAGAGAAGCACTTTCTTTATCTACATTGGAAATGAAATGATCTGATGATGACACTCGCTCTATTTTAACTGTATTATTACTTCATTTTATCGGTGACACTAGGGTCGAGCAGGTGGCAAAGCGAGGTGTACCGTCGCGTCTCAAGGATGGAGGCAGGGGTGCTTAGATCGAATCTTTGAAGCTGGCTCTTTCAGTCACCAACATGGATGATTCAATTTATGGGACCTTTTGGTGCAGTTCACCTAAAATGAAGCAATGTCCCGTGAGCTAGCAGCTTCTTCTTCAAAAAAAATTAAGAAAAGGGCTCCATCCCCGGTTCCATTTCCATCAGAAAACGAAACCCACAGAGATTCTTCTTCATTAGTTGCAATAAAATTGAGCAACATCAAGGTTGGTTGTGAAGCTCTTGGAATGCTCAACTATAATTTGGATATCATTTGTGCAGTTCAACTAAGATCGAGCGTGAATGTATATCTCTGTTTGCACAAAAAAGGTGGAAATGAGGGTGACTAACAAGTAACAAGTGATGAAACATGCATCAAATGAAAAGAAGCGTGTTCCTTATCTGAATGGCAATCCTACAAGGACAGTAGCAATTTCTAAAGTAGTGGCATTGCTAGATATTAGTGTGGGCATCAGGATTAACTATGACAACCGTTAAATACGACATTACTTTGGGCACGGGAGAGTAGGCGGACCAGGACAGCTGCATTTCTAACGAAAAGAACCAACTTATCTTAATGGGAAATTTTAGCATGACATGTAAAGAAGTGCCATTGATTCATATTCTTTGGAGGCATTACATTGAAAACAACATTGGTTTAACGTGTCCTTACTTTTAACGGTCGATTGCTACATTTTACCAAAGGGCATTACATAAGAGTGGCTCGGGGCAACAAACATCAGAACATGATATCTGGGTTGGTCCCATTTTTGTTCGGTATAGCCACCTTATACCGTGTGAGGCTAGCAAATGTAGTGTTGGACTTACTCTGTTGACTTCTCCCCCAGTCCCCACTTTCTTTCCTTTTTCAACCAATAGATCGGGTTTATATTGAGTTTGTACTGCGTTTCCCTTTATTTCCCCATTAGACCTAGAGACCAGTTGGATACCCAGTCTCTGCTACTTTTCACCCCCATTATTTCGTCTTTCGAACAAGTCCTAGATTCAGGTAACAAATCCTCCCCCACCCCCACCCCCTTTCTTCCTTGTTTGAACCAAGTAGTACTAGATTCGAGTGCATGAACTAGTTTCACCTCTTAAACGTAAAAAAATTAGGTGGTTTTCGAACAGCCGATCGATCCTATCTATGAGGGGGCCTAAGAAATAGTAAAAATTACAAATGCAGCAACGTCAGGAGCTCGGGAAGTAGAGCAAGGCCGGTTTCGAAGGAAGTTATACCTGATGGTCGCCGGGATGTCGCTAGGTGGGCAGCGGGAGGCCGGATCTGCCCACACTACGGCACCAAGGAAGAAGAGGTCGGAGGCCCTCCCTCGCCAGCGGTGCTTGGGAGAGAACGGCAAGGCAGGCTGATCGGGACGCACCCAGCAGTGGGTAAGAGCCGTCGCCGAGGACGATAGCGTCAACGTTGCACCTTCTCACCTTCCCCGGTGGAGAGGATCCGGTTGGATCTGTGACCAGCGGTGAGCAGAGAGAGAGAGAGAGAGTGTGGCCACCGCTGTCGTGTTTAGAGCTGGAGAGGCCGAGACGGTGTGAAGAGAGCAACACTAGCAAGCAAGCGCGGAGGCTCCTTCCTATATAGTGGAGCAGTACTTAGTTTTCTTTTGTCTACCGGAGTCGGGTTGACCTCGTCAATGACTGTCGAGAAGTCTTCATGCACATGGCCCGGAGGTGTAGTTGTGTGACACTCCAAATTTTTTTTTTGGTTCTCAGCAAAATAAAAACTTTGTTGGTTTTGAAGGAGGTCATTTGAACCCTTCCAACAATCTCCTTCTCTCAAGAATTTTCCCTTTGACAAAAGATTTTATTTTGGCATCTTCTTCAACTCTGGTGTTGGTTATTAAAAACCTTTCTTCTGAATTTTTCCCCCTTCTCAAGATTTTTTTTGGGTTTATTTTCTTTTAAAAAGAAAACCCTAGGAGTTTTGTGTCTTCTCCTATTTTGAAACCACTCATGATTTTACCATACCCCATATGGTAAAACCTCCCAAAAACCCTCTTTCCACTTTATAGTAATCCAAATATTATGTCCCAACCAGTCCAACTATCTCTGATTTTTAATTCATTTATTTCTCTTCCCAAATCTTTTCTGTCAATTATTTTGAGCCTAGGTGATTTGCAAAGCAAGTACCAAATTTCCTTTGAGCTTTGACCGCAAACCAACTCCCCTGGATAGTCCTTGGTACCCACAACCTAGAACAATCAAGATCCACTCTTCTTCTTTTCAAAAATTTCAAATTTCAGTCTCTGCAAGTTTGGACCAGATTTGTCAAAATTGATGAAATTCATATCTCATCTCCTCCAAAAATTCCACCAAAATTCAGGCAACCCCCAGATGCAATGAGAGGCCACTCCACCAAAAATCATCTCAAGGAGAAACTCCCACATACCAAAATCATTACAGCCGAACACACGCCGTAAGCCTTTGTTTCTTTGCATTTTCAGAAATGTTCAGAGTTTCAGAGTTCAATGTCGTTTCCCTTTGTCAGAGTTCAGTCACGCGTCGACAGTGCGCCTGGCGCGTTGCGCACAGCCCCTCCTCCCTGTCCAGAGTGCCGCACGCACGCTTGGCCGGTTCCTGGCGTCGGTGGCACCCTGGCCTGCCCTCGCCGGCGTCTTCTGCGGTGTCGGGACCTCCCGTGGCGGTCGACAGAAGGCACCCTATGGCACAACGCCGTTCGGCGCCGCCCAAGCCACCTGGGAGCTCCGCTTGGCCATCTCCCTTGCTAGCGCACGCATGCAGCACCATCACCGTGGCCTGGCACGCACAGGGCGCGCTCCCTGTTGCCGACGTGCCGCACGGCCGTTCTGATGAGATCAGGCCGTAACCTCCCCACCTTGCTGAGTTGGGCACCGGGATGGGCTCTTTACGACGTCTAGTCAGTGCTCAAGCCCCTAAACCAACTGCCCAGCCACAACGCCGCCGTAATCACTCGCCGGACTTATCCCGTTTGCAGCAACCGCCTCAGGCCGGCTATTTATAGCGCCTCCGAGCTTGCTCTCGCCCCCGCACACCTCCACCACCTCACCAGACCCCGCCCAGCCACTTGAAGAGCCTCGAGGGGCCCTTATTCCTCGATTCCGGCCAACTCCGTCCGCTTCGGGCTCCGGCAACGTTCTCGCTGGTGAGAGCTTCTCCACCGCCCTGGACTTGCCCGTAGCCTCATGGCACCTATAGAAGACTAACCCCCACTCCAATTTGACCCCAGCAGCTCTCTCCGACGAGGCCCACGACCACCCGAACCACCGTCCGCCGGAGCAAGGGCCGTCGTCGACGTGGTGCTCGCCGGCGACCACCACCACCACCCACCGACGCGGAATGATGCACTCAACATGGAGGTACCCTCTGATCTCCCTGCCTCGCCGTGGATCGCCGCCGGTGACCACCGCGGCTCTCGGGCACCGCCCGTCAGCCTCTCTGTTGTTTTTTTCGAACCGTTTTCTGAAAGCGTATTCTGGCAAAATACGCTTTCCAAACTGAATCGTTTTCTGCACTTTTCTGCTTACGCCCCTGAGAGTTTTCTGTTTCATTACATATGGGTCCTTGGACCAAAACTCTTATAACTTTTAAACAGAAAGGGATTTTTGAGTGATTCTTTTTCTGTCCTCTTCAAAATTTTGTCTAGTTTTTTATGAGATTTATTTGAAAAAATATTTGGAATATTTTTTGAGCACCCCTTTGTATTTACGTTAGTGCGTATATTTTTTTTGTATACCGTAGATAGCGAAGGAGGTGACGGGACCGCGAACTTCACCGAGCTAGGCCCCGACTACTCTGAACCAGGCAAGCATGTTTGAACTTTTGATTTGATGAGTGTTTGGGCATGTTTGAATTAATTTAGTATCATGGCATGTTCATGAGCATCTCGATGAAAGTTTATCTCGTAAGAGTTGAGACAAGTGAGTTTCGGGAAATCCATGAGTTGTTGGAAACATGTTGCATGGCCATGAGTTGGCATGAGAATGGGTAAGATGGCAGTGTTGCTGACCCAGTGTCAACATAAATCAGTCAAATTCCTGTCCTTCTCCCCTTTCGTACTACCACATGTTTTCCGCAAGGGATACGGCTTAGTAAGTCGCAAACCACTTCCTGGTACACACCAAATCGAGAGGCCGGGATGAGGGTTCCATGGCCCTGGATTAAAGCCTTTCATCCGGTCGGGCGCATGGGTGTTTCGGTTGGGACCGAGAGGGGGCACCCTTAGAGCGCTGGATATAAATTTGATCCCATGCTATTCGAGATAGTGATCTCCCCGTCTCAAAGTTTTTCTCGAACGATGTCTAGGGTGATTCCTGGCAACGTGAGGTAGGATGGGTGTGTACTGGTTAGCTGTGTTTCCTCTGAAATACCATAAACGGAACTAGTCCTTCGTGACTACGGAAATCCGTTGGCTGTGGATAATTTTAGTACAAACTCTGCAGAGTCAAAATTCTTGAAATTCATCTTATCCATGTCCAAGTACTGTGTTCATCTTATCTTGTCAAGTGTCAGTCTCGGTGACAGAAACTCCTGAGAACCATATGAGTGTTAAATCTTTATTTCCTGTGAATGGACTAACTCGCTTATTGTCTTGTGATGAATATTTTCCGTGAGAACCATTTCTTGTCAGTTATGAATAATGAATTATAAGCCCTTTCTGCGGTGTTGCTCAGACGTCCGACTACGGCATTGTTATTATTTAATTTCGTTATAAGCCCTTTCTGCGATGTCGCTCAGATGTCCGACTGCGGCATTGTTATTATTTAATTTTGTTATAAGCCCTTTCTGTGATGTCGCTCAGACGTCCGACTGCGGCAATGTTATTGTTTACTTTAATTATAAGCCCTTTCTGCGATGTCGCTCAGACGTCCGACTGCGGCATTGTTATTATTTAATTTTGTTATAAGCCCTTTCTGTGATGTCGCTCAGACGTCTGACTGCGGCACCCATGTCTTTTCTTTCAATATAAGCCCTTTATGAGGTGTCGCTTAGACGCCCGACTGTGGCATGCTTTATTTATTTATTCACCGTTCGAGGCATCGCTTCAGACACCCGATCGGTTTTGAGTTTACCTTCTTTGGGTTTTCGAGCGGACTACCGCCGATTCCCTTTTTACTTACCTTGCTATTGATTGCGCATTGTTAAATTATTCATGACACATCCATGCATACATTTGTTATATCTTTTGTCCGAACTGTCTTGCGAGTACTTTCAAAGTACTCACCTGGCTTGTTGATTTGGCCAGATGCTGACGAAGGCGATCTCATGGATGAAGAGTCCGATTGCGAGTCCGACGCCTAGAGGAGTCCCAGTCAGTCTCGAGCGACCCCTGGAATAGTCACTGTGATATATTCGCTTTCGCTACCCAAATAAATTCACCGAGCCTCACCTCGACGCTCGATGAGCCGCCAGTGTAGGAGTCATATCTCCCACTCCACTGTGTCACTCCACCACTTTACCACGAGTCAGTAGTATGCCACCACTCCTGTGTCACATCCGCCACTATGTATAATTATTGGCGTGCTTGTAATAATTTGTTGAGCAACTTCAGCTCGACCCTGTAATATATCATATGCTACTGGCTTATTGTATCAAGATTTTGTCTACCGGTATGGAGGATTTTCCTCACACTGGATTTTATAGGTCGGTTTCTCAATAAATATTTTTATTGAAAAACCGGTCGTGACAAGCTTGGTATCAGAGCCATGCTGACTGTAGGAAGCCACTAGGTGCGATCGCTAATCGGTTATTAACATCTAGAGCTATTAATTAATTTTTACAAACGTAGTCAATTTCTCGATCACGGCATAAATTTATGATTTGACTACTCAGGATTTTTGCCTACTTTTGTAGATGGTCGGCAACGATCGCGAGTCACGATGTTCGCCAACATGCCCGATGGGTTCGTCAAGCTTTTCTCCATCGTCCAAGTCGCGATGGGGCCATCTGCAAGGCCCAGTCTTCTCACTCTCTCAGCACAAGGTCAATGACCGTCTAACCATGCACCAAGCTGCGGTGCAATTCAAGGGAGGGCGAGTTGAGCGTTTCCGGTTCTTGGGGAGAGCCATGCCCACAGAGAAGCATGCACTGCAGATGGCAGCCCGTGAGGCGATAGCTCGTCTCAGGGATATCCTTCCTTCGATGAAGACTCGTCGTTACCGCTACCTGCCATGTCACGTGCCATACACCTGCCACTACGCGTTCTCTTGCCCCAGAGGAGAACGAGACAAAGCTTTTGAGATGCTTGTCGAGTACCTCCGGGCTTTGGAGGCAGCCTTCGACAACCTGGTGGACGACTTTGTAGCTGCCCGCATGGACTCAGTCCATGGCTGTGCCGCCAATAGGAGGGAGCTCCTGCGCGCCGCACCGCCACTGACTTTCGTCTCTTCATCAGCATCGTTTGCTCCTACTGCTCTCACCACTACTCGTCGCCCGCCTACCACGGAGGAGTTCAACTATGTCATTGCGCCTACTCCGATTCGTTTTGCACCACCCCTCGTGCCCGCTCATGTTCGAGTTGTCCCGCATAGGGCACCTGCTCCACCAACTCAGCGCAGCACTTCATGTGTGGAGCCTATCACCGAAGAGGAGGTTGAGTCCCCAGCCTCACTGCGCCTCACCCTTGGCAGGCCAAGGGAAATCCTTACCATCTCCGACTGAGTACGCTTAACCGCCATGCGATGTACCGACTTGTACGATATGTTTATATGTACATAGGCTGTGAGAAGTAGCTTGTTTGCGCATCATGTAGGAACTGGAGGAGTGCACTAGCCTAAATAACATGTCACGAACATGTACGCATATCCTGAGTGATGTATTGTATAATTACTGCTTGTGGGTAAGATATATAATGAGCAGTCCTTCTCCGGGCGCAAACGTTTATTCTCTTGAAAAAAATCTTGGAGCATTTGCGACTTTTTTCCGTCTTCATGAATTTATTGACTTTTGCGACTTAATTTCTTTTCTTATGAGTGTTGCAAAATATATCCCCAGAGTGAACAATGTCTCGTCCTTGGGCCAGCTCCATGCCAACTCCTTCAGAGGAAAATTTTGGCACACCCCCAAGCAACAATTTCACACGAGGCGATCAAGTCAATAGGATGTTGAAAGCGGCATTTTCCCAAATGTGCCGTATTTATGAACAAAGTCAGCAACAACATCAGGAAATGATGAACCAAGTCATCAATCTGAAATCACCATGGACAGATGTCATTAGCAATCCAAGTTATCTCGAGCTACGTAAGACACGCCCCAAAACTTTTTCTCACATCGACAAACTTCTTGAAGCCAAGACCGCTTCGAGACATGGAAAGAAAATTAATTATTGCCCAATGTTCAGACCTTGAGAAGGTGCTTTATGCTCCGCACTATCTCACTGGAGCAGCCGCATCGTGGTGGGAAAATTTCCTACACATGGACCCCAACGAAAATAATATAACATGGGAGGAATTTAAAGAAGGTTTTCGTGGGGCACATATTCCTAAGAGTCTTATGAAGATTAAAAAGAGAGAATTTGATGACCTCAAGCAAAGGACAATGACGGTGTCAGAATACAACAGTCAGTTTACTCTGCTATCACGTTACGCCAACGAGGAACATATGTCTGAAAGCAAGAAAATGGAAAAATTTCTAGACGGACTGACACCCGCGCTTAAATGCCAACTGGTCGTGCACACCTTTCCAGATTTTAAGACGCTGGTGGATAAGGCCATTACCTTGGAAAATGAGAGACGCAGCTTAGAAGATTTCCATAAGCGGAAGAGGGACCGTACTAATCATGCCCGCAACCACCGCAAAGAAGACAGATGTTCGTAAAAAACTGGACACCCAAACCCACGACAAGCGTCTCACGCCCAATCAAGAATTTTCATGCAAGGGACAAGGAGTTCACATACCGCCCAGGCGTTACCTGTTACGCTTGTGGAGAAGAAGGGCACTATGCCAAGCAGTGCCCCAAGCCAAGGAACTCGACCCCAAAGCCGAACAACGGAGGCAATAATTCGGCGCCAAAGCGCAACAATTTCAACCCAAAAACCACACGAAGGGTCATCTGAACCACGTGACCAAAGAGGAAGCGCAAAATGCCCCAGATATCGTACTCGGTACGTTTCTTGTCAACACAATACCTGCCATGGTTTTGTTTGATTCTGGAGCTTCTCACTCATTCGTTTTGAAAAGTTTTGCCTTGCAAAATAATTTTTCGATGCTTCCCTTGGAAAAATCTATGATCGTGAAGTCCCCTGGAATTAAGCGAGTTACCCAGAGTTACTGTCAGGCTGTGGTTATCGAGTTTGAAGGGTTGGAGTTTCACGCAAATCTTATCGTGTTGGAAAATAAAGGACTGGATGTCATCCTAGGGATGGATTGGTTAACCACCAACAAAGGTTTTATTGATTGGCAACCGGACCGTAATTCTCACCCACCACCACGGGAAGACCATAAAGGTTTCAGCCAAGGAAAGAAAAATATCCCGGCAACTGAGATTGAACAAGGTGGATATTTCTGAATTGAGCAAGGTTCGATGGTGTGTGAATTTCAGATGTATTTCCGAAGAGCTACCGGGCATGCCACCGCATCGAGAGATAGAATTCAGCATTGAGCTAGCACCCGGAACCGCCCCCATATACAAGAAACCATACAGAATGGCACCATCCAAATTGGTAGAACTGAAGAAGCAAATAAAAGAATTACTAGACAAGGGTTATAAACGAGCCAGCTCCTCACCCTGGGGTTCACCAATTTTATTTGCCAAAAAGAAGGATGGAACACTGAGATTGTGCATAGACTATCGAGCGCTAAACATGGTCACAATCAAGAAAAAATATCCGATGCCACGAATAAATGATTTATTCGATCAACTTTCTCAGGCCAAGTTATTCTCAAAGATTGACTTGAGGTCGGGATACCATCAACTGAAAGTGCGAACCGAGGATATTCCCAAGACAACTTTCACCTCCAGATACAGATTGTATGAGTTCACCGTAATCCCATTCGGACTAACAAATGCCCCCGCATATTTTTTTCACCTCATGAACAAAGTATTCATGAAGTTTATGGAAAAGTTTGTTGTGGTATCTATCGATGATATTCTGGTATACTCCAAAACACCAGAAGAGCACGCTGAACATCTTCGAATTGTACTGGGGGAACTCAGGAAACATCAATTGTACGCTAAATTCACCAAGTGTGAATTTTGGCTACAACAAGTAGGTTTTCTAGGCCACGTACTGACCCAAGAAGGTATTGTCGTAGATCCAGAAAAGGTCAAGGCCGTACTTGGCTGGAAGCCACCAGCCAGCGTGACAGACGTACGAAGTTTCTTGGGAATGGCAGGTTACTACCGAAGATTTATTGAAGGGTTCTCCACCATAGCAAAGCCAATGACGCAGCTACTCAAGAAAGATATGAAGTTTGAATGGACGGAAGCTTGCGAGAATAGTTTCCAAGAATTAAAGAGGAAATTAATGTCAGCACCGGTATTAATTGTGCCGGAGATACACAAGAATTTTGAGGTGTATTGCGACGCATCCCGGAAAGGCCTCGGATGCGTGTTGATGCAAGAAGGCAAGGTAGTCGCATATGTCTCCGCATAACTTCGCAAACATGAAGAAAATTATCCTACTCATGACCTGGAGTTAGCAAAGAAGTTATACATGCACTCAAAAAATGGAGACACTTTTTACTTGGAAATCGCTAGAGATATATACGGACCATAAGAGCCTCAAGTATATTTTCACACAACCGGAACTGAATTTGAGGAAACGACGCTGGTTGGAACTAGTGAAGGATTATGATGTTGGAATCCACTACCACCCAGGAAAAGCAAATCTAGTGGCAGACGCCCTAAGTCGGAACCCTAGCCCAAACGACGACGGCCTACCAAACCTGAGGCCTGAATTCCAGCAGGAGTTTGCTAAACTCAACCTCTTTGGTAGTCACCAAAGGCAGCATATCAAATTTAGAAATACAGCCCACTCTAATGGAGACAATTAAAGAGGCTCAGCATGGACACCCCAACATTGAAGGCATTAAACGGAAAGTGAGTTTGGGCAAGGCCCGTAATTCATTATCGATAAGCGAGAATATTGTGGTACGGGATAGACTTTGCGTACCAAATATCAAGGATCTTAAGCGCAGATCTTAGCTGAAGGCCACACCGCCCGTATTCGATACATCACCGAGGGACAAAAATGTACAAGGATATTCAGGAAAAATATTGGTGGCACGGTCTAAAAAGGAACATAGCCACGTTCATTGCATGTTGTGACTCTTGTCAACGCATCAAAGCTGAGCATCAGAAACAGGCCGGACTTTTACAGACAAATAAAATACCCGAGTAGAAATGGGACGAGATTGGGATGGATTTTATTGTTGGGCTACCTCGGTCACGGCACGGAAATAACGCCATTTGGGTCATCACTGATAGATTGACTAAAGTAGCACACTTCATCCCCGTGAAGACAACCCACACCACTCGAGCTTGCTAGGCTCTACCTTTCCCGTGTAAATGCCCGCTTACATGGAGTCCCAAAGAAAATAATCTCGTAAAGAGGCACTCAATTCGCCTCCCAATTTTGGGATCACGTACAACAAGCTTTGGGAACTCAGTGGCATTCAAGATCAAGATACCATCCCAGCACGGATGGACAGATCGAGCGAGTATACCAGATTCTAGAAGATATCTTTGAGAGCATGTGTCCTCACCTATGGGACCAGTTGGGAAGAGAGCTTACCATTCGCAGATTCGCATATAACAACAGCTTATCGTGCCAGCCTGCAAATGGCACCATTTGAGGATCTCAGACGGGCGAAGGTGTCGTACCCGCTAAATTGGTTTGAAATCGGAGACAGCCATATCTTCGGCCCGCACATGCTCAAAGAGGTCAAGATAAGGTCAAGGTGATTAAGGACCGACTCAAGACAGCCCAAAGTCGATAGAAGAGTTATTACGATCAAAAACATCGGGGAATCAGCTTTGAACCCGGTGAATTTGTGTACCTACGAGTATCCCCTATGAGAGGCATGCATCGATTCAAGATTAAAGGGAAGCTAGCACCAAGATTCATCGGAACATTCTGCATAGTGGCACGGAAAGGCACGGTAGCCTACCAGCTAGACTTACCCGAAGATTTATCCGACGCCCACGACGTGTTCCACGTCTCGTAATTGAGGAAGTGCGTGAGCAACCCAGAGAAACAAGTACCCCATGAAAACATTGACGTGCAGCCAGACCTCACATACCGAGAGCATCCAATAAGAATCTTGGAAGAGTCTGAAAGGAGAACCCGACAGAAAACCATAGAGTTCTTCAAAGTTCAGTGGAGCAACCACACCGAGAGTGAAGCCACTTGGGAAAGAGAGGATTTTCTTCGGACAGAGCACCCACATTTATATGAGGATCAGCTGGTATCTCAGGGACGAGATTTTTCCTAAGGTGGTAGGTGTTGTGACACTCCAAAATTTTTGTTTTGGTTTTCAGCAAAAAATAAATAAACTTTGTTGGTTTTGAAGGAGGTCATTTGAACCCTTCCAAAAATCTCCTTCTCTCAAGAATTTTCCCTTTGACAAAAGATTTTATTTTGGCATCTTCTTCAACTCTGATGTTGGTTATTAAAAACCGTTCTTCTGAATTTTTCCCCCTTCTCAAGATTTTTTTTGGGTTTATTTTCTTTTAAAAAGAAAACCCTAGGAGTTTTGTGTCTTCTCCTATTTTGAAACCACTCATGATTTTACAATACCCCATATGGTAAAACCTCCCAAAAACCCTCTTTCCACTTTATAGTAATCCAAATATTCTGTCCCAACCAGTCCAACTCATTCTGATTTTTAATTCATTTATTTCTATTCCCAAATCTTTTTTGTCAATTATTTTGTGCCTAGGTGATTTGCAAAGCAAGTACCAAATTGCCTTTGAGCTTTGACCCCAAACCAACTCCCCTGGATAGTCCTTTGTACCCACAACCTAGAACAATCAAGATCCACTCTTCTTCTTTTCAAAAAATTCATATTTCAGTCTCTGCAAGTTTGGACCAGATTTGTCAAAATTGATGAAATTCATATCTCCTCTCCTCCAAAAATTCCACCAAAATTCAGGCAACCCCCAGATGCAATGAGAGGCCACTCCACCAAAAATCATCTCAAGGAGAAACTCCCACATACCAAAATCATTCTGTCGAACACCGCCGCAAGCCTTTGTTTCTTTGCATTTTCGGAAATGTTCAGAGTTTCAGTAGTTCAGTGTCGCTTCCCTTTGTCGAGTTCATTCACGCAGCGTCAGCGGTCGCGCACCTGCCTTGGCAGTTCTCGGCGTCGGTGGCACCCTGGCCCGCCCTCGCCGCCGTCTTCTACGGCGTCGGGACCTTCCGTGGTGGTCGACAGAAGGCACCCTACGGCACAACGCCGTTCGGCGCCGCCCAAGCCACCTGGGAGCTCCGCGTGGCCATCTCCCTTGCCAACGCACGCATGCAGCACCGTCGCCGTGGCCTCACACGCACAGGGTGCGCTCCCTGCCGCCGACGTGCCGCACGGGCGTTCTGATGAGATGAGGCCGTAACCTCCCCACCTTGCTGAGTTGGGCATCGGGATGGGCTCGTTACGACGTCAGTCAGTGCTCAAGCCCCTAAATCAACTGCCCAGCCATAGCGCCGCCGTAATCACTCGCCGGACTTATCCCGTTTGCGGCAACCGCCTCGGGCCGGCTATTTATAGCGCCTCCGAGCTCGCTCTCGCCCCCGCACACCTCCACCACTTCACCAGACCCCGCCCAGCCACTGGAAGATCCTCGAGGGGCCCTTCTTCCTTGACTCCGGCCAACTCCGTCCGCTTCGGGCTCCGGCAACGTTCTCGCTGGTGAGAGCTTCTCCACCGCCTCGACTTGCCCGTAGCCTCATGGCACCTATAGAAGGCTAACCCCACTCCAATTTGACCTCAAGTAGCTCTCCGACGAGGCCCACGACCACCGAACCACCGTCCGCCGGAGCAAGGGCCGCCCTCGGCGTGGTGCTCGCCGACCACCACCACCACCCACCGACGCGGAATGATGCACTGAACACGGAGGTACCCTTCGATCTCCCTGCCTCGCCGTGGATCGCCGCCGGCGACCACCGCGGCTCTCGGGCACCGTCGTGCTCTGCCGCCTCTTTTGAATATTCAAACCTGAAGGGTGGGACCCGCCCATCAGCCTCTCTGTTGTTTTTTGGACCGTTTTCTGAAAGCGTATTCTGGCAAAATACGCTTTCCAAACTGAATCGTTTTCTGCACTTTTCTGCTTAGGCCCCTGAGAGTTTTCTGTTTCATTACAGATGGGTCCTTGGACCAAAACTCTTATAACTTTTAAACAGAAAGGGATGTTTTAGTGATTCTTTTTCTGTCCTCTTCAAAATTTTGTCTAATTTTTTATCAAATTTATTTGAAAAATATTTGGAATATGTTTTGAGCACCCCTTTGTATTTACGTTAGTGCGTATATATTTTTTGTATACCATAGATACCGAAGGAGGTGACGGGACCGCGAACTTCACCGAGCTAGGCCCCGACTACTCCGAACCAGGCAAGCATGTTTGAACTTTTGATATGATGAGTGTTTGGGCATGTTTGCATTAATTTAGTATCATGGCATGTTCATGAGCATCTCGATGAAAGTTTATCTCGTAAGAGTTGAGACAAGTGAGTTTCGGGAAATCCATGAGTTGTTGGAAAAACGTTGCATGGCCATGAGTTGGCATGAGAATGGGTAAGATGGCAGTGTTGTAGCATGCCAGTCTTATGCCACATCGCTGACCCAGTGTCAACATAAATCAGTCAAATTCCCGTCCGTCTCCCCTTTCGTACTACCACATGTTTTCCGCAAGGGATACGGCTTAGTAAGTCGCAAACCACTTCCTGGTACACACCAAATCGAGAGGCCGGGATGAGGGTTCCATGGCCCTGGATTAAAGCCTTTCATCCGGTCAGGGGGCATGGGTGTTTCCGGTTGGGACCGAGAGGGGCACCCTTAGAGCGCAGATATAAATTTGATCCCATGCTATTCGAGATAGTGATCTCCCCGTCTCAAAGTTTTTCTTGAACGCTGTCTAGGGTGATTCCTGGCAACATGAGGTAGGATGGGTGTGTACTGGTTAGCTGTGTTTCCTCCGAAATACCGTAAACGGAACTAGTCCTTCGTGACTACGTAAACTGCTGGCTGTGGATAATTTTAGTACAAACTCTGCAGAGTCAAAATTCTAGAAATTCATCTTATCCATGTCCAAGTACTGTGTTCGTCTTATCTTGTCAAGTATCAGTCTCGGTGACAGAAACTCCTGAGAACCATATGAGTGTTAAATGTTTATTTCCTGTGAATGGACCAACCCGCTTATTGTCTTGTGATGAATATTTTCCGTGAGCACCATTTCTTGTCAGTTATGAATAATGAATTATAAGCCCTTTCTGCGATGTCGCTCAGACGTCCGACTGCGGCATTGTTATTATTTAATTTCGTCATAAGCCCTTTCTGCGATGTCGCTCAGACGTCCAACTGCGGCATTGTTATTATTTAATTTTGTTATAAGCCCTTTCTGTGATGTCGATCAGACGTCCGACTGCGGCATTGTTATTGTTTACTTTAATTATAAGCCCTTTCTGCGATGTCGCTCAGACGTCCGACTGCGGCATTGTTATTACTTAATTTTGTTATAAGCCCTTTCTGTGATGTCGCTCAGACGTCCGACTGCGGCACACATGTCTTTTCTTTCAATATAAGCCCTTTATGAGGTGTCGCTTAGACGCCCGACTATGGCATGCTTTATTTATTTATTCACCCTTCGAGGCGTCGCTTCAGACACCCGATCGGTTTTGAGTTTACCTTCTTTGGGTTTTCGAGCGGACTACCGACGATTCCCTTTTTACTTACCTTGCTATTGATTGCGCATTGTTAAATTATTCATGACACATCCATGCATACATTTGTTATATCTTTTGTCCGAACTGTCTTGCGAGTACTTTCAAAGTACTCACCTGGCTTGTTGATTTGGCCAGATGCTGACGAAGGCGATCTCATGGATGAAGAGTTCGATAGCGAGTCCGACGCCTAGAGGAATCCCGATCAGTCTCGGCGACCCTGGATTAGTCAACGTGATATATTCACTGCTACCCAAATAAATTCACCGAGCCTCACGTCGGCCTTTCGATGAGCCGCCAAATGTAGGAGTCATATCTCCCACTCCACTGTGTCACTCCACCACTTTACCACGAGTCAGTAGTATGCCACCACTCCTGTGTCACATCCGCCACTATGTATAATTATTGGCGTACTTGTAATAATTTGTTGAGCAACTTCAGCTCGACCCTGTAATATATCATATGCTACTGGCTTATTGTATCAAGATTTTGTCTACCGGTATGGAGGATTTTCCTCACACTGGATTTTATAGGTCGGTTTCTCAATAAATATTTTTATTGAAAAACCGGTCGTGACAAGTTGTCGTCATTTTGATCTGAAGCGCCGGATTATAACATATAACACGAAAAAATGCCGCATGACAAGAAATCATAACCTCACTGCCCAAAGGAGACAACATGAATCCTGACGGACAAACTAGACGAGGAACAAAGCTCAAATTAAAGATAAAGTCGTAGAAAATGGGTCCGTCGATAGATGCCCTAATTAACATAGCCGGCTTGACCTAGATGGCAGCCGAGTAGTCACTGTTCGTGCATGTGCCCCCAATGACTAGCCCAACTCAGTTGTCGCTGTTTAACCCTCGCAGTGATCCGAAGCACATGACACATAATTTTGCGAGATGACAAGAAACCTTTTTTTAGATTTCTCACCACAACTATAGCCATGTACAACACAGCCTGCACGATATGTAGACGATAGCCAATCCAGCGTGTCTGCCGGAGTCTGGTCACATGCATGGACGAACTGATCTTCCGTGTCTTGCAAGGATCGCCTGTGCACCAACGTAGTACAACACTTCTCTAGTACTATCGCTCGTCTCCCTCTTCTATTAAGTCACCTGACTTGCAGGGCCGGGGAGTGTGCCTATGGTCGGTTCTCAATTGCCGTCCCACATGTGTGTGCGAACGCAATATGACGCGCGTTCCATTCGGAGAGCAGCGTGCCAGACTGACCGACCGTCTGAGGTGCAACACGAACGCGACGTGTGTGCTGTATACTCCATACATGTGTACCGCCGTTTTCTAGACGCTTTGCTCCATGGCGCGGGCGCAATCCATGGATACAAAATTAGTATACCGTATACTATTTAAAAGTCGAGGGCGGGGCTTTTCCTGCCTGGTAGGCGGCGGGACAGTTCCGCCTAATCGGTTCGACAGAGACGCGAGAAGACGAGGGAGTAGGCTGCTGCAAACATAGGGCTGTGTGATTTGACAATGACGAGTTATCTGGACAGGTGGGGCCCTGTGATTTGACTTGCCATTATCATTTTAATCATGCGCTATGACCGGCGTGGAGTCTCCCGATTCGACCACCTCCATACAGGTGCCTCTCCCAATGCTCCACCATGTAGTAGTAGAGGCTGGCTCTTGCATGAGAGCCCACTTCTCCACTTTTTCCTTGCCTCTCTTTCCTCCACATATGCAAAATGCCATGTAAAGCGCAAAGCGCACTATTGTACTTACTTGCTCCTAGCTGTGCTTAAGCTTGCCACATAGGCATAAAGTCTGATGTGGCATGTTAATCAAGAAGAGAGAGACTAGTTTGGTGACCCAAGGAAGAAATGGTGCTAAGCGCGTGTACCTAGGTGAAAAGACAATTTTGAGTCTATAGCTAATTAAATGAAGCAAACTTAGCAACACCATTTCATTGGAAGAGGTCACTCCTTGGCAAATGCAATAAATACTAGTACTCCCTGTGTCCCATTATATAAAAATGTTTTTGACACTACACTAGCTAGTGTCAAAAACGTTCTTATATTATGGGACGGAGGGAGTACCAAGAAAGAGATACAGAGGAGTAAAAAAATACACTTATAGCCAACCTTGTAGCCAACCTTGTTGTAGTATGAGTGACTAAGTGATGGCTATGTATGACATGCCAACATCAGATAGCCTAACACACCGTGTTAGATCTCCAAGGGCGTGACCACGCAAGCGACGCGACGGTCGTGGTAGGCGCGACCATGATAGGGGCTGCTGGCAGCCCTTGGATCTGATATCAAATGGTCGAATGCTAAGTTGCTGAAAATTTTAAGAATAACCCTCCAGGATAGGATATTCACCCATAGGTCTAGAATCACGCCATGCAACCGTTCGATCTCAGATCCAAGGGTTGTCGGAAGCCTGTATCATGGGAGAATGGAAAGCCACTACCCTTCCGCTCGCACGCTGGCAGTTCGCTCCTACTCTTTCCCGCATGTCCTTTAATACTACGGCGGTTCGCTCCTAGTCGTCCTGTCCATTCACATTACGGCAGTTCCACTAATCCTAACCCTCCTCCCAAATCCATGGCATCCCAAATCTCCCCGATCGGCGGTGAGTACAAGGTTAGAACCATCACCGGCGATGAGTTCGACGTCATCTACACCCGTACTTCCGCGATGGTGAAAGGATGCCTTTCTCGCTTCAGACGCATGTTCGAAAACTCACATGATGAGTGGGTCAAGGGCTAGATGTTGAGTACACCACGATCGTGGACGAGAGAAGGATCTAAAGGACGAAGAGAGGAAGAAGCCCGCCGTGATCCAGGTTTGCGTACATAACATTTTCTTGGTCTACCACATATGCCATGCCGACGTTGAGTGCCAGGATTTTAAGAACTTCCTCGAGGACAAAACAGTCAAATTCGTTACTGTAGACTTTAAGAACGACAAAGAAGTCATGCGTCGGATAGGCCTCGTTGTAGGCACCATGTTAAATCTCCAAGGGCGCGACCGTGCGGCGGCAGGAGACGGATCGTGGTAGGCGCGACCATGATACAGGCTGCTGGCAGCCCTTGGATCTGAGATCAAACGGTCGCATGCTAAGTTGCTAAAAAATTGCCGAATAACCCTCAAGATATGATATTCACCCATTGGTCTAGAATCACGCCATGCAACCGTTAGATCTCCGATCCAAGGGCTCTCGGAAGCCCGTATCATGGGAGAATGGAAAGCCACTACCCTGCCGTTCGCACGCTGGCAGTTCGTTCCTACTCGTCCCCGCACATCCTTTAATACTATGGCGGTTCGCTCCTAGTCGTCAGTTCCACTAATCCTAACCCTCCTCCCAAATCCATAGCGTCCCAAATCTCCCCGATCGGCGGTGAGTACAAGGTTAGAACCATCACCGGTGATGAGTTCGACGTCATCTACACCCGTTCTTCCACGACGGTGAAAGGATGCCTTTCTCGCTTCAGACGCATGTTCGAAGACTCACATGATGAGTGGGTCGCCGGGCTAGATGTTGAGTACACCACAGTCGTGGGACGAGAGAAGGATCTAAAGGACAAAGAGAGGAAGAAGTCCACCGTGATCCAGGTTTGCGTGCATGACTTATGCTTGGTCTACCACATATGCCATGCCGACGTTGAGTGCCAGGATTTTAAGGACTTCCTCGAGAGCAACCTAGTGAAATTCGTTACTGTAGACTTTGGTAACGACGAAGAAGTCCTGCGCCGGATAGGCCTCGTTGTAGGCAACACCTTCGACCTCCAAAAGAATCGGCTGGTGTCCTCTCGTCGGCCTTCAATGCTGAACCTGGCTGGAGCCATGGTTCATCCTTCGTACGGTAAACTAGAGAAACCTCCATACACGTTTCATCGTCATGCATGCATGGCAGCGGAATGTACTAGATATAGACCACATCCAGTACGCTGCAATGGATGGCTACCTTTGTTTCAATATCTACAAGGGTTGGATGAAGAGCAACAGCCAAGTTGGCGGTTCAAGCAAAGAAGTATCGCCAAGAGGAAGAGGGACAAGGAAGAAGTCGAGGACGTGGACGAGGACTCGAGTAAGGTGGCGATGTCGCTTCTCATGGTGGTTCTAATGCAAAGTGTCTACTGAGGGATAGTTGCAAAGTTTAATTTCAGGTGTGCTTAATTTAATTTGAGGGGTGTGTTGTGCGAGCCCCAGCAGAACTATGTTATGTTTCTTCTTGTTACTTTAACTCTTCAAGAAGTACATACTAGTATTTCTTACATTTCATCTTTTAGTTGGTATAGTACTACCACTCGTTTATTCACATTATATACGTACAATATATATGGCCAACATCATATAGCTAGCAGTTTAGTTGTCAAAGAATTTCGTGGTGCTTAGTTTTGTCAAAGAATTCGTGGTGCTTAGTTTTATTTGAGGGGTGGGTTGTGCTGGACACAATTATTGTGACTAGCCTTTTTAATAGTACTATATGCATAATTTGGCGATGAGCGCTCTCTATATGTACCACCTTTTTAATTTCAAGTTTTGCTCCATGGCGCAATCCATCGATACTACTGATGTACAAAAGTATACATTTTTTAAAAGGCTAGAGGGCGGGGCAGTCTAGCTTGGTCGGTTTCACGAGAGGCGAGGGCCTTTGTGATTTGACGGCTCATTACTGCTGGAAGGCAGGGCCTTGTGATTTGACTGCTCGTATAAATGCACCGACGACCTGATCGAGGAGGAGCAAAGAAACATGCGGTATACTCAAGTTTTCCACTGGAGTAGTACTGCGACGGAGGAGCACGAAACACGGTAGCCCAGTGCCATATGGCGATAAAAATGATCTAATTTGCTAGTCATCTCATTGTTAGCATTGTTCTATTCATTCCCTCAAAAAACCAAAAACGTTGTTCTATTCATGCCTCGCAGAGAACATGACACGTGCGGCGAAACACCTGAAGTAAAAGATGAAACACAGCAGCAAAAGAAGAAGGAAGATTATCACCCCAAATGATCTAATTCGGCCGCTGAATCGTGAATCGCTTCTTCATCGCCTCCACGACCTCCATCTCCTTGCGCGTCTCCTCCGCCATCTTCTTCATTCTATCCATGACGCGGGATTTCTCGACGCGAGCCTTCATCATCTGTTCCACGGCCGCATTACCTACCTTGACAGCAGCCGGGTGCTCGATGCGGAGCTTCGCCAACTCCTCCTTCTGTTCCATGATGAGGGCCTGCAGCATCTTCATCGAGGAACTACTATTCTCATGCAGCTTCTTCCAGCCAGCGTTCTTCCCCTTCAACAGGTCGATCTGCAAGCAGTAGCTTCGCCTTGTCCTCCCTGAAGTCACAGGATTTCACCGGTCGCCTTCTTCTCCGAGGCAATGCTCTTCTTCAAAGATCACCAAGCCGGCGGTCAACTCCCCCTGCAGATTGAGCTCAGTGGGCATGTCGTCGAGGCTCTCCTTCAGCAACTCCGTCAAGCCTTGGATGAACTCCTTCTACTTATTGAGGTGCTTATTGAGCTGACCGGGCATACCGTCGAGGGATAACGACTCCAGCTCCGCCGGCTCGGCATTTTCGCTTCAGCTAGGGCGCCTCACGGGAGCCATCGCCTGCCCGTGAGAGATCTTTCGAGGTCTCTGCGTGGCGGAGAGCCCTCTTTTTTTCCGCAGCCTTGGTTGCCGCCTCCTTGTTACGAGTAGTTCTTGACCTAGAGCTCTGCTCACCGCCATGGCAAATGATTTTACCTAAGAAGAAGCACTTATAAGGAGGAAAGGTAGAGTAATTTTTGGTTAGGTAGTTCCCTTTTATAACCTAAGTACTAGCACTAGTAGTACTAATACCTGCATAGTGGGAACACGCTCAGGTTTGGTACGTAGTACTAGTAGGTGTGTGAGCAGGCTTTCGAATGTGATGGGAACAAGGTAAAGATTAATTGATGGTTTTGGTTTCGAGGCCCGAAACGGCTCCCGATGAGTTTAGTGGAACATAAATTTCAAGTAGACTACACTGCTCAAATGCGTAAATATTATGTTACTGTCAAAAATTGGCACAAAATACGAAGGAGACCAATGGAAGTACTACTAGCAACCCACGATTTAACTACTCGCATGCGCGCAGTGGAGTAATAATGTCTTTCTTCCGCCCTCACGTCCAGTCAATTTGCATGCGCTGTATTAATTGACAATCAATGAAGTGAACGACTTTACACGCGTCAAATTATCACATGGGGTGGATCTTGGTACAAAATTGTGTCCCCCCGTGCACCCGCGTGTGCATGCGAGGGAATGAGTGCGTGCGTGGCGTGCGTGCACATCTTCGCTTCGTGCATGTACCACCAGTATGGCTCAGGGAGGACGAGTACATTCTTCTGGAATCAGCAGCACGTCACTGTGATCAATCCACGCAAGGAGGTCGCGACAACGCCTCCACATGTGCCACGTGGCTTCATGACCTGTAAGAGAGACCTTTGTGTAGCGTGCCATTGGTATTCTAATTTACGTGTTTTGCACATACTCGAAGTACTAGTAATTTACATGTGCATTGCACGCCTCAGATTTTGCAACCAAATTATGAATAAATACCACACTATAGCATGTAAGCTCTTAGTCATATATGCGTGATGTAGCCCTTCGTTTAATTCTTATAGTTCATCTCATTCAAAATCAAATTAGTTTTTATAAAAAAGCTAAGAACGCGTGAATAGGAAAAACATGGGATTATAGTTGAATGTCGTATTGAATCCTACAGGATTGTACGAGTGTTTGATTGTGCATAGAAAAAACGTGGAATTATTTCAAAGAGGTTTGAGTGGATGGGATGTTTCCTATGAAATCTAGTGCAAATGAATCATATGGAAAAATTCCTATGGTTTACAATCCTACGAATCAAACAACCAAGATAGGAAAAATTCCTAATGATTAGAATCCTCCAAAATTCCTTTGAGAATCCTTTGAATCAAAGAACCCCTTAATCTATTTTATGATTCATGGAATTGTGCGTTGTAAAGCATAAAGTAAAAAAAATAATGGCAATTCAACTAGAAAAAAAGTTTGTGCAGTTATGATACGGAAGATTCTAGAACAAAAGAGAACCACTGTTGTTTTGAGGTTTCTGCATTATGCTTAAGTTCAACCATGGAGTCTGCTAGATTGTACATGTGGAAAAATTCGGTGGGGGGCTAGAAGATGGTGCGAGGGGCCGAGTGGAGGGAGACTATGAAGGAATGCACAACTGCGAGATCGATATTTAGAGAGAGGGGGTGAACACGTGCGCTATTGCACGCAGTGGCGGAGCCATGAAAAATAAATGAGCTAGGGGGCCAAGCATTGCTAATCCTTTACGAGGAGGGTCAATTCATGAAATTAAACCTTTTTAGCAGCAATTTTCTAATGATCACATTCATATTAGCCTCGATATATAGTGATGTTAGGGTGGGGGCAGGGCCCTTACTACCCCCTGTCTTCGCCATTGTGCACGCATCTGAGAGATGAAGCGGAAGGCATGGATGATGAGAGGGAGACATTGGATATATAATTAATGTGGGTGTATTAGATATTTATGTTAATCCTATATAGAGAGGTATAGATTGATCGATGTGGACGTGGGAGAGGTATAGATTGATCGATGTGGACATGGGAAAGAGGGTGAGACCTCACTGGATATATCGATTGATCAGTTTGTGTGGAAAACTATGAAAGACCTAGCTATATACACACATACATAGAGGAACATCGATCGTTAAGCATGCACGCGTGAGAGATAAAGAATGCCCGTTATGATGGAGAGGGTGATGTGTGTGGGTGTGTGCCTTCATGGGAGACCGACCTGAAGAAAAAGATTGCATGTGTGCGATAGATAATGCCGACTGGTAGTGTGTGTGCATGCATGCACAAGAGAAAGTTAGTGGTACAATTATAAAGAGAAGACTACTGTGTGGGTGTAAAAGAATAATCAATGTAAAGTTGAATTCAAATATTTGAATAAGAGATCCTGATGTTTGAAACCCATGCATGCATGAATATAATAGAGATCTGCGCGGTGTGCTTTGGAAACGAGCATGTTGTAATGTATACACATTGAACAAGGTCGACTGATTTGAATTTGAGATACCAATGGCGTACATCATTTGCCCATGTCGCATCCGTGCATGTAATTGGAGATGATGGGCTTTTCATCACATATCTATATCTATACCCCTATATATATATATTATATTATGTATTTTTTATATTGTGAGCGGGTAACTTTAACTTTGAAAGATGGTCGTTGGATGAGGCGAATCCGAAAGTCCAAAGATGGCAAATTTGAGCATTATTGCCCGTTGGATATCATCTAGATTCCACCAGATTTAGCCACATGTATAATCTAGAAGACTCCATGGTTGAACTTAAGCATAATGCACAAACATCAAAACACAAGCACTTCTTATTTGTTCCAGAATCTTCCGTATCATAATTGCCCAAATGTTTTTCTACATGATTTGCCATTATTTGTTTTTACTTTATGTCTTACAATGCACAATTCCATGAATCTTAAAATAGATTAGCTTTCTTATAAAAACTAGATGATTCTGAATGAAATGAACTATAAGAATTAAACGAACATCTACATCATGCATATATGACTCAAAGCTTGCATGCTATAATGTGGTATTTATTCATAATTTGGTTGCCAAATCTCATGCGTGCAATGCACGTGTACCTTACTCTAGTCTAAATGGTGTTTGTGTGTGTTGTGCGTGTTGAGGTGCAAATTGTCTTTTTTCTTGGGTACATGTTAAGCTTGTTCTTCCGTGATTTCAAGACGTGCCTTGTTATGCTGAAAATTGAAGCTAGCGTCTCTGTCTATCGTGCTGCAAAACTCCCGCCTCTTCAACCCGCGCCTTCTTAGCCCGAAATATTTAAGATATATCTTTGTCTCGTTGTGCTCCAACAACTCCCTCCATCTCAACCTACGCCTTGCTATTCCGAAATTACAACGCGTGCGACAACTCCCACCTCCTGTGAAATCCTGACACGCGAAATGCCCGTGGTACCCCTCAACCGAAAGAACCACCTCAAATCGGTTGGGGTACTTTCGTTACTTACCCCACATTTCGGACAAGCACGTCTCTAAGCCATGGTTCCCCACTGCCATCCCATCCGCCCACCAATTCAGACACCGAGGCCGCGAAAACCCGCGATTTAAACCCCACACCTTGCTCCGTCCCGCCACCCAAATGGAGCTTCTTCCCCGACGACTTCGGTCCCACAAGAACACCTTGACGTCCCTCATCCACCGTACCGGATGAGGATCCGTCATCGATCTCATCGTCCCGCCGGTTCAGCCACCCCGTCCTCCACCTCCAAGGAGCTGCCCCGACGTTCCCCTCGTCTTTCATGCCACCTGCATTCCCACACCGCCGTCTTCACCTGCACCATCGGAAGAGCATCATCATCACCGTTTCCTCAGATGAAGCTGCGGCCTAATCGGCGCCACCAAAGAGGTTGTACACTAATCGCCGTATTTTCTTCTTGATTCGATCTCACGGTGCTGCCGGCGCTCGATACTGAGCCGACACGGCGCGACTCCATCCACGGCGGCGTCGCCGGCCACTTCCTCCATGGCGTCGCTCCCTCGGCGGCAACGTCCACATTAGTAGGAGTTGCTGCTACTTTAGCTCTCGCTCACGCTGCTGCTCTGCTCTTGCTCTCGGTCCCCTGCTTGGTCTGCTCTTGCTCGCGCTGCTTCTCTCCCTCTTGCTCTTGCTTGCGATGCTGCTCCGATTTGGCTACAGTTCAGTTGACTGAATCAACTTTTGGGTCAGTTGATTTCCAAGGGGTGGGCTCGCCGGGGTGAAGGAAGAACCAGCTGCAGCATGGAGGGGGGCTTGCCGGAGAGGTTCCCCACTATCTATCTTAGGGTTCGTGGATGGGGCGGTGGTCGCCAAGTGTGGCGGGCGTTGGCGGGCGGTGGCGTGGGATCGCCGGAGAAAAAGCTCCGCCTGCGGCGGGGCTAGAGGGATGGCTGGTGCGGCGGCGGACCGCGGTGGGGAGTGTTTTGGGCGGGGCGGCGTACCACTGACCGGCAAGCGGGGCTGCTGTTTGGCCGGTGGTGGCTGGCGGCTCAGGAGGGGTGGAGGTTGAAGATGAACTGCATGCCCTTGATTTCTTATCCAATGGCTGCAAAATCGACTGACCAGAGATGAAAAAGTCAGTCGACCGACGTGTAGCCTCACCATGCTAGTGCGTTCGGTTTACAACAAAATTCAGTTTGACAAAGAAATTCAGTTTCGACGGTTAGGTTCAGGTTTGACAGTTAAGTTCAGTTTCGGCAGTTAAGTTCAGAGATGAGCGGCTGATGTATTTTACATCTAGCACTTTGTGGTTATGTATTTTACGTCATGTATTGGAGATGCTATTAGAATTCCACTCAGGTTAACATTGTTCGTTGTCTCTCTTGTCTTGCTTCAGCCTCGGCATCGTACAACTCACCGGAGCTGCTCCAACGACGAAACCCTCCATCGCAGCGGAGAAGTACCTCGGGCTCCATCTCCAGACGCCTAAGATCTTCTTCCCCTCCTCCGATAGCAAAGTCAGCCGGAGCATCCTCACCGGCCAACCCAATCACGCTGATATCGACATGGCTTCGCCAAAGAGGTTGTACACTTGTTGCATCTCTTTTTTACTCTACATGTTATATATATAGTCCACTGAGCACTCGTAGTAACGGGAAATACGATTATTTTATCCTACTATATTACAAGCAGTGAGGTACCACGCAACTTAGCTATCCGTAATGGACTCTCTTGATCGCCATCATTATTTATCTCTGCGCGTTTGAGCTATGCATTTGTCGATGGGCCTGGGAGTTGAGCTATTATGGCAGTGGCCTGGGTCCAAAGTAATAGAAGTAGCAAAAAAACATGTTTTAGTGTAGGATTTTCCTTTCTCAAGCCTGCCTATTAGAATCGACAGTGCTTGAAAGGAAAAGTGAATGAAAAACATAGGAATTGGAAAGTTTCCTATGGTACTACTTTTCATGAATTTGGTGCAAAGGAATGGAGCAATGGAAAACTGTAGGATTTGTTACTTTAGTGTCTCCTTGAAAGAAAAACCGTAGGAATTCTAATTTCCACTTCTCCTCCTTTTCATATTCCTATTCACCAAGCACAAGACTAAGAGATAGTAGCATAATAGCATTATAACCATACATTTTCTTCTGGTTTGACTTAATCTCACCATGCTTTTTGCATCCCGTGATCTTCCAATTGTTGTGAATCAAACACCCAGATTGGCGTAAATCCTGTGTTTTAAATTCTCCTGCTTTGCACGTGCATTCCTATCCTATTCCTATCTATTTCCTATCCTCGCATTGTTAGAATCCTCAAATTCAAACAAGCCCTTACTCAATTACTTCACATGTACAGATATGTGTCAAAGAAAACCTTGTGTGGTTTGTCCTGCTCTCGCGGGCTGTGTTCCACCCAGCTCAAATTTCGCTGCTCCAATGACGGAAGGTTCACCAAAGCAGGATCCGCTCTCCGCACTGTCTTTCGCCGCCTCAGATCTTCTTCCTCGCCGGCAGCCACGACAACTGCATTACCATCATCAATCGAAAGCGGATGACCTTGAGGACTACACGGGTCCGCAAGAGAGGTCACACTCTTCCGTGTCTGCTTACGTTATGCGTCGCTTAATATGATAACATGCTACATTATCATCGTGTTCACCTATTAGACTCCGAGTCAGGTCCAAACTAATGTTGAAACTTGAGTTTTTAAATGGTTGTATGCATATATTGGGGCAGCAATCGCATTATCTGTCTACTATCTGGTTAATCTCCGGTGTCTACTATGAGTTTCATGTTGGGTGCAAACAAACATTAAAGGAGCCATTATCTGTATTTTTTAACTAAAGCTATTATCTTCCTGCTATCATTGGTTTTGGATCTATCCACAGTTTGCTACCATCACTCTGGATTTGTGCATGTACTCCTTACATAATCTCACTATGTTTTATTCCTATGCATGCCAGTTATTGTACACAATGGAACTGATCATGTAGAGCAAAAGAGACGAGCCTTGCGTGGCAATAAAATTTCATGCAGACGTCGTTCCATGGTGGGCTCAAAGGCAGCCCCCCCTCCACCCATTTCAGATCGTAATCAAGAGGAAGATATTTGTTCTGAGGGGGATTCAGAAGGAGAAGACCACTCCTATTTACCCCATGAGGTCTTAGCTCTAACTTGGCATGCTGATGTTGGTAATATCATGCATATGGTGCCTTGCATTGCTTACTGTATACATTAAAGATGTCATCTGCTTAGTTTAGACATGCTTTGTGTCAATGCCATTTGTTTTGTTTCTTTATCGTATATGTGAATCATGCAATGCCATCTTGTCTAGCCAGGCATCATATATGTGAATTTTGCAATGCCACCCTGGTTAGCCAGTCATCTTATATGTGAATTATATCATGCCATCATTTTTTTATGTGTTAAACTTGTCAACAATTTTAGTACATTCAATTACTCTTCCTGTGCATCAGCCATTCGGCACGGTCATGGAAAAATCTAGAGTGGAAACAAGGTCTTCAGAGCGTATAATGCTATCTCGACGGGCGCATGTCTTGTTGGTTATCGATAGCTCCTCGTGAGGAGGATTCGTGAGACAGATGACCACCATATTTCCCCTAAGGTGCATGCCCTAACTTGGCAGGGTTATGTTACTCATATCGCATGTATGGTATCTTGCATTGCTATGTCATTTGCTTACTTTAGACATGCTTTGTGTGAATGCCACCTGTTTAGTGTCTAATTACCATATATGTGAATTATGCAATGCCATCTTGTTGCAAGACAATATATATGTGAATTATGCAATGTTATCTTGTTGCAAGGCATTATGTATGTGAATTATGCAATGCCATGCTGTTTAGGCAAGCATCATATATGTGAATTATATCATGTCATTCTTTTTTGTATTTATCATTGCTTTTGTCAACAATGTTTGTATATTCAACTGCTTTTTCCCCTGCAGCATCAGCCATTTGAATTGTCGATGGAGAAATCTGGAGTGAAAACAAGGTCTTCAGAGCGAACAATGCTACCCTCAACAAGCGTATATCTTGCTGGTTACAGATAGCTCTTCAGAGGAGTATTCAGAGGCAGATGACCAGTCCTATTATCCCCCTGATATATATGATTCGAACTGTATCTATCTTGATTTGGCAACATAAACTAGAATGATATAGACCATACAGTGACCATACTACATAGATATATGTTTGCTTCATGTCATATCCCGTCCACCTTACTACTGAACTGGTTTACCAAAATGAGTTTCATATACTACATTCTAAACCTGAGATGTGTTTGTTTGTTTCCCTTTTAGAACGCAGATAAAATATTGGAGAAGAGTACCCTGTTATGCAATGGTAAAGGAAGTAATGCAGCTAAGGTTCAAGATAGTGAGACATCCCTATTGGTCTCCAAGAAAGCTAATAAAAACTATATTGAGGACACTGAGACAACCCCAAAGTCCTGTCTTGATGTACTGTTCGAGTTACTGGCTACCACTGCTGGCACCAGCTCTTCGAACTCGTTGCCTGAATCAGTTCGGCTTCTTGAGTCTCAACTTCAAGTTGAAAGACATCGATCAGATGTTATGTGACAGGAAGCCGAAGGACTGAGGAAGTCCCTGCAGAATTCAGATGCATACTTTCTGGTGCAACAGTAAGTAAGCGCCGGAGGACTTAAGCGCCAAACAAGAGAAAGTTAATAAGCTTGCTAAGCATCTTGCCAAAGATTATGGGTACCCAGGATATTGTTTCTTGAGCTCTTCAAGTGGTTTCAGCTCGACTTGTTTTGCTTTGCGCGCTTATATGTCGCTGTGTTCCCTATATTTGCACCGGTGGCGAACTTTGATGCCCAAAGTGGATGTAATATGTGTAATAGCCGTGATAGCCTAGTGTAAGTTGCTTGCTTATTTATTTCCTTGTTGTCTTGTTTATTTGTTTGCTTCTAGTCACAGCAGTTCTTTTTTCTGCGGTTTGCTAGTGGTCTGCAACAACCTATTTTTAAAACTAGGCCATAATAACCATGGGCTAATATTTATCAGAGTGACACCGCACCTACGGGCCGTAGAAACAAGTGGGCCTTCTACGGGCCGTATAAACAAGTGGGCCTTCCACGGGCCGTAGAAACAATGGGCCTTCTACGGGTCAGCCAAACAATGGGCCTTCTACGGGTCAGATCATCAATGGGCCTTATACGGGCAAGATGATCGATTGGCCAAACATGGGCCAATAACAGATTTATTATGGCCGTAAACGGGCTAGAGTTGGAATCGTCTGCTCATGGGCCCGACCATAACGGGCCATCGTTAATAGGTCAGATTTCATGACGCTATGAAAACGCCCAACGTGTTAACGGACCACAAACGGGCCGATTGTAACCATGGGCTGAATTTGGCCCATAAGCAGAAAATGACAGTAACGGGCCGTAAGTAAACGAATGCTGGAAATGAGCCCAAGAATAAATGGGCTCTGAGAAGGCCGAAAGAGATCATGGGCTGGAAACGGCCCAACGGAATAACGGGCCCTTAATGGGTATAAAGTGATACACTGTTCATTACGGGCCTGTTTCCCCACGGGCCGTTAATGGGTGAAAAGTAATACACTGTTCATTACGGGCCAGTTTCACCACGGGTCGTTAATAGGCCAAGAGTTACATAGGGCCTCATATGGGCCGAAAGACGTCATGGGCCATACATGGGCCGGCGAAAACGGGCTGGAATCATATTGGGTGGCCCAGATGACGCTATGGGCCTAATTCGGATAGGGCGTAACGGGCCTTGGGTTAGCGGGCTGTAAATGGGCTATATGCGAACAAGCCGTTAACAGGCTTTACATGGGCCGGCCCACCACCTTTTGACAAAGTCAAATGGGCTGGCCTTTTCACAGGAATGGGCCTCTGTTGGGCCGTGCCACGTGTCGACGTATCATAGGCGCCTTCTGTCCAATGAGTGGATGACATCTGTCCCAACGGTGAGCCGACACGTGTTTCCTCCAGCCAGTGATGATTTTACACGTGGAAAATCCCCATTGGTCGGGGCTGTTAACGGGTTATCGGATCCAAAACCCGACCCAATAGCTTAACGGCGTTCCATTACGGTGGATGCCACGTGTCGGTCACCCTTGATGAAAGCACTTCTGTGGCGCGCGATTTATCGTCGTGGAAGTGGACACTTCCGTGATGATAATTTTGGTAATGTCATGGAACACTTCTACGACAGCACATCTATGACTATCTTGATTCTATCATAAATTTGTCATGGATGTACATGCATGACAAAAAAGCGACCTACTTTGACAAACACGTATCATCACGGAAGTGTATTTTTTTGTAGTGGTAGAAAGGGTGCCCACGTGAAAAATGGCTAAGGACACAAAGCATGTGCATAGTTTAAGCCGCTTGTCACTTCTTTACCGAATCGTTGAGCAGCCACCACCGCTTTTCTACTTAACTTGCTAAAGAACTCTAAACGGTTATACTTGCCTTCCAAAGTAGCTAAGTACTTGACCCAAAGATCAATTCCAGAGCGGCTGTTTGGCTGGCAAGACGGCAACCAAGGGAAGGCGGCAAAGGAAAAAAAGCCAAAGAGCAGTAAGCAAGCAAAATATAGAACTCGGAAAAATATTTACATAGCAAATGCCCTTGGCCAATCTTCAACAGAAGTTCAAGATACACCCCGCGGGTGGAATTGTGCAAAATTAACAAGTTCATCGAGACTAATAGACAGGTGAAGTAAAAGATAAAATGGCAGCCTAGGAAGCGGCAGATGGGTTCGGAGGATCGGAGGAGTCGGCGGTGCGATTCGGAGCCGGGCTGGTCGGTCTCTGCTTGGTCGCCTCCAAATGGCAGCTGCCTCGATTAGGCGAGGCTCGTTGCTGGAGGCGCGGTCAAGCTGAGGTTGGTCTTCCGCTCCGACCTCTGGCGCCTCCTCTTCGCATCCCTCCTCCGCCTCGCCTTCTTCCTCGCCGCTGGAGTCGATCACCTCTGTCGAGTCCTTGCCGTCGTCCGGGTTCAGCCCGAATCATTCCGGCGGTGCCTCGTCGCCGTTTTCAACCCGCTCCGGGACGAAGATGTTGGTGTCGGTATACTCGGTGATTGACTCTGCGCGCTTGACGAGATCGTCTTCCACGACCGCCAACTCCTCCTGAGCCTCCAGCCGGAATGTGGCCAGGTGGGCCAGACTCAGCCCAGGGTACCACGCCTTGACGAACTCCAAGGCCCGGCGTGCTCCAGCCCGGGCTGAAGAGCCCTTCTAGGTTTCAAGACGGCCGGGTCTACCTCCAGCCGATCGGCGATCCGACTGGGTGCGTGCCGGCATGTCCGGACATTGTAGCGGCGATCGCTGGCGCCGACACGCTGGCAAGGTGCGCAGATCCGGTGAGTCGGCCAAGACGGGCTCGATGCTCGATGATCTGCTCGCTAAGGGTTCGGGGCGTTCTTGGCGATCTTCAAGGCGCCGTCCGCCCTCCGCCCGCTTCGCGATCAGCTTGATAACTTTGGTTGGCGGCATCCGAGTGGCCGAGGGAAGAAGTCTCACAAGATGTGGTTAAGAAAAGAATTAAAGACCGTGAAGCCGGCTTGACCAACAAACGGCGCAAGAAAGACGAAAAATGAGGGAGGCTCACCATCGACTATATCCTCGATCTCGTGGAAGCCGGAAGTCAGCATCGCCTCCTTGTCAGTCCAGGAGGAGCGTTCGCTCGCAAACTCAGCAAGGAGGCCGGTCTCCTTCTCCTCCGCCTCCTTCTGGGCCTTCTTGAGTAGCTCCTTCTGTTCTGCCAGTTGCGTGACTAGTCGGTCGCGCTCTTCAGCCAGCTTGCTGCACTCCTCCTCCTTGGCGCGTAGTGCGGTGTTGGCTTCACCCAGCTGCTGCTGCAAGGTGGCGTTGGCCTCTGCGGAAGAAAGAAGAAAACAAGGTGTTAGTCGCCAACAAAGAAGAACAGTCACCGGGGAGATCCGGCCCGACGGCTCAGCAGTCGACCCGAATCTCGGGGACTACAGCCTTACCAGCGCGCAACAAGCACTTCGCAAAAAAAAGGAGTCATCAATGTAAAGAAGAAAAGTGGCGGGGAGATCCGCCTGACCGCTGCCACCGGCCCGAATCTCGAACTAGCCAGCGGAAAGCGCCAAATGCACCCTGCAGTAAAAAAAGAAGAGGACTTACTCCGGCTTCCGACAAGTCGGCGGTCCGCTGAGCCAGCTCCTGGACGTTGGAGTTGAAGGCGGTCACGCGAAGATTGTGGAAATCATGTGACAAAAATTTCAGACAAGTGTTAGTGCTTGGAACTCGCCGAATAGAGTTCCGAGCCGCCTGCTCAGCAGCCGGCCCGAAACTCGGGGACTACACCCAGTGGGTGCGCTAGCGCCCCCCCACCGAGAAGCACAAGAAATAGAAGCAAAGAAGAAGGAAACGCACCCGAACGCCTCTCACGATGCCAGATGCGCCTTGTTGCAGTTCCTGATGGCCTCGCCCTCGGCTCGGATCTTGGCTTGGACGTCCAAAAGCGCCCGATTCAACGGGCCCGTCCCGCCTCCTTGCACCCACCCTGTGGGCGCGGCGCTCGTCGCCTCGGTGTCCGGGATCGAGGAGCTCGCGACGCCAGTCTTCAGAGGGCGTGGCGCCGAAGACGCCTCCGCCTTCTCAGCCGCCGCCTTCTCCAGGAGGGCGGCTTCCTGCTCTTCGCGCACTTCTCGTGCATTCCGCTCCCTCGCCTCCCGGAGGTCAGCGGCGGGGTCGATCTGCCGAGTGATGGCGGAAGTCTCCACCGACCGCACGATGGAGGCGGCAGCCACCTTCTCAAGAGAGAGGGGAGCCCTGACCAAGGGAAACAAACAACAAACTCAGACCAGATCAACGAAGAAAAGATGAAGGTTTAAGGGAAGGTAGCACTTACGCAGAAAACAGCTGTGGCGTCTTCACCTCCCTCATGAAGCGGTTATTCGCGGCCGCCTGGTCTCCGCTTTGGTCGCCAAGCCGAGCCCTTGGGATTCTTTGGCCGACTACCGAATAAGCTCAGTGTGGCCCTGCACTTCTTCGCGCCGCCTTGGGCGTCCGGCGCGGCAGAAGAGCTCGCGCCCGGCTGGTGGCGCGGGGCGACTTCCCCCGCGTTGTCGTCAGGCCAGTCCTCGAGGCTGACTCCGAGCCTCGAGCCGCCTGCTTTGCCGCTCCCTCCTCGGCGTCGTCCTCCAAGGCTGCCGCCCCCAAGTCGGAGTCGTTGACGTCGCTCTCCGCCCGGTCGGGGAGGAATTCGTGGTCCGGCCCCGCGGTGGCGGCTGCTGGCTGGAGGAGGGGGCTCTGTTCAAAGGCTGATTGGTCAGACTGGACAAGACGGACTTGGTGACAAAGAGTCAGAGAAAAAAGAAAAAGAGACAACTCACCATGGGCGGAGGGTTGGCGCGTGAATACGGCTCCTTGCCAAACCGCCACACTTCCGTGACCTCGCAGTTCGAAAGATAGTTCACCATGTAGGCCACCTCTGCGTGAGGCATCTCCTTGGAGCATAGCCGACTCGGGTCCCGATGTCCGCTCATCTGGCAGATCATGTGAGGGCGGCCTGAGCGGGAGCACTCGGCGCTACCACGGCGGCGCGGCCAGCAAATCAGGCCCGGTCAGTACTCCGGATCGCTGCCAAGACTCGTAGTCGCGCGATGAGCGGCGGCTCCAAAGAGGGCGTTAGCGCCCCGGCCCGGTACGACCAGTTGGGCTGCCTTCCACCGGCCGGGCGCCATAGGCCGGCAAGTTGACCCAGTCGCCCTCTGCGAAGACGCTCTTCACATAGAAATACGACCGCTGCCACATCTTCACCGACTTTATCAGCGTGATGGGGGGAAAGGGATTGTCGGCCCCCGACCTCTGCACCGTGATGAACGCGCCGCACTGGGCTGGCACGCCTGCGAAGTGGGTGCCGATCTTGGTGTAGAAGAACTCCGCCCAGAGCTCGATAGTGGGGCGGACGCCGAGGAAGCCTTCGCACAGGGTGACGAAGGCGAACAGCAGCACCACCGTGTTCGGGGTGAGGTGGTGCGGCTGGAGACCGTAGAATTCGAGGAAGGATCAGAAGAAGTTGCTCACCGGCAAGCCAAGCCCCTGCAAGCAGTGCAAGCGGAAGACGACCCGCTCGCCCTCCTCCGACGCCGGTGGGATTTCTCTCTTCAACGCGAGGCGGACCCTCACGAAATCCTTGCCGGGCAGCTGCCACGTCTTGCGGAGGAAATCAACATGGTCATCGTGAACTTTGGAGCCATCCCACGCTCCGGAACGCACCGTGGGGGGCGTGACGGTGGAAGAAGAGCTCATCGGGAACGAATAACCGCGACGCTCAGCGTAGTTTGGGGCGCAACGGCGAGAGGAAGAAGAAAGAGGAGGCAGTGAGGAGGAGGGGCGCGCGTGCTCTGCCGCTCCCCCTCCCCCGCCTACTTATAGTCCTATGGGCTGCGAAGCCGAGGGGGCGAGCGTGGGATTTACTGCGCCCACTACCACACGCCCCCATGTTTTTTGCATGCAGTAACTCCACGGGAACCTCAACCGCCCACCTCGGCCGCAACGGATCCGCTCGCATGCCGAGGCATGGTAGTGGCGGGCCCTGCCGGCAGGCGTGTCCCATCGCGCGCGTGGGTGGGTAGACTGGCCCGGCCGCTCGTCGCCACATGACAAGCCCGAAACGGGCGGCGGCCTGGAAGCTTAGCTAGCACGCCACTTGGATCCAGCCGAGGCGTTCGGAAATTTTGGACAAGTCAGATTATGAAGTCCGACTCCTACCACCGGCTCGGCGTAAGACGGAAGAGGCTCTACCTCAAACGCCGGAAAAAGGAAACTGCTAAGGCTCCACGACCAATCGCCCATGGCGCCTCACCAAGCTTCTGGGACTACTGTCGGAGTAATGGGCCCACGGTAGGCTAACCCAAGCCTAGAACCTTTCAAGACATCGGGCTGATCGCGCCTCAAGACGACAAGATGAAGAGCCGCCTCCTGGAGGCCAACTGGAGGAATAGCCGGCTGCCCATAAACGGCCGAGTCTTGGAGGCAAGGCCGAGTCAAGCCGACTCCTATCGGGCGGCTTCGAGAGAAGCCGACCCCGAGGAGTCGGCCCGCGGCACCTGCGAAGCCCGTGCCCTCATCAAGGGGGACGGGACATGGAATGGCTACAGTGTAGCCCATCCCCTCTCCTTTACTGGCGGGGATCTCCGCCCGACGCGGCACTGTTGCCATGCCATCCCTGACGTCATCACAAGTAGGCGGAGTCCTGCTCCCACGACGGCTTTGTCAGACGGCCCAAGGACGATGGGCTCCACCACCGGCCGAGAGTCCAAGACGGCAAGAGCTCCTACCAATCGGACCCGAGGGAGGTCGGCCCTCAGGAGTCGGGCCCTCCCTTCCTGACCCACGCATGCTAATCAGACGAGACAGGAGTGGCTACAGAATTGCCCGCCAAAGCGGCGGAGCTGTAGCCATGACCCCGACCAAGCCTGCATCATTAGAGACACGGCAACAAAGGATCAGCCGCCGACAAGACCCGAGAGAGCAGAAGCGGTACGGCCTGTCGGCCTCGTACTCCAATCGGCAAGTGAGGCCCACCAGGCGGTGGGCCCCAAAGAGTCGGGCGGAGAAGTCGGCGGTCAAGAGGCTGACGGTCGGTCCCTACACCCGGCCGGATTACCAATGTACCCCTGGGGGTAGGCCTATATAAACCCCCCAGGGTACCCATGCAAAGGGTTCCCAACCTGTTAGAACTAGACCAGATCATAGCGGAAGGAGAGAGCATAGCCTTTGCCTTCTCCTACCTCTAGCATACAGCTCGAGGAGCACCCGTGTATTCACTTGTGCCTTAGTGATCATGCGGAGACCCCGCAGAGCAGGACTAAGGGTGTTATCTCCTAGGAGAGCCCCGAACCTGGGTAAAGTACGCCGGTGTTCGTGTCTACGCCTCATACCACTTCCGGGCACCGGCGACGTTCTACTCTCTCCCACCATGATAAGCCATCCTTTGGCATATGTCGCACCCAACCCCCGACAACATGGGAGCCAGGCAAACCCAACTATTGACCCAAGACATGATTCGGAGCTGATGCATATAATGCTATAAGTTCGGGGTGCCGAGCTTCCATGAAGGTGTTCGGACTTTACTGTCGTGTTATGGGTAAAACGAAGCCCCTGGAATATTTGAAGGCATATAGCTATGTACGGATGCCACTTGAGAACATTATTTCAACGAGAAATAACAGCAAGTAAACATCATATAAATCCACATGTTGTATTTGAATAGTACGTCTATGCGTATGGGTACAAGTAATGTAAAAAAAGGAATATGACTACGGAACCTACTGAGACCGGGGGGAAGAGGATGAGTGCGGATCCGTACTATAACCGGATAGTTACTGCGAGGAATGTCTAAGGATTCCCTTACGTGTTTAAGCTGCCTTCGTGTAGCCCGTCCTAGTTGGCGCAAAGGTGAACCTGCGAAGGAAATGTAAGAAATATTTATGTGCCGGAGGGCGGTTGAGCCGCTGAATTCGGCCTGTCCTGGCCTTTGCCGTAGTGTTTAGTTGAGCCCTGGACGGGCCAGGCCATCTTTCCGTGAAGTAGTTCGGAGTCCCTTGACGGTGTCCGGAAGCCTGGACGTCAGCTCGAGGTTCGGCTGCAAGGTGTTGCTCGTTGTCTGTGCTGCTAAGGCAGTGATGTATATGTTGGTGCCGAGGGAAGGTTCGGCCTTGCCATTAATCGTGATGACGCCGCGTGGACCGGGCATCTTGAGCTTACGGTAGGCATAATGTGGCACCACGTTGAATCGAGCGAATGCAGTTCGTCCGAGCAGTGCTTGATAACTACTACGGGAAGGGACGATTTCGAAGATTAACTCTTCGATACGGCAATTTTCTGGTGGTCCGAAGACTACCTCAAGGGTGATGGAGCATGTACAGCTAGCTTCCACACCTGGTATAATGCCTCTGAAAGTGGTTTTAGTGGGTTTGATCGCCGAAGGTCGATGCTCATCTTGCGCACTGTGTCTTGGTAAAGCAGATTGAGACTGCTACCGCCGTCCATAAGGACTCGAGTTAGGCGGAACCTGTTTATTATTGGGTCGAGGACTAGTGCGGCTGGATTTCCCTGATTGGCATTAACCGGACGATCCTTGTGGTTGTAGGTGACCGGCCACAGCTTGTATTGTGGGACGGCTAGTTCCGCTGAGCCGCCATCCCAGAGGATGCATGTCCGGTCCGCATTGGTAATTTTGGTGGTATTTACCACATTCACCGATTGAATATGCAGGGGAAATTTCTTTTCCCTCCTGTGTCCGGTGGTCTGGGCTCTTCGTCGCTATCGTCGCTTTGAGACCCCCCCTTCGTTTTTGGCGCCTGCCCTACCGGCTCGTTTAAAGACCCAACATTCTCTGTTGGTATGTGTGGCTGGCGTTTCTGGGGTGCCATGAATTTGGCATTGCCGATCGAGTATGCGGTCCAGGCTAGACGGACCCGGAGTTTTACTTTTGGGTGGCCCCTTCCATTGACCGGACTTTGAGCCCCTGAATCCGGAATTGACTGCCGTATTTTCGGCGTTTTCACCATATTTGCGACGCTTGTGTTTGTTGCGTCGTGGGTTGCCGTTGCTATCCCTGGCTTCTGATATGCCAGGTTTGCTTGCCGTATTGGTACTACGAGCCAACCAGCTATCTTCGCCCGCACAAAACCGGGTCATAAGTGTCGTGAGGGCTGCCATGGATTTTGGCTTCTCTTGACCGAGGTGTCAGGCGAGCTATTCGTCGCAGATATTATGGTTAAATGCCGCTAGGGCCTCTGCATCTGGACAGTCGACTATTTGGTTCTTCTTGGTTAGGAACCGGGTCCAGAATTGCCTGGTCGATTCCCCTGGCTGTTGAGTTATATGACTTAAATCGTCAGCGTCCCGCTGCCGCACATAAGTGCTCTGGAAATTGTCCAGGAATGCCTCTGCCAGGCTCTCCCAGCTTCGGCGGAGTTTGCCGACAAGCTATTAAGCCAATGCCGAGCCGGCCCTTTGAGTTTTAGCGGGAGATACTTGATGGCATGTAGGTCATCCCCGTGGGCCATGTGAATGTGGAGGAAGAAGTCTTCTATCCATACCGCGGGGTCTGTAGTACCATCGTATGATTCAATGTTTACGGGTTTGAACCCTTCTGGGAATTCGTGATCCATTACTTCATCAGTGAAGCATAGGGGGTGTGCGGCGCCTCTGTGCTGGGCTATATCACGACGCAGTTCATACGAATCTTGTCTACCGTGTTCGGCTCGGCCGGATTTACTTTTAGAGTATCCGTTGTGACGATCATCACGTGTTGGTGCGCGCCCCCGTGATCCGTAGATCGATCTTGCATGTTTTGCCTTGTTTTCCAATACACCTCGCAGGTCCCACGTGTTGCCCCGGCCCTTGGTCTTTTTGTTTGATTGGCGGTGGGGTGCGGGCTGGACTTCGGGATGAAACGCCTCTCTTTCTCTGCCACGAGGTGGCCGATCAGCCGCATCATATGCTGGTGATGTAGGTTTCAATGCTTCCTCAGCTAGTTGAGGTAGCAACCTGCGCTTTGGATAACTCTTGGTTGGGCGTTCAGGTTCGTATTCCCCGACCGCAAGGACTTCGGTCCATCTGTCTGTTAGCAAATCTTGATCAGCTCGAAGCTGTTGTTGCTTTTTCTTCAGGCTATTTGATGTGGCTATAAGCCAACGCTTGAAGCACTCCTGCTCGATGGGATCCTCAGCCACAATAAATTCTTCGTCGCCGAGACTCACCTCGTCTTCGGAGAGAGGCATGTAATTGTCATCCTCCGTTTCTCCATCTGCCACATTGCGGAGGGCTAGCTTGTTCATCCTCCTGCTCTAAATCTGGCTGGAGGGGATTGACATCGTCTTCGGCACTATCCGGAGTGTTATTGTCTCTTGTGATGGTATCATTGCTTTTGCTATGGCGGGACTTAGAGCGGCGCCGCTGTCATCGGTGCTTGGGTTGCTTCTTGGAGGGGTCATCCTCCGCTGTCTTGTTGCCATTGCCTTCTTTGGGGGTATCCACCATATATATATCGTATGATGAGGTGGCGGTCCAGCGCCCTGTGGGTGGTAGTTCCTGTTCATCTCCTACATCGCCGTCCATACCTTCGATGTCTTCGGAGTCGAAGTCGAGCATGTCGGTTAAATTGTCGACAGTGGCTACTAAGTGGGTGGTGGGTGGGCAGCGAATTTCTTCGTCGTCCGCATCCCATTCTAGCAGAACATAGTTCAGCCAAGGTTCTCCTGACAAGGAGAGAGACCTTAACGAATTTAGCACGTCACCAAAGGGCTAGTGCTGAAAGATATCCGCGGAGGTAAACTCCAAGATTGGCGCCCAATCGGATTCGATAGGCACGGACGCAGGCGTCTCGGAGTCCGTGGCCGGAGACGAATCCAGCGGTTTGGCAACACGGCTCTCGTAAGGGGTGAAATCAGTATCCGGCTCTATCGCCACTGAGAGTGCGACTAGGCAGGGTCTATCCACCCATCCTCGGATGGTGCAATTTGCTTCGGGTTGGAGGCCCGAGCGGTTGCAGGTGTGATTTCCCGAACACTGTCCGGCAGCAGAGCTAAATCATGCTCGTCGTGATCGTGCGGTGCACCTGGCATGGGCTCGAATCCGTCGAAGATCAAGTCTCCGTGGATGTCGGCAGTGTAGTTCAAGTTTCCGACCCTGACCTGGTGTCCAGGGGCATGGCTCTCGATCTGCTCCAGATGGCCAAGCAAGTTGGCCGCATGATGCGGCTTTCCCGAATCTGAAGATCTGTCCGGGGAGGAAAACCTCACATTGGACTGCATCATTACCGATGATCGAAGGAGCCATCAAGCCTTATGGTGACGGCAGAGTGGAACTCTCAATGAAAGCACCAATGTCGGTGTCAAAACCGGCAGATCTCGGGTAGGGGGTCCCGAACTGTGCGTCTAAGGCGGATGGTAACAGGAGGTGGGTGACACGATGTTTACCCAGGTTCGGGCCCTCTCGATGGAGGTAATACCCTACTTCCTGCTTGATTGATCTTGATGATATAAGTATTACAAGAGTTGATCTACCACGAGATCGTAGAGGCTAAACCATGGAAGTTAGCCTATGGTATGATTTTTGTCGTCCTACGGACTAAACCCTCCGGTTTATATAGACACTGGAGGGGGCTAGGGTTACACAGAGTCGGTTACAAGGGAGGAGATCTACATATCCGTATCGACAAGCTTGCCTTCCACGCCAAGGAGAGTCCCATCCAGACACGGGACGAAGTCTTCAATCTTGTATCTTCATAGTCCAACAATCCGGCCAAAGGATATAATCCGGCTGTCCAGATACCCCCTAATCCAGGACTCCCTCATGCGCTCTCCCAGCTTGGAGATGAAACGCCCCAACGCGGCCACTCGTCCCGCTAGCTTCTGCATCTCTTGGAGGGTCTGCGGCGGGCTCATGTCCTTGATGGCCTTGATCTTCTCTGGGTTCGCCTCGATCCCTCTGTGGGATACAAGGAATCCCAACGGCTTGCCGGAAGGGACACAGAACACACACTTCTCTGGGTTAACCTGCAGGTTCACCTGGCGCAGGCTCTCGAAGGTCTCTTCCAAGTCTTGTATCAAGGTTCTCGCTTCCCGAGATTTCACCACTATGTCGTCGACATAGGCCTCTGTGTTTCTCTCGAGCTGCCGCCCCAAGGCGATGTGCATCAGCCGCTGAAAGGTCGCGCCCGCGTTGTGCAGCCCGAAGGGCATGAAGGTGTATCAGTACACCCCACACGGGGTCAGGAAGGTTGTCTTCTCTACGTCTTCTACTGCCATCTTGATCTGGTGATACCCTGAGAATGCATCCAGGAAGCACAGCAGGTCGCATTCGGCGGTGGAGTCGACGATCTGATCGATGCGTGGGAGTGGGAACGGATCTTGGGGGCAGACCTTATTAAGGTTGGTGAAGTCGACGCACATCCGCTCCTTTCCCACCTTTCTTCGACACTACGATGGGGTTTGCCAGCCAGGTGGGATACCGAACCTCGCGAATGGCACCGGCCGCCTCCAGCTTGCGGGTCTCCTGGACGATAAAGGCTTGCTTCTCCGTGGATTGCCGCCTCACTCGTTGCTCGACAGGGCGCATGTTGGGGCACACCCTTAAGTGATGCTGAATCACCTCTCTTGGAACCTCCACCAGCTGATTGGGTTCCCATGCAAATATGTCCTTGTTTGCGTGCAAGAACCTCACCAGCGCTTCTTCTTGGACGGAATCGAGGCCGGCACCTATGGTAAAGGTGGCTCCTGAGGGTCTGTTCTCATTGACTGGCACCTGCTTGGTTTCCGCCTTGTCTTGGGTGAACATTTGCTTCTTCTTGGTAGGCGGCCTCTTGGCTTCGAGGGTACGGGCGCCGGTGGGCTGTGTCGCCGCCACAGTCTTGAAGGCAAGCTTGAGTGTCGTTACGGCCTCCTTGGTGTCCTCCTTGATGGTGAGGACGCCCTTGCTCCCAGGCATCTTCATGAGGTAGGCCGGGTGGGTCGCCGCCATGAACTGGGCGAGAGCTGGGTACACGAGGATGGCGTTGTACGGGAGGCCGATGCGGGCGATGTCAAAGTCGACCAGCTCAGTGCAATAGTTGTCGTACGTGCCGAAGGTGATTGGGAGACAGATCTGTCCTAGGGAGTGGGCGGCGCCACCACCAACTCCTGAGAAGGGCTTGCTGAGACTGAGCCGCTCGAGCGGCACGTGAAGAAGGCTGAAGTCCTTCACGGAGAGCAAGTTGAGGCCGGCACCGCCGTCGATGTGGGTCTTGGTAACAGCCACGTTACAGATGGTGGGCGTGCAGAGAATTGGGAGCATGCCCAAGCCGACGGTGGAGTCAGGATGGTCTTCTGAGCTGAAGGTGAGGCCGGCCTCTGCTGCAGCCCAACCCGGCGAAGCCAACGGGCACTTGGAAGCGTCCCCAATCGGATGGAGGTAGGGCTTGACATGGCGATCTGAAGGCGGCGCTTGAGAGCCGCCCAGCAGGGCTGTGACTGTGTGGTGCGCCGGCACCGCGTAGCTGTCAGTGTTCTAGGAACGGGGGTACCCAGACTAGCCTGCCTGTGGCCTGCGGCGTGGCTCAAGGGGTGGCCCAGCATGGCCCACCTTCATTAGCGCAAGCTCAAGACCCTCGCGAGGGGACAAGCCTCGCGGGGAGGACGACAGGAAGCTTCCTCAGGCACGGCCTTGTCAAGCTGGCTCGCGAGGAGGCGGAGAGATCAAGGCGGGGTACCTCACGAGGTGCCCATGACGCAAGCCATGGGCGCCAGGCGGGCGCCAGCCTGCGCAGTGTCCTCATTTCCTCTTTGGTGCAAAGGGGGCAAGCGCATGTGAGAGCATCAAGCAAAGGCACCTGTTTCGGTGCAACAAGACCAAGACCGTCGCAACTGTAGGAAGGAAGTCATCATGGAGCCCAAGCCGGCGTCATCACCAGAGCCTTTGACAGGCGAGGGCCTACTTTAGTCAGGATAAGTGTACTAGATGTTCCCCTTCAAAATGGCCAATTGTTGGCGCCCTTCCCGCTCAATATTTGGGAAGAGGCCCAGGGCCCTTCCCTATAAGTAGAGCTAACCACCACAGTAGGAGGAGAGAAGACATCTCGCCTCATCTTAGCTTGATCCAATCCGATCGAGAGCCTAGCCACAAGAACACCTCACCCTCGCGAGGCTGTTCTTCCTTGTATTGTTCTTCATTAGCCCAAGAGGCAATCCACCACACCACACACTCGAGTAGGGTGTTACACCACAATGGTGGCCCGAACCAGTATAAACCTTGTGTCTCTTGTGTTATTCTTTTGGTAGTCTAGATCCTAGCGAGGCGGCGAGGTGCAGGTAGGTAGGGGGTGAGATCTCTGCGTGCACCCCAGAGTTCGAACCTAGAAGGTCTGCCGGAACCCGAAATCCGACATTTGGCGCACCAGGTAGGGGTGCGCCGGAATACGCCCTCTGCCGCTTCGCGCCCCGTCGCATCGTCATCATCATGTCCGGCGATCGGTGGCAACCCCTGATCCTGGCGGCCCGCCCACGCAGAGCCGCCGCTTCATGGCGACCCCATGCCCTAGGCAGCTCGCGATCCAGTAGGGCGCAGCAGCCGCGGCGACGCTGAACAGTAACGACAGCTCACACCGCGGCAGGCGCGGTCGGCGGCGAGGGCCTCCAACCACGCCGTGGCCACGACGTCGTACACCCGACGGGAGCAGGCGAACTCAAGGGTCGTGCTCACGGTGGCCTGAGAGCTATTGCAATGCAGGATGCTGGAGGGCGGCCGTGACGTGCTGCTGGAGCGGGTGGCAGAGCTCCTGGGCTTCGCCGCCTTGGGGGCTCACCCCTTCTGCACCCAACTCCCACATCAGGTCCAGGGCGGGCCACGCGGAGGCCCCACGCACGCCCGTGCAGCTCCAAGCTGACTCCAATGCCACCCCAACGTCAGCCAGGCCGTCAGCACCGGGCCAGCAGCGGCGCTGCCTCCGCCCCCGGCCAGCGAAGAAGGACTTGCCACGACCCACGGCCCGAGTGGACCACCACGCTACCACCCCTAGGTGGGCGTCTCAAGCGGGACTGCGTGGCACACGGGGCACTACGGTGCAGCATTCGGGATGGCGGCCCCGGAAGAGTACGTGCCCCTCATGATGCATCAAGGGAAAGCACCGGAGGACGAACATGGCTCGCTCCTCGGCCCAAGCTGGGGGGACGAGGCACCAGAAGCCGAGCTCTTCCAGGAGCCCATGGAAAGCCCCGTCGGCCGCGCTGGAAGCAACGATTATCGGGTACCGCTAATTCCTCAGGAGCAGGCATACGCTAACCATGGATCGCGGGAGGTACAGGTCGCCACAGTGGACGGCTGCCCCACTCCCGCAATTTCCTACCCCTGAGGAGGAGGGCGCCGGGGGCTGCAGGAGAGGGGCCGAGATCCAGCATCACCACCGCGGCGTTCGGAGCAAGGCGTCCTCAGGAGGTAGGCCCTCTGCCGGGAGGTGCCTCGAGGCCTATCCTCGGACAGAGGACCCGTGGGTCGCTGGGAACTGGCCGGGCGACGGCTCTACCCCATCGGTGGCGTCCTTGGTTTCGATCGTCGTCGGTGGCACTAGAGTGTGGCGCCAGCGGGGCCTCGTCTGCAGCGATATAAAGCAAGGCCGGTACACATGAAGAAGGCCCAAGGCTCGGTGAAGCTCGCCGCCCGTGACACTCTCACGTAATAATGAGTGGGGCTGTACACGCCCGGAGTCTCGAGGCGCCCGGCCTCAGGCCCTGGGGCTCCCTCCCACGCCCAGTGGCAGCACTTAGCTCCGCGCTGGTGAGAAGACGTCCAAGACTAGACTAGGTGCCGGACGCTGCTTTTTCTGCTTTTCTTGCTTTGTCCCTTCGCTGTTGCTTTTTCCCCCTTTTTTGATTTAAGTTGGATTTGAGCTTGCGATTTGCGTGTGTTCGGGGAAGGGGTGTTTAGTCTCGTTCGAGCAATGTCTCGCGTTCTGGTTACCACTCTGCCTCAGCTTCCTCCCCTCGTGAGCCCCTCCGGGCCAGGCCTAGCATGCGCGTAGATCGGACCACCATCACCACGCCCTCTCAAGAGGTTCTCCGCACCAGTTAAATGGGCTCGTTCAGGGAGCACACGAAGCGCCACAGCCCTCCGCAGGCTGTCTCGGGGCCCACGCGGGTCAAAGGTAAACAAGTCAGCCAGCTCGTCGCAAGGCCAGCCACTCGGCGCGGGCGTACGAGTGATATCACATCTACTAATACGCTAACTGCAAGTTTTTACACGAGGGGCTCCCCCTCCCAAAATGCTCTTACAACCTTCAGGGCCAAGCCTGAACTCTACTCGCGTTGGATAAAAAGCAGGGGCAGCATGCAGTCAATTGGATAAATCCCCCAATGCGTTCTCGAGATCACCTCCTGAATTGCCGCTGGCGTCACTGGCCTCGCCATCGCCCTCCGCGTCGCCATCAGCGGTGCCAGGGCCGTTCACCACGCCGCCTTCATCAGCGGCCACGACCACGCCGTCGCCGCCGTAAATTGAGCGAAAGGCCGACGACAAGGGCACCCACGTTGTCTTCCACCCAATGCGCCAGGTCGTCCCGGACGGCCTGGGGTACTGGGGCGATGGCGGCATCAAAATCGAAGTTGGGGTCCATGTCCCGAAGATGGCTGAAGACGCGAGAAAAGGCACGCCCCAGCAGGGCGCGGCTCCTCTCCTCCACCAACCTGTTGGCTCTGCCCGACCGCACCTCCAGTCAAGGCCACCACGCCGCTGAAGAACTGAAGGTTGCCAGCATAGTTGACTGCGTGAGGCTTGCCAACGGCCGCCTCGCAGATGTTACACAGAGCCGTGTTAGCTCTTTCCCGGAGCGTGCGGAGCATAGGGCCATGCTCGTGCTCCACGATCCACACGGCGCCTCTGCGTCCTTGTTCCGCCACAAGAACGGTTTCACCAAGGCCCACCACGATGTGAAGAAGCGCCTCGGCGCGGGAGGAAGTCAGCTCCTCCTGCGCCACGCCGAGGGCGGCCCGGGAAGCGTTGGCCCGCCGCGTCACTTCATCTAGCTTGGCCCTGAGGGCGGCGGTCCTGCCTTTAGCCTCGACCCTGATCAACCCCAACCTCTCCTCGAACTCGCGCTCAAGGTTCAAGCGGGCCGTCGCCACCCGGCGTTCAACCTCTTCCAGGACTCGGGCCTCCCATGCAGCGACTTCATCCTCCGCCTGTGTCACCAAGTGCTCCCTCGTCTCCAGACGCTCAAGATCGCAAGGCGCTCGAAAGCAGCTTCCAACGTCAGTGCCTCCTCGCGTCTCCGGAGCTCACCGATCGATCAAGCCCCTTCATCGACGCAAGGGCCATCTCGCGCAGCTCCACCTGCTGCTCCAGGGAATTGCTCCAGTCCTGGAGCTCCCGCGCCCGCTCCTCCGCCACCTCACACCGCCGGTCGGCCTCCCGGGCCTCCTCGACGACCCGGGAACGGGCCTCCCGTAAGGCTGCCAGGGATGCCTCGGCCTTCTCATTTTCGAGGTCGCGCTGGTGGCACGCAAGGGCAACGGCCACCTTCAGCTTGCGGCCCTCTTCAGCTAGGGCGCAGGCCCTCGGCTTCAAAGGCGTGCATCTTCGTCGACAAAGCTCTACACCAAGCTGGTTCACTTTGTACCGCCCTCTGGAGAAACCCTTGGCGGCGGCACGGCGCCCAGGCGCGCCCGAGCACGCCTTCTCGTCATCATCCGCCCCCAAGTAAGCGCTGGGGCCACGAATCAGCACTCCCCCCTGCAGGCTGGGGCTGAAATTTGGCGCCCTCGTGATGGTCGGGCAGGCCCCGCCAGAAGCCCGGCCTAGGGCTGGCTCGTCCACGAATGAAGAACGAAGGGCCGACCTCAGCCAATCGCTCTCCACGACCAGACGAGTAGCCCAAGGCAAGCTGGCTATGCCCCGAGAAGGCTCACGAAGGAGGGTCGGGAGGTGCGCAGAGCCACGATGCGCCACAGGATGGCTCACCTCTCCGGCCGGCCTCACTACAAGGGCTCTGCTTGAGCTCGGAGAGCTCGAAGACGGTGGAGGGGGTGAAGCCTAGGGGGATGGCTCCTCAGCCATCTCTGCGAGCTCGGCTGGAAGGGCCCTGCAGAGCAAGGATCAGCCAAAGCTACAGGAATATAAGGAACTAGGAAAGGGGAAGGCTTACTCATCAATGGAGAAATACTTCCTACGCTTCAGCAGGCGGCAAGGGTAATCGTCACCCAAGGCCTCCCTTCTCTTCCGAAGAGCCTCGAAGTCCACGCGGAAGCGGCCCAGGAGTTCAGCGCAGGGGTCAGCCTGCGACGAGGAAGAAGCACCAAGATGACCAGCGTTAGGGGCATCGTCCTGGCGCACGCCGCCACGGCCTCGCCAAGCAGTAATAGATGGGGCCTCGTGAGGCCTCGACCACGGGAGCCGCGGGCAGCTCAACGCCTTTCAAGCAGAAGGCACGGGCCTCGTGAGCTGCCACCTCGGGAGTGCCGCTGGCGTCGTCATCCGGCGGAGGCCCCTCAGCCTCCGGTGGCCCATGCGTCGCTGCTCCACCACTCGAGGAAGGACCGCCCGTGGGGCTGGAAGGGCGATCACCACCACTGGTTCTTGCGAGGCCCCATGAGGCCTGCGGGTGAAGCCCCATTCGTCAAGCCGGGCATCCGCTTCACGGTCACCCCTGCTGAGCAAAGTACAGCAAAACCCCCCTTGCTGGATGCTGCCGGGGGAAGGGTCCCCAGTCAGGACCATGAGCACCTTCCTCAGTGCCCAGCGCCGTGTCCTCCTCCTGGAGCTTCATGCGATCCTCACGACCGCCGAAGGCCCACATCCGGCGGGAGTGACGCTGGAGAGGGGCAATGCGGCATAGGAGGAACTCATTCACCACCTTGGGTGCCGTCATGCCGAGCGCCCTGGCACGCCAAGCGATGCAGACGAAGACGAGCCGGGGCTCGTGGCGTCTCTAGCCCCACCTGAATTGGGGACAGCGGGCGATGTTGGCTCCAAAGCAGGGGTTGGGCACCCGACATCCATCGTATACCACCGCTCGCGGTACCCATACGCGGGCGGAGGAAGGCTGAAATCAATCCCTGAAGCCACCGTTTCTGGTGCGGCAATGAAGCTCACGCACCCCGAGCATTGGGTGGGGTCGATGAGGCGCAAAGAGAAGAAGTGATGCAGCAAGGCAACTGAAGGAGGGATGTCCATCATTGCCTCACGGAAAAGGCGAAAACGGCAAGAAGAGTAATGGATTCAGGACACAAATGCGTCATATGGATCTGGTAATGGGAAAGCACAGCGTCGAAGAAATTGGAAAAGGGGGGAACCAGTCCCGCCCACAGGGCGTCGGCGAAGTACCGGACCTCGGTGACTATTCTGTCAATGGAGAAGCGAGACGCGGGCCAGGCCGTCGTCCTCCCGCACTCGTTGAAGATAGTGGCAAGAGCAGAGCTGACCTTGTCCAAGCCTTCTCGGTTGAGTATGATCAACCGATCGACAGCAGGAGCCGTCAGCGACGGCGAGCAGCACGGAGGCACAGGCTTCTTCCCTTTCCCCTTCTTTGTCGGAGCCATGGCGACAAAAAGGGGCAGGATTCGAGTTTGGATTGGAAGCGGAGACTGGAGCTCGAGAGGAGGAAGAGTAGGAGACGGTCGAGCAGCGAAAAGAGGGACGACTGTGTGCAACCACGGGTCCGCCTAGCTGGGCGCAAAATAAGGAGGCGTGGGGGAACAGGGACGCCCACATCTAATCAACCGCCATGCGGCACCCAAGGCCGCAGGCTGTTAGGGCCCGCGGCGCTTCGCACTTTCCCCCTTTGCTTCTGTGCTAAGCCAAGTACAGGCGCGCCTTGGGCCCGGGGGCTACTGTCGATGTTCTGGGAACGGGGGTACCCAGACTTGCGCCTCTGACGGCCTGGCGTGGCTCAAGGGTGGCCACGGCCCATCTTCATCAACGCATAAGCTCAAGACCCTCGTGAGGGGCCAAGCCTCATGAGGCGGACGACAGATGCTTCCACAAGCACACGCCTCGTCAGTTGGCTCGCGAGGAGGCGGAGAGATCAAGGCGGGGTACCTCACGAGGTGCCCAAGGACGCATAGCTCCATGACGACCAAGGGCGCCAGGCGGGCGCCAGCCCGCGCAGTGTCCTCATTTCCTCTTTGGTGCAAAGGGGGCAAGCGCAGGTGAGAGCATCAAGCAAAGGCACCCGTTTCGGTGCAACAAGACCAAGACCGTCGCAACGGTAGGAAGGAAGTCATCGTGGAGCCCAAGCCGGCGTCACCACCAGAGCCTTTGACAGGCGAGGACCAACTTTAGTCAGGATAAGTGTACTAGATGTTCCCCTTCAAAATGGCTAATTGTTGGCGCCCTTCCCGCTCAATATTTGGGAAGAGGCCCAGGGCCTGTGCCTATAAGTAGAGCTAGCCACCACAGTAGGAGGAGAGAAGACATCTCTCCTCATCTTAGCTTTATCCAATCCGATCGAGAGCCTAGCCACAAGAACACCTCACCCTCGCGAGGCTATTCTTATTTGTATTGTTCTTCATCAGCCCAAGAGGCAATCCACCACACCACACACTGGAGTAGGGTGTTACACCACAATGGTGGCCCGAACCAGTATAAACCTTGTGTCTCTTGTGTTGCTCTTTTGGTAGTTTAGATCCTAGCGAGGTGGCGAGGTGCAGGTAGGTAGGGGGTGAGATCTCCGCGTGCACCCCAGAGTTCGAACCTAGAGGGTCTGCCCGAACCCGAAATCAAACAGTAGCGAGCAGTGAAGAGGTCGTGGAGTTCCCACGAGGATGCCACCGTGGATCCAGGGAGGTTGAGCAGGCAAGCGTGTGGCTCACCGGCGAGGGCCATGGGGAACTAATTGGCCATGACTTTGACGTCGCCCCCGGCCTCGAGGACGGCCTCCTCGTACGCCAGTAGGAACGGCGACGGGTCCGCCACGCCGTAATAGCGCGGCGGCATCTCCGGCCTAAACTTGGGTGGGCATGGCACCTGTCGCATGGCGGGGGCCAGGGCTCGGAGCCCCCTGGCCCCGTCATCAACACCGGCCGCAGGAGCGGGTGGTGGGGCATCCGCCATGGGGGCGAAGTACGGCGGCGCGGGGCGTAGGCCAGTGGAGAGAAGCTACAGCGCACCTCCTACCTGGCGCGCCAAATGTCGGATGTGGGGTTCCGGCAAAACCCTTAAGGTTCAAACTCTGGGGTGCACGTGAAGTTCTTTCCCTCCTACCGATCCACGCCCTAGCTCGCCTCGACAAACTCGCAACATAGAAAGACATGAGATTTATACTGGTTCAGGCCACCGTTGTGGTGTAATACCCTACTCTAGTGTGGTGGTGGTGGATTGCCTCTTGGGCTGATGATGAACAGTACAAGGGGAAGAATAGCCTCCTGAGGTTGGGGTGTTCTTGTGCTCTGTGGACTTGTGGATGAGAACTCTCTACCTACTATGGTGGCTAGTTCTACATATATAGGCCCTGGTCCTCTCGCCAAATAATGAGCGGGAAGGGAGCCAACAACGGCGGGCAAATTTGAAAGAGGACAACGAGTACAAGCTATCCTGACAAAAGTGGTCTTCGCCTACTAAAGGCTCTGGTGATGACGCCGTCTTGGGCGCCACGGTGACCTCCGCCTTGCCGTCCTGCTAGTCTTGGTCTTGTTGCACTGATATGGAAACCTTTGCCTGATGCCTCGGTACTCCGCGCCTGTGCCTGCCTCCTTAGCACCAAAGAGGAAACAAGGACGCTGCACGCACTGGCATCCGCCTGGTGCCAAGCGTCATGGCTCACGTCACGAGAGCCTCGTGAGGTTGCCCCGCCTTGATATCTCCGCTCCTCGTGAGCCTGCCTGGCTAGGCCGCTCCTGAGGAGGTCTTGTGTTGTCCGCCCCGCAAGGCTTGGCCTCTCGCGAGTGTCTTGATTGCCTTGTCGATGAAGATGGGCCGTACGACCCGCTAGCTTAGCCACGCCGTGGGCCGTAGGTAGGCAAGTCTGGGGACCCCCGTTCCCAGAATGCCGAGAGGAATCATTTTCTGGAAAACGGTCGTAAATACATCAAGAAGAAATTTAAAAATGTGAATTTCAAGAAGATGGAGAAGAAGATGAGTGTTGTACCTGAATGATTATGAATCCAATAAAGAGTTCGGAAAATTTGGCAGACGAGTACACCAGCGCTGTCAATTTCGGCGTGTCAATGACCCTGATTTTTGTTGGACCTTCTAGATCAGATACAAGCAATCTCTCAAGGAAAGGCGCATTCTCAATGACACATAAATCCATCGGAGATTCGTCGAGGCGATGTGGAGGCTAATGAACCCGTGGATCTGCTCAAGACGAAGGTACTCGAGCGTAGTACAGCTGCGGAGCAGATGCTCCATAGCCTTCTTTGAGATGACAACATCGAAAAGGTCGAGCTGCTTGAGTTGAGGGAGAAGAAGGGCGGGCGCGGCATTAATCTGGGGAAGATAGCAGGAGCTGAAGTTGGCGCGGCGATGCGTTGGCGTGGGGTGGACCGCGGACGGCGTGAAACACCCTCGATGCGGCTATATCTCCCACGTGTCGAAGCACGACTTAGAGGCATAACCGCATTGAAAGCAATGTCGCAAGCGAGGTAATCTTCACACAACCCATGTGATTCATAAGGGAAAGAGATACATAGTTGGCTTACAATCGCCACTTCACGCAATACATGAGTAAAGCATTACATCATATAGATACAATCAAGGTCCGACTACGGAACCAAAATAAAGGAAGACTACCCCAAATGCTACACATGATCCCCGATGCGTCCCAACTGGGCTCCACTCTTCGATAAACTGAAACGAAACAACACAATGAACAAGATCTTCATCGAGCTCCTCCTTGAGCTCGGATGCGTCACCTGCACGGTTTCATCGGCACCTGCAAACTGGTTTTGGAAGTATCTGTGAGTCACGAGGACTCAGCTATCTCACACCCGCGAGATCAAGACTATTTAATCTTATGGGAAGGGTAAAGGTATGAGGTGGAGCTGCAGCAAGCGACTAGCATGTATGGTGGCTACCATACGCAAAAGAGAGCGAGAAGAGGAGGCAAAGCACGGTCGAACAACTATGATCAAGAAGTGATCCCGCAACAACCTACGTCAAGCATAACTCCAACAACGTGTTCACTTCCCGGACTCCGCCGAGAAGAGACCATCACGGTTACACACGCGGTTGATGTATTTTAATTAAGATCAACTTCGGGTTTTCTACAACCAGACATTAACAAATTCCCATCTGCCTCATAACCGCGAGTACGGCTTTCAAAAGATAATACCCTGCAGGGGTGTCCAACTTAGCACATTATAAGCTCTCACGGTCAACGAAGAATATTCCTTCTCCCGGGAAGACCCGATAAGTCTCGGAATCCCGGTTTACAAGACTTTTCGACAATGGTAAAACAAAACCAGCAAAGCCGCCCGATGAGCCGACAAATCCCGATAGGAGCTGCACATATCTCGTTCTCAGGGCACACCGGATAAGTGAAGCGTACAGGTACCAACGTAACCCAAGTTGCCAAGGGACGGTCCCGCACGGTCCTCTAGTTTGGACCAACACTCAGAGGAGCACTGGCCCGAGGGTTAAAATAAAGATGACCCTTGAGTCTGCAGAACCCAAGGGAAAAAGGCTTAGGTGGCAAATGGTAAAACCAAGGTTGGACCTTGCTGGAGGAGTCTTATTCAAAGCGAACTGTCAAGGGGGTCCATAAATCACCCAACCGTGTAAGGAACACAAAATCAAGGAACATAACACCGTTATGACGGAAACTAGGGCGGCAAGAGTGGAACAAAACACCAGGCATAAGGTCGAGAGCCTTCCACCCTTTACCAAGTATATAGATGCATTAATTAAATAAGAGATATTGTGATATCCCAACATAAACATGTTCCAACATGGAGCAATCTTCGACTTCACCTGCAACTAGCAACGCTATAAGAGGGGCTGAGCAAAGCGGCAACATAGCCAAACAATGGTTTGCTAGGAATGGTGGGTTAGAGGATTGACATGGCAACATAGGAGGCATGATATAGCAAGTGGTAGGCGTCGTAGCATAGGCATAGCAAAAGAGCGAGAACCTAGCAAGCAAAGTTAGAAGTGATTTCGAGGGTATGGTCATCTTGCCTGAAATCCCGCAAGGAAGAAGAACGAGTCCATGAAGAAGACAAACGGACGAAGTCGAACGAATCCTCACAACTCAGGAACGAAACCGAATCTAACGAGAGAAGCAACCCGAAACAAACAACCAACCTGGTAAACCAACAAGCACAAACATGGCATGATGCACAACCAAGTATGATGCATGTCCGGTTTAAATAGCATGGCATGGCAATATGCACAAACAAAACTACAAGTTAAATGGAGCCCAATATGCAACGAGTTGCATATTGACGAAACACCACTGTCGGAGTAATGGGCCACGGGTAGGCGGACCCGAGCCCCTGAACCTTTCAAAACATCGGGGCAGACTGCGCCCCTCGAGACCCCAAGACAAAGAGCCGCCTTCAGAGAGTCAGCAACAGAGTCGCCGACTGCCCCTATAGGCGGAGTCGTAGACGGCTCGGCAGCCGACTCCAAGCCAGCGACCTCCGGTGAGGCCGGCTACGTGAGTCGGCCCGCGAGTCCAACCACCTCCTGCCAGCGACTACGGCGGGATGGGATAAAGCCGCCTCGCGGCCCATCCCTCGCCCGCTCATAAAGGGCAGGTATGGCCACGTAGCGCGTCTTGGACGAAGATCTCCGTCGGCGTGGCTTTGTTGCCATGCCAGCCCCGACATCAGCCCGTGGGTAGATCCTCACCCATGATGGCTCGTCTGCAGACGACCGAAGACAGCGGGACCCGCCTGTTGGCGGGAGTACCGAAGACGGCAAGAGCGCCTCAAAGACGGACCCGTTGGAGTCGGCCTCCGGGAGTCGGCCGATCCCTCCTACGGGCTCCATGCGCCATTAACCAGACGAGATGGGGAATGGCAACAGTGATCGCCCGCCAGGCGGCGGCACTGTTGCCATGACCCCATGACCAAGCTCGCGTCATTAGAAGCATGGCTATAGTAATCCGCAGCCGGCAAGACCCGCCCGCGGCGGAAAAGGGCTGTCGGCCCCATGCTGGGCCGTCGGCGGGGCCCACTAGTCGGCGGAGAAGACGGCGACTTAAGAGACTGACGGCTTGGACCCACACCCAGCCGGATTACCATTGTACCCCCAGGGGGTAGGACTATATAAACCCCCAGGGCACCCATGCAAAGGGTTGGAACCTAGTAGTTTTAGGCACACGCATAGAGGGAGAGAAGAGCTAGCCGTGCCCTTCTCCTTCCTCACCCCGAACAGCTCAAGGAGCATCTTGTACTCACTTTGCCATAGTGATCATGCGGAGACCCCGCAGAGCAGCAGTAGGGGTGTTATCTCCTCGGAGAGCCCTAAAGCTAGGTAAGATTCGCCGGCGTGCATGTCTTCGCCTCATCCTGCTTTCAGGCACCCCATGACGTTCTCTACTCGCCTCCATGATAAGCCATCCTTTGGCATATGTCGCACCAAACCCCCGACATTTGGCGCCCACCGTGGGGCATGGTGCACCGTCGTCTGGAGACCTGCTCTGGACGGGAACCCTCTTCCTCCCTGGTGAGCGCAGCCAGCCCGGCACGCCCGAACCAGTCTGCGCCCGGCCTTATTGTAAGCGGCGAGGTTACTGCAGACGGCGATCTGCCTCGTCGAACTTTTCGGCGAGGTTCGCCTCTCAAGAGCCTCAGACACGACGCGAGCACGCAGACGACCAAAGCCTCCTCGCGGGCCTCCTCGAGCAGCTCCACGTCGCCGGGCGAGCCGCCGCCCGACCTCCGAGTCCGTAGGGCTCCACCGACCCGATGCTGGTCGACTCCGACACCGCGTCGCTCGACGCGTTCCCCACCAACGTGGTGGTCTACGACGAGCCTCTCCCTCGCGCGGAGAGCGGCGGGAGCACCGTCACAGAAGTACTCGTCATTGGTCACAGCGAGCCTTCCGGCAAGGGAGCTCGTGACCCTCTCGACACGGTTCTGCAAGATCTGACCACCTCCATTCCGGAAGACGCCGACGCTGGAACGCTGGAAGCACGCCGCCTCAAGCTCCTCGTGGGTGCACAGAAGCTGGCAAGCATGAGAAGCTTGTCGGAAGCCTATCAACGTGAGATGGATCGCGCTGTGGGCGGCTCGCCGGCTCCGACTGGGCCTAGCCGCCTAGGCGCGGTCGGTCCAAGCGGCGGCGTGGCCATCGCCCGATCTGTTTGGGGCGATCACCACCTGTATGCGCCATGCCGCGGAGAACATCCGTGCCGTCGGCGGCGGCGGGCGAAGCTGGATAATAACCCGAAAGTCGCGAGCGCCGCCCGATGATGAGCGAGTCGGCAAGCTCGTCGCGGCCCGCGCGCGAAGACGGCTGCCGCGCCAGGCGCCACGACGACAACACGGCGACTTGCCTCCTCGCCGAGATCAAGGCGCGACGTCCCGGACGCCGACTGGCGGCGTCCGCGGAAGAAAAAACAAGGATCCGGCTGTCAGCCATAGCCGGCCTCACATATCCATCAAGCAAGACGAAGACGGCCGCCCAAGAGCAATGGAGCGGCGGCACGACTATCAGCCTCCTCCTCCCCGCAGAGAAAGGCGAGTCTCCCCGCCACCCATCGAGCATCCGACTCTCGGCGACCGCCTTGGCCGCCGAGAGGGAGTCGGAGAAGACGACGCCCGCCACCGGATCAAGCGACTCCATCGATCCCTGGCACTAGAAGAGGAAGATGAGTTGGGCCCGCCCTATTTCGGACCTCGCATCCGAGACGAGCCCTTCCCCCGAGGATTCACACTCCCCCGAGACACACCCAAATACACCGGCTCCGTGAAGCCGGAGGACTGGCTGGTGGACTACTCCACGGCCGTCAAGATAGCTTAACGGCAACAAGCGCTGTTGCCGTAAAGCACGTTCCCCTCATGCTCCAGGCACGGCGGGACATGGTTGAACAGCGTGAAGCCCCGAAGCATCAACAGCTGGTTCGAATACACCGAGGCCTTCGTCCGAAACTTCACGAGCACATACAAGCGACCTCCCAAGCCTCGTCAGCTGTCCTTGTGCGTGCAAGGCCCCAACGAGTCTACTCGCGACTACCTCACGCGCTGGGCCGAGCTTCGGATCTCCTGCGAAGGAGTTCACGAGGTGCAAGCAATCGAGTACTTCACTGCCGGGTGCAGAGAAGGCACCCTCCTCAAGCACAAGCTACTTTGCGACGAGCCAGAAACCCTCGACGAGCTGCTGGTAATAGCAGACAAATACGCCACAGCCGACTCCTCCATGAAGTCGGAGATCGAAGTCAGTGCAACTGGCAAGGTGGCTCCTCATGGTCCCAGAACTCCGGCTGGCGACGCCAGTCGGCGACAGCAGCAGAATGATCACAAGCGCAAGGCCCCGCAGCCGGCTTCCAACAGCCGGTGGAGTGGCGATCGAGACCAGCGACCGGAAGGGGCAGCCTCTGCGAAGCGGCGAAAGCCGGCAAGTCCAATCGGTTGTCGGCCTTCTCTTACGAAGGCACTTTGACGGACCACCAAATTCCACAGCGGCGTTGCCGTCAAATCACACCACCCTAAAGTGCCACCGCTCACCAGATCGCCCGAGGAGACGGCCTTGCCCCTCCTCACTTTCTTTGGGCCGCCGCCTCCACCATCGCCCGGCAGTCGGCTGTCGAGCCCGGGTCGGTAAGACAAGACGATTATCCAGAAGAGCACGGTGCCTATGTCGTGTTTACCAGCGTGGCTGATGATCGCCGCAACAGGCGGTAGCAACAGCAAGAAGTGAATGCAGTAGCATCAGATACCCCAGAATTCATGCACTGGTCCGGAAAACCCATTAGCCGAGTCGTCGATCACCCAGGTGATGCGAATCTGGGCTCACGCCCGGTCTTGGGAGCCACCCTTGCCACGGATAGGCGGGCCGCCGCTTCTCGCGAAAAGCCGATAGATGGAGGCGAGGCATCAACATTCTGTACAAGGATACGATGGAGAAGCTAGGAATCAAGCAAAGATAGCTTCAAAGATAGTCGGACTATGTTCCACGGAATTGTACCGCCTTTCCTGCTCACCGATTGGCAAGATTACGATGAGACGTCCTCTTTGGGGACAAGGATCACTTTCGCCGAGAGCCAGTCTGGTTCGAAGTGGTGGACCTTGAAAGCCCCTACCATGCCCTGCTTTGCCGACCTGCTTTGGCCAAGTTCATGGCGGTCCCCCACTACGCCTACCTCAAGATGAAGATGCCGAGCTCCAAGGGGATTTTGACCGTAGCCGGCGACTACAAAAAGTCGTCCGCCTGTGCAGCTGAAAGCACCCGGCTGGCCGAGTCCCTGGTGATCGCAGCTGAGAAGCGGCTCCTGGATCGGGTTGTGGCAATGGCCGACAAGCAGCCAGAGATATTGCCCGACCCCAAGGAGTCAGAAGCTGAGGCTCGTTCAAGCCGGCCAAAGAGACCAAGAAGATACCCTTGGACCCGGAGCACCCGGAGAGATACGCTGTCATAGGTGCGAACCTCGACAAAGAATAGGAAGGCGAGCTCGTCGATTTCCTCCATGAGAATCGGACATCTTCGCATGATCCCCAAAGACATGCTGTGTAACGACGGATTTCGCCGAGCACAAGTTACATGTCCGATCTCGATGTGAAGCCCGTCAGTGAGCCCTTGCGCCGCTGTCGAAGAGTAAAGAAGAGTTGTTGGAGAAGAGATAGCCCGCCTCGTGGCGGTTTCATCATGGAAGTTTTCTTTCCGAATGGTTAGCGAACCTGGTCTTGGTACTAAAGAAGAACAAGCAGTGGCAGATGTGTATTGACTACAGAAGCCTCAACAAAGCCTGCCCCAAGGACCCGTTCGCTTTACCAAGAATTGATCAGGTGATAGACTCCACAGCCGGATGCGAGCTGTTGAGCTTCTTAGATGCATATTCAGGATATCACCAGATCAAGCTGAACCCAGCTGACAGACTGAAGACCGCCTTCATCACGCCGTTTGGAGCCTTCTGCTACCTGACCATGACGTTCGGCTTAAGGAACGCCGGTGCCACCTTTCAGCATTGCATGCAGAAGTGCCTCCTCAAGCAGCTTATAGAACGCCCACGCCACGTGGACGACGTGGTGGTGAAGACGGAGAAGCGAGGAACGCTGTTGGAAGACCTCAAAGTGACCTTTGAAAACCTGCGCTGATTCCAGATCAAGCTCAACCCAGAGAAATGCATCTTCGGAGTACCAGCCGGCCAGCTCCTTGGCTTCCTGGTATCTGAACGCGGCATAGAGTGCAACCCCGTGAAGATCAACGCGATCGAAAGGATGGAAGTTCCCCTCCGACTACTAGATGTGCAGAAGTTCACCGGCTGCTTGGCGTCTATCTGCCGATTCATCAGTCGGCTGGGCGAGAAAGCTCTTCCTCTGTACCAGCTTATGAAGAAGACCACCTTCTTCGAATGGAACTCCAAAGCGGACGAAGCTTTTTTCCAGTTGAAGAAAATGCTGACTACTCCCCCAGTACTGGCGGCTCCGACTCCAAAGTAGCCCATGCTCCTATATATTGCCGCCACCAGCAGGGTAGTCAGCACAGTCATTGTAGTTGAACGCAAGGAGGAAGGCAAGGCGCTACCTGTCCAGAGACCAGTGTATTACCTGAGCGAGTCTTGTCGACCTCCAAGCGAGAACTACCCCCACTACCGTAAGATGTGTTACGGCGTGCACTTTGCCGCCAAGAAGTTGAAGCCTTACTTTCAAGAGCATCCAATCACCGTGGTTTGCACGGCCCCACTAGCAGAGATCATCGGAAGCCGAGATGCTTCAAAGCCGAGTGGCCAAATGGGCCATAGAGTGGCCCCTACACCATCTTTTACCAGCCCCACACCGCCATCAAGTCACAAGCACCGCCGACTTCGCCGACCGGGCCGAGACCCAGACTGGCCATGAAGCGCTCGACTCCACCCATTGGCGGATGCACTTTGATGGCTCCAAGATGCGCACCGGCTTGGGAGCCGGCGTGGTCCTCACTTCCCCTAAGGGCGACAAGCTCAAGTACGCGCTGCAGATCCATTTCGCCGCCTCCAACAACGTCGCCGAATACAAGGCGCTCATTCACGGGCTCCGGCTTGCCAAAGAGCTTGGCATTCACCGGATCCTGTGCTATGGCGACTCCGACTTGGTGGTCCAACAGTCATTCGACGACTGGGACGCCAAAGATGCAAATATGGCGAGCTACCGCTTTCTAGTACAGCAGCTGAGTGGATATTTTGAGGGATGCGAATTCCTCCACGTGCCAAGAAACGACAACGACCAAGCAGATGCCACAGCAAGAATCGGCTCCACCGTCGGGCAATACCATCCGGCGTCAGCCTTCGCCGCCTTCTCAAGCCATCATCAAGCCGTCACCAGAGTCGACTCCATTTTTGTGCGGCTCCCCCACGAAGAAGTCGGATCCGACTCCAAAGCCTCGTGACGGCACAAGAATCCTTGCAGACGCCCCCAAGAACGCGGCAATCGAAGCCGGACCGGGGACTTCGGAACCCGGCACGGGGACTGCGGCGACCACTGCGAAGACTCCAAGATTACTCGGCGGGGATCTGCGCCCGGTCGGCGGGACTTCTTCAACCCAAGCAAGCTGCTGCGGACTCCAACCCGCCGCCTCCCAGCCCAGCCAACCTCGTCCAAGTAGTAGTACTGGCAGTCGAAGAAATAGCAGCACCCTCATGGGCCCAGCCCATCGTGAAGTTCTTAGTAAGCGGAGAGCTACCAACTGATGAAACATTGGCCCGGCAGGTGCAACGCCGAGCGGCAGCCTACACTATAGTCAATAGAGAGCTTGTCAGGCGCAGCGTCACCGGTGTCTACCGGTATGCGTCAAATCGAGCAAGGCCAGCAATCCTTGAAGACATCCATCGTATGGAAAAGCGGCCATCATGCAGCCTCAAGAGCACTCGTCGCCAAAGCCTTCCGACACGGTTTCTTCTGGCCAACTGCCCTAGAAGAAGCTAAGGAATTAGTTCAAAAATGCAAGGGGTGCCAGGTGTTCCGCTCCAAGCCGCTTCAGCCGGCTTCAGCGCTCAAGACTATCCCCATCGCCTGGCCCTTTGCTGTTTGGGGCACGGACATGGTGGGACCATTCAAAACGGCACGAGGTGGCCTAACTCACTTACTTGTCGCGGTGGACAAGTTCACCAAGTGGATAGAAGCAAAACCCATCAAGAAGTTGAATGGTCCTACGGCAGTGACTTTCATCGCCAACATCACGACTCGGTACGGCGTACCACACAACATCATCACCGACAACGGCACAAATTTTGCCAAAGGTGCCCTGGCCCGTTTCTCCGTGACGCAATACATCCGACTGGACTTAGCGTCCGTTGCCCATCCGCAGTCAAACGGCCAGGTGGAGCAGGCGAACGGCCTCATCCTGTCTGGCATCAAGCCTCGACTGGTCGAACCACTGGAGCGTTCGGCCGGCTGCTGGCTTGAGGAGTTGCCAGCCGTCCTCTGGAGTCTGCGTACGACTCCAAACAAGTCAACTGGCTTCACACCCTTCTTCCTCGTCTACGGTGCCGAAGCCGTCATCCCAACGGATATAGAGTTCGATTCCCCGCGAGTCACCATGTACACCGAAGAGGAAGCAGAAGAAGCATTTCAAGACGGCGTCGATCTGTTGGAAGAGGGCCGTCTGTTGGCACTCAGCCGGTCCAGCATCTACCAGCAGAGCTCGCACGCTACTACAACAAGAAGGTCAAGCCAAGATCATTCCTAGAGGGCAACCTTGTGCTCCGGCAGATCCAGCGAACAGCCGCCAGCACAAGCCTGGTATCGGCGCCTTTGGGAAGGCCCATTCATCATCGCCAGAAATCTTGGGCAACGACTCCTACTACCTAATCGACACTCGAAGCCCGAAACGCATGAAGAGGGACGACTCCGGCAAGGAGACGGAGCGGCCATGGAATGTGAATCTCCTCCGAAGATTTTACAGTTGATGCAGTATGTACCATGCTACCCTTTTGTGTTTGAAATACCAAGACTCCGGGCCCCAGAGGCAGGCTCGGGGACTGCCCTCTTTGTTATCTGTATGATAAGAATTATGCCTTTGAGTATGTTAGCCTTTGATTATGCTGTTTGGCACGGGCTCGACTAGTCGGCCGGGGACTCGCCATACTTTGGCTATGATGTGCTTCACAAGTCGGACAAGTAGCGTGCGGTGCTTTGTCAGGACCCGATTCCAAGTCACATCGATCTAGCGGTAACACCTCATATCACTTTGCGGCCTCACGCACGGTATTCCCACGGTGTTGCCTTACCATGGCCGGGACCGCGTTTAGCCTTTTGGCTCACGTATATGATAGTGTCGCTAGCATCCATATGATAGAAAACCCGGGCCGACATGGCTAGCCGTGAACCCAAAGCGGCACTAACCTATGGGGACAGGCATTCATGAATCACATCGAGCATGTCGGTCATCAACGTATGAATCCGGGCTATAACACTGGCTAACAGGACTCCGGTAACCCGTCTTTAGCAGGCTAAGCGAGACTCCGGATGTCACCGCGTGACATTTCCCGAAGGATGACACCACGAACGAAGTGAAACACATGCAGGCCAGTCAAGTGTCCAAAGTAGTAGTGCTTTGAGCTAGCGAGGACTCCGGTGAACCAGAACATGTAGCGGACTACTATCGCTCAGGAAGCACTAGAATACATTTCCCCATATGAGAGGCTGCCAAGGATAAACAACTAGATTGTCGGATCCCACACATACCAAGCATTTCAAACATACACACAATATGCTCAATATGTGTAAATACAACATGGCATCACAACATAACTCTACGACTCAAATATTTATGTCACAGCCCCAGATCAGCCCTAGCTTGATTTTCTTGCATCCATGCATCATGTCTAAATTTCCATTAAATTTGAATTGGGGAATTGGAGAGCCTCAGGAATCATTTAAAATAAATGATCAACATTAAAAATTGCTTCAAATGTTTCCAAGGAAGTGTTCCTTTTCAGCTTTGAAAAATATTGGCAAGAATAAAATTCAAACCAATATTTTTGGAGTGATCAAACATTTTATTTTGGGCCTTTGAATTAATTCAATAACTATTTGCATTGGAAATATATTTTATATATAATTAATATATGTCCAATAATTGGGACATTTTATGTGGTTTGGTATACTTTAGTTCCAGCCACATAATTATCTTTAGGATTTTATAAAATGGTTTAGTATTTTACTAAACTAAAATGAAATGTAACAAAATAGAAAACAGAATTAAAGAGAGAGAGAGAGAAGCCCACTTACCTAGCGCCGTGAACCGGCCCAGCCTCCCCCCCTGCTGGCCCAGCTGGTGGCCCAGCCCCCCAGGTGCCCCCCCCCTGCGCCGTCCTCGTGCAGTGGCGAGAGGAGGGACACCACGATGCCAGCCGAGCTCGCCACGCCACCAGGCTGCCTGCGTCGCACAGCCACCTTGACGCCTCGCGTCTTCTCCTCGGCGCCACCCGGAGCCCCCTGGCCCCTCTCACTCTCCCTCGGCGCCTCCCCTCCGCTTCTCACCATCGAACACAACCGCCGCCGCCCGACGAGGCACCATCACGGCCACCGGCCTCCACACGCCTCCCGACGCCAGCCAGAAGCTCCGCCGTCGACCTCTACGCCGTCCCCGCAAAGGCACGCGAGCGGAAGCGCCCCTCAGCTTCGTCCCCGACCTCGTCTTCAACCTCCGGCCGCCGGCAACCTCGCCGTGGATTCACGAGCTCCAGACCCTCCCCGACCTTGCCGTTGTCTGCTGGATTCGCTGTGAGCTCTACCGCATCTCCCCTCTCTCCATTTGCTCGCCCCCATGCCGTAGCGTCGTTCCCCACCGTCACCGAAGCTCACCGGCGCTGCGGCTGTCATCACCGTCGGTAGCAGCTCCGCCTGTCTAACCTGAGCACGCAGGCGTGCTCAGAGAGCTCCCAGGAGCCCAACGCGGCCATCTGCTCGCCCGCTAGCGCGCTGCAATCCTCGCGCCCATGGAGCCGTAGCTCTGGCCGCCGCCTTGCTCGCCGCCGGCGCTGCTCCCGGCCACCCCGCGGCCTCCCGTCCGGTCCTTTGGATGCGGACGAGCAAGGGCTAATCCCGGGTGCCCTCAGCTCGCCAAACCACCAACCGTAGCCCAAATCCGAGCCGAGCCGCCGTCGTTCTGGTCGCCGCTGGCAAGACTCCGGCGAGGCCGACGTGGCGCCGTCATTAACACTAATTACGGGACTAACCACCCACCTCCTTCATCGACATACGGGCCCCAGCGCCCATTTAGGCTAGCCTAATTTTTCTGTTTAGATTAGTGCTAAGCATGAGGCCCCACGTGTCAGCTTGACTTTGACTTAGTCAAAGTTGACCGGGCCCACCTGTCAGCGACCTGACTAACCCAGGCTCACTGACCAATGGGTCCCGCAGGTCAGTTTGACCCTGGCCGCCCTATTGACTCGCTGACGTCACTGCGACATAATGCTGATGCAATAAAACATTTTCTGGATTTAATTTAATTCAGGAAATTTCAGAAAATGCCCCAAACTTCAAATATTCATAACTTTTAATCTGTAACTCCAAATTAGATAATTTATATATGAAAAATGATCAGAAAAATCCATTCTATCCATTGGTACAGGTTTCATGCATGTTAAAACAAGTTAACCTCACTGAATAGGATGAATCATGATTAGGGTAATTTATGAAATAACATTTGGAGTTGGAATTGTTCTTGTTGAATTCCACTTCAATTAACACAGCTAGACATTGCATTAGGTGAATTCAGAACCTTAACATGACATGTCATTCATGTGAATGTGCATTGCATTGATTGTGTTCTCTCTTGTTTGCGGTAATTGTCCCCTCTCGGTGAGCGACGTCTGACGATGAATTCGATGACACCGATGAAGAACTATATTATCTTCAGAAGTGCCAGGCAAGCAAAACCCCCTTGTTCATTCTGATATAATCCCACTCTCTCGCTCCTGCTCTATTTTATTGCATTAGGACAACAACGACTCATGTGTTACTTGCTGCGGTAGCTGAATCCCTTTATCCTCTGCATGGGCTGTCATTCCACGATAATTAGATGAAACCCACTAGCATGAGTAGGAGTTGTTTGAGCCATGTTGTGCCTACTCATTCATGCTTGTTGTCATGCACCGCTACTGCTTAGAGTTGAGTCAGGTCTGATTCATCGGGGATGAATCGGAGGTGTGTGAACATGTCCTCTGCGTGTGTGAGCTAAGTGTGTGAACATGATTTGGTAAAGGTAGCGGTGAGAGGCCATGTAGGAGTACATGGTGGGTTGTCTCATTGCAGCCGTCCTCGAGGAACTGAGATCTGTATGTGATCCATGAAACAGTTACTACCACGCATTGGGCCCCGAAACCAATGGACCCTCTCGGCTTCTTAACCACTCTTGTCCTCGGTCCGGAGTTGCAAGTAGTTTCTGTGTTTGTAGCATCTTTGGGGGCCGCATAGCGCTGACCATAGGGGTGGGTTGTGTTGCGGTAGGCACTGCGGGTCTGATGTACCGATTCGCCATTTTGGTGTCTCGTGAACCCTGCACACATCGTTCGGGGCTGTATTGGAACCTCGGCCGGACTCCCTGCGGATGGAACCCGTTTAGGCGATAAACCTGGACTTGGGACTTGTGTGTTTAGGTAGGCTGTGGCCGACACCCACGTTAGGCTTCCGCTTGAAGGTTGCCGAGTATATGTCGTGTAAGCGGTAAGTGGTGAGCGTGTGTGAAGAAGTACACCCTGCAGGGTTAATATGATCTATTGAATAGCCGTGTCCACGGAGAAGGACTTCTGGGTTGCCTATATCAGTTCATAGACAAGTGAAAGTGGATACTCTAAAATCATCGCCAAGATAAGCGTGAGTGCTATGGATGGCGTTCTCGTAGGGAGGCGGAGCGGGTCCATAGTGGTGTATTGATATGGTGAATATGTGGACTCGTGTGCTTACCTCAAAGGAGTTACTTGCGATCGTAGTTCAGGATAGCCATCGAGTCAAAGCTGGCTTGCTGCGGTCAAACTCCACCACCCCTTTTGATAATGGTGCATATGTAGCTAGTTACGATGTAAGTCTTCTTTGAGTACGTTTGTACTCACGTTTGCTTATTTTATGTTTTGCGAGAGAGACTTGGTCTCGCTAGTAGTTCCGCTTGGACTTGACGGTTAGCTTGTTACCTCAGCTACGATCTTGTGCCCTCGGCAGATCTGGTAGATAGTCGCTTCTCAGCCTTCTTCATTTTTAGTTATGCGTACTCGAGACAAGTTTAGCTTCCGCTTGTGCTTTGACTTGTATGCTCTGAGTGTTGGGTCATGAGACCCATGTTTGTAATATCTCGCTCCTCGGAGCCCTAATGAATAAATATTTGAGTCGTGAGAGTTATGTTGTGATGCCATGTTGTATCTACACATATTGAGCATATTGTGTGTATGTTTGAAATGCTTGGTATGTGTGGGATCCGACAAACTAGTTGTTTAGCCTTGGCAGCCTCTCATATGGGGAAATGTAGTCTCGTGCTTCTGAGTGATAGTAGTCCGCTACAGCCCGGTTCACCGGAGTCCTGCTCGCCCAGCACTACTGCTTGGACACTTGACTGGCCGGCATGTGTTTCACTTCGTTCCTATGTACTGTCCTTCGGGAAATGTCACGCTTGGTGTTATTCGGAGTCCTGCCTAGCTCTGCTACAGCGGGATACCGGAGCCCTGTTTGCCCAAAGTGCTACAGCCCGAATTTATACGTTGATGACCGACATGCTCGATGTGATTCATGTATGCCTGTCCCCATGGAGTTAAGCGCCCGCTTTGGGTTCACGACTAGCCATGTCGGCCGGGTTCTTTGTCATATGGATGCTAGCGACACTATCATATACGTGAGCCAAAAGGCAAAGCGGTCCGGGCCATGGTAAGGCGACACCCGTGGGAATACCGTGCGTGAGGCCGCAAAGTGATATGATGTGTTACATGCTAGATCGGTGTGACTTAGGATCAGGGTCCTGACAGCGTTGGTATCAGAGCCTGACTGCCTGTAGGATTACCAAGCCAAACTGGTCGGAGTTGTGTCTAGAAATGCTTTAGTTATGTAAGGGAATTGATTGTGGAAGGGAACGTAAGGCTCTTTTTACTCCTTATACCTCATGGCCTTCTGATCTAAGTCATCCTCTTCTCTTCTACGGGGTTAAGAACTAGGCTTCTCATCTAATCTATCAGGATGACGTGTTACTAATCCATAGACTTATAAGATTGTTGGTTTTAAGCCTCATTTCGGTTCTACTATTCTATATGTCAACTGTTGATCTCGGAACTTTGACATGATGTTGTTAAGTGGCTATGCCACCATTTTGCATGATGTCTCAAATCTTTTTGAGCATTTATAGCCGTTATGCTATCCGAGTCATCCCAGGTCTCTAAATAGTCTGATGCATTTGCAAATTCCTTCTTCCCCTTCCTGATGTCCTTTTGGGCCAGATTAAGCACACCAACCAGTCAGTCGAGGTACTCCATTGCCTCGACATATATGTTGGAGTTATTATTATGACCCTAGGTGTTTAGGAAGTCATCTAGCAATTTAGCGATGCTTTTGTATTCCTAGTGTGATGATTCTGGCCATCATTTTCGAAAGCATCCCGTGATGCCATTTAGTAGTAGGTATTCTACTCCTGGGTTTCTGAACCCGAGATTCACCCTACTTCATGTTGTTAGTATTTGCTAGTTTCTTTGGGATATTAGTAACTTTGCGATAGTCCTCGAGGTCCGTGGTATTTCCTTCTTCCAAATGCTATGAACCGCTTATGGCAGAAGTTCCTCGCTGAATTAAAAGATCACAATCAGAGTACTCTTGAGTAGTTCTCCATTTATAATTGTGACTCTGCCAGTTCTACCTTCTCCTCATGGGTTATCCGGAAGAAATGTTGAGCTTTGCTCGACATACTAATCTATGCATCCACAACTCAGAAAATTATATGTTCCTTGAGTTGCTCTCTTTAGTTGTATCCTCGACCCCGCCTATCGCTTGATAGTCGGGGAGTAGTCGTGCTCTCGTCCTCATCGATGCCCATTTTTCTTGTGGTCCGACAAGCCATTCTATTCCGGAATGACTAGGAGAAACAAACTCCGATACCTCATCCATATCCGAGATTGGGTCAAAGCAGTTGTATCCTTGATCAAAAATGCCAATTCAGCTTTTGATTCTGTTCTATCCCGGCATTACCCACTTTATGTCGGAACTTCATGAGAATTGCACCTTCTTTTATGAACTCTTGACGCAGTGATACTTCTCGCTATCATTATTCATTCCTCGGTTCCGTGTTGTCACAACCGGAATGCCGACTAGTGAATCGTGATGTGTGAAATCAATACTCCGAGCAACTCGTTTCTTGGTAGTAATGGACAATATCCTCATTCTTAGCATGTTGGTTATTAAATCATCATCCTAAGATTGATCGTGCTACCTAGTCCTTATTTTCGGTGCACTCTTTGATTGATGAGTTAGGATCTTGTCAAGTCCTCACTCATCTGATCATATCGTCTTGTCTCAAAAGCAAGATTGTTCTCGAGGTTAGTAACTTATCGGTGGTTTGTGATTTTCCGAATATCTTCTCAGAAGTATTACCAGGTTGTCCCCTGACTGTTATGTTGAGCTCGTGATCAAGTTGGGTTCTTGTGAACCACCCTTTCTCCAAGAATCTGTGTTGGATATCCCTGAACTAGTTGGTTGAGCTAGACAACAACTTGGAGAGTTGGAAGATAAAAGCTTGCCTGACTTAGTTCGTGCCAAAGGGATATTCTTGTGTAGTGTGTGTTGAAGAAAGATGATATCTTCATCAATCGGTCCTTGTGATCGATTGCGGACCTATTGTCTTATTAATCCTTTGATTTGAGTGTGGGCTATCGTCAAATCGAATCAGTACCAACGATGCTCGTAATGTTGTCTTACTCGTGGTTGACCCCTCGGGCATACACCATTACATCTTTTGGTCTGACCAATACTATTACCGTGTTCACATGATGGTGGAAGTCCAGTGATATGGAAATTCCGATGAGTTGCTGTTGAGCCCATCAGTAGCATTTTGTCTCCCCCATGAGTCATGTTGAACATCAACCTAGTGTTGGAAACTTGTGTAGGCATTTCTTCGTGTACCGTTCATGAAGCCTATGCTTGGATGGAAAGAGTGACTTCCTCGAATTCATGTGCTTTAGGTGTAAGTTGCCTCCATGAATTCGGGAAAGGTTTGTTTTATTTCCTATGGTACCATCCCAAGTCAGTCATGCATGTGCAAAGTATTCTGTGGTTTGATAGACTGATCATCTTCATTCCGTATGTATCCCTAGCACACCAAGCCACTGATTGACTTGTTCAAGGAAAAGAAGTCTATGCTTGGGATCTAATCCATGGACTTGCGTAAAGACTTCGATATCCTCGATGATGGTTCCCCCCCCCACCTGAACTTGGTAGTATTTGATATAAGACTACTACGTGGCCATGCTTGTCTGGGACAATGTGTTCACCTGTTTGTAGCAGAACCCGCTCATGTTTTGGAGCTCACTACCATAGTCCATCTCCCGAGAATCTCGCAACATCATCTCGTCGAATTGTGTTGCAAACTTTCTTTTCAGACATGCTGAGTCTGAAGTATCCTATCGCCAATCGGATCTGAATCTCAGGCAGATATGATGGTTGGAACATTCCAACAGTTGCATTTCATTCCAAGCTTGCACCCCACTGTGCCAATTTCCATGGGCTGCCACTTTCAGTAATTGATGTCTAAGATCTTCCTCAAAAGTGGACTTACCATAGGTCCCCTCCACCTCCGACGATAAGCAAAAATCATCCATTGCGTTGTCTTCAACAAGGTAGTCCACATCAACCATTCTAGTCCGGGTGTACCATTCCTTTGCACTCCACCAAACGATCGTTGTGAATTGCCTTAGGCTGGTATGAAGAGTTTCAATGATCTTTGTATCAAAAGTAATTCTTTTTGCCACTTAAGGGAATAGTTCCTCGCGTCACCTCCCCTGAGGTGCCCCGCTATTGAATCATGACAATTATTTCCTCGCCACCTTGACACCATCCACCATCATTCTAAGCGTGGAATTGTTGCCCACTAATCAAACCTCGTTGCTTGCTCTTCCATCCCTCTCGATGTGTTCTGTGCCTCAACTCGAGATGTTTCAACATCTCATTCCACGAGCTGATCTTGAGTTGCTCGATCTTTAAGAAGATTAAATCATGTAGGGTTTCCCCCTTCTTTCTGTTGTCGAGTTGAGTGAAGATTTCGATAGCAAAGACGTCAAGACCAAGATGATGGAGTAAATCAACATCTTCGAGAAGGGCAAATGGATCATGAAGATTGTGATAGTTTGCGACTCCCCTTTTCCTCTTACCTCACGCCTTGAATCTCAAGCGAGATTCTTGTTCGGGGTGAGCTGTCACAGCCCCAGATCAGCCCTAGCTTGATTTTCTTGCATCCATGCATCATGTCTAAATTTCCATTAAATTTGAATTGGGGAATTGGAGAGCCTCAGGAATCATTTAAAATAAATGATCAACATTAAAAATTTCTTCAAATGTTTCCAAGGAAGTGTTCCTTTTCAGCTTTCAAAAATATTGGCAAGAATAAAATTCAAACCAATATTTTTGGAGTGACTGAAACATTTTATTTTGGGCCTTTGAATTAATTCAATAACTATTTGCATTGGAAATATATTTTATATATAATTAATATATGTCCAATAATTCTGGGACATTTTATGTGGTTTGGTATACTTTAGTTCCAGCCACATAATTATCTTCGAGATTTTATAAAATGGTTTAGTATTTTACTAAACTAAAACAGAACAGAACAAAATAGAAAACCGAATTAAAGAGAGAGAGAGAGAAGCCCACTTACCTGGCGCCGTGAACCGGCCCAGCCTCCCCCCCCTTGCTGGCCCAGCTGGTGGCCGAGCCCACCAGGTGCCCCCCCTGTCGCCTTCCTCCTCGTGCCAGTAGGCAGAGGAGGGACACCGCGACGCCGCCGAGCTCGCCACGCCACCAGGCTGCCTGCCTGCGTCGCCTGGCCACCGCGACGCCTCGCGTCTTCTCCTCGGCGCCACCCCGCAGCCCCCCTGGCCCCTCTCACTCTCTCCCTCGAGCGCCTCCCCCTCCCCTGCTCTCACCATCGAACACAACCGCCGCCGCCGACGAGCACCATCACGGCCACCGGCCTCCACACGCCTCCCCGACGCGCCAAGAAGCTCCGCCGTCGACCTCTACGCCGTCCTTGCAAAGGCACGCGAGCGGAAGCGCCCCTCAGCTTCGTCCCCGACCTCGTCTTCAACCTCCGGCCGCCGGCAACCTCGCCGTGGATTCGCGAGCTCCAGACCCTCCCCGACCTCGCCGTTGCCTCTGCTGGATTCGCTGTGAGCTCTACCGCATCTCCCCTCTCTCCATTTGCTCGCCCCCATGCCGTAGCGTCGTTCCCCACCGTCACCGAAGCTCACCGGCGCTGCGGCTGTCATCACCGTCGGTAGCAGCTCCGCCTGACTAACCTGAGCACGCAGGCGTGCTCAGAGAGCTCCAGAGCCCAACGCCATCTGCTTCGCCGCTGCTTAGCGCTGCAATCCTCGCGCCCATGGAGCCGTAGCTCGCCGCCGCCTTGCTTTCGCCACGCTGCTTGCTCCCGGCCACCCCGCTGCCTCCCGTTAGGTCCTTTGGATGCGGACGAGCAAGGCTAATCCCGGCGCCTCACCGCCAAACCACCAACCGTAGCCCAAATCCGAGCCGAGCCGCCGTCGTTTTGGTCGCCGCCGGCAAGACTCCGGCGAGGCCGACGTGGCGCCGCCATTAACACTAATTACGGGACTAACCACCCACTTCCTTCACTGACATACAGGCCCCAGCGCCCATTTAGGTTAGCCTAATTTTTCTGTTTAGATTAGTGCTAAGCATGAGGCCCAACGTGTCAGCTTGACTTTGACTTAGTCAAAGTTGACCGGGCCCACCTGTCGGCGACCTGACTAACCCAAAGGCTCATCGACCAATGGGTCCCGCAGGTCAGGTTTGACCCTGGCCTCCCTATTGACTCGCTGACGTCACTGCGACATAATGCTGATGCAATAAAACATTTTCTGGATTTAATTTAATTCAGGAAATTTCAGAAAATGCCCCAAACTTCAAATATTCATAACTTTTAATCTGTAACTCCAAATTAAATAATTTATATATGAAAAATGATCAGAAAAATCCATTCTATCCATTGGTACAGGTTTCATGCATGTTAAAACAAGTTAACCTCACTGAATAGGATGAATCATGATTAGGGTAATTTATGAAATAACATTTGGAGTTGGAATTGTTCTTGTTGAATTCCACTTCAATTAACCTGGCTAGACATTGCATTAGGTGAATTCAGAACCTTAACATGACATGTCATTCATGTGAATGTGCATTGCATTGATTGTGTTCTCTCTTGTTTGCCGGTAATTGTCCCCTCTTAGTAGACGACGTACCGATGATGAATTCGATGACACCGATGAAGAACTATACTATCTTCAGAAGTGCCAGGCAAGCAAAACCCCCTTGTTCATTCTGATATAATCCCACTCTCTCGCTCCTGCTCTATTTTATTGCATTAGGACAACAACGACTCATGTGTTACTTGCTGCGGTAGCTGAACCCCTTTATCCTCTGCATGACCTGTCATTCCACAGTAATTAGATGAAACCCACTAGCATGAGTAGGAGTTGTTTGAGCCATGTTGTGCCTACTCATTCATGCTTGTTGTCATGCACTCGTTGCTTAGAGTTGAGTCGTCTGATTCATCGGGATGAATCGGAGGTGTGTGAACATGTCTCTGCGTGTGTGAACACGATTTGGTAAAAGGTAGCGGTGAGAGGCCATGTAGGTACATGGTGGGTTGTCTCATTGCAGCCGTCCTCGAGGCTGAGATCTGTGTATGTGATCCATGAAAGCAGTTACTACCATGCATTGGGCCCGAACCCAATGGACCCTCTCGGCTTCTTAACCACTCTTGTCCTCGGTCAAGGGAGTTGTAAGTAGTTTCGGTGTTTGTAGCATCTTTGGGGGCCGCCGCATAGCGCTGACCATAGGGGTGGGTTGTGTTGCGGTAGGCACCGTGGCCCGTGTACCGATTCGCCCGTTTGGTGTCTCGGGAACCCTGCACACATCGTTCGGGGCTGTATGGGAAACCTCGGCGGACTCCTGCGGATGGAACCCGAATAGGCGATAAACCTGGACTTGGGACTTGTGTGTTTAGGTAGGCTGTGGCCGACACCCACGTTGGGCTTCCGCTTGAAGGTTGCCGAGTACATGTCGTGTAAACGGCGGTAAGTGGTGAGCGTGTGTGAAGAAGTACACCCCTGCAGGTTAATATGATCTATTCGAATAGCCGTGTCCACGGAGAAGGACTTCTGGGTTGCCTATATCAGTTCATAGACAAGTGAAAGTGGATACTCTAAAATGCGCAAGATAAGCGTGAGTGCTATGGATGGCGTTCGTAGGGAGACGGGAGTGGGTCCATAGTGGTGTATTGATATGGTGAATATGTGGACTCGTGCAGCGCCACCTCAAAGGAGTTACTTGCAGTCGTAGTTCAGATAGCCACTAAGTCAAAGCTGGCTTGCTGCATCAAACTCCACCACCCCTTTTTGATAATGGTGCATATGTAGCTAGTTACGATGTAAGTCTTGCTGAGTACGTTTGTACTCACGTTTGCTTATTTTATGTTTTGCGAGAGACTTGGTCTCGCTAGTAGTTCCGCTTGGACTTCGACGGTTAGCTTGTTACCTCAGCTACGATCTTGTGCCCTCGGCGGAGATCTGTAGATAGTCGTGCTTCTCAGCCTTCTTCATTTTTAGTTGTCTCGTACTTCGGACATGTTTAGCTTCCGCTTGTGCTTTGACTTGCATGCTCGAGTGTTGGGTCATGAGACCCATGTTTGTAATATCTCGCTCCTCGGAGCCTAATGAATAAATATTTGAGTCGTAGAGTTATGTTGTGATGCCATGTTGTATCTACACATATTGAGCATATTGTGTGTATGTTTGAAATGCTTGGTATGTGTGGGATCCGACAAACTAGTTGTTTAGCCTTGGCAGCCTCTCATATGGGGAAATGTAGTCTCGTCCTTCTGAGTGATAGTAGTCCGCTTCTGCCCGGTTCACCGAGTCCTCGCTAGCCAAAGCACTACTGCTTGGACACTTGACTGGCCGGCATGTGTTTCACTTCGTTCCTATGTCTATCCTTCGGGAAATGTCACGCGTGTTATTCGAGTCCTGCTTAGCTCGCTACATAAACCGGGAGACCGGAGCCCTGTTAGGCCAGTGCTACAGCCCGAATTTATACGTTGATGACCGACATGCTCGATATGATTCATGTATGCCTGTCCCCATGGGTTAGTGCCGCTTTGGATTCACGACTAGCCATGTCGGCTCGGGTTCTTTGTCATATGGATGCTAGCGACACTATCATATACGTGAGCCAAAAGGCGCAAACGGTCCCGGGCCATGGTAAGGCGACACCCGTGGGAATACCGTGCGTGAGGCCGCAAAGTGATATGATGTGTTACATGCTAGATCGGTGTGACTTAGGATCGGGGTCCTGACAATTTATTCATTAGGCTCCGAGGAGCGAGATATTACAAACATGGGTCTCATGACCCAACACTCAGAGCATACAAGTCAAAGCACAAGGGGAAGCTTAACATGTCCGAAAGTACGCATATCTACAAATGAAAAAGGCCGAGAAGCCTCACTATCTACTGCATCTCGCCGAAAGGGCACAAGATCGTAGCGTAGGTAGCAAGCTAAACGTCAAGTCCAAGCGATTTACTAGCGTAGACCGACGCCTCTCGCAAAACATAAAATAAGCAAACGTGAGTACAAACGCATTCAAGAAGACTTACATCGTAACTAACTACATATGCATCATTATCAACAAAGGGGGTGGTGGAGTTTGACTGCAGCAAGCCAGCTTTGACTCGGTGGCTATCCTGAACTACTACTTCAAGTAACTCTTTGGAGGTGGCGCACACGACTCCACATATTCACCATATCAATACACCACTATGGACCCGCTCCCGTCTCCCTACGAGAACGCCATCCATAGCACTCATGCTTATCTTGCGCATTTTAGAGTATCCACTTTCACTTGTCTATGAACTGATATAGGCAACCCGTAAGTCCTTCTCCGCTGACACGGCTATTCAATAGATCATATTAACCTGCAGGGTGTACTTCTTCACACACGCCTCACCACTTACCGTCGCTTACACGACATGTACTTGGCAACCTTCAAGCTGAAGCCCAACGTGGGTGTCGGCCACAGCCTACCTAAACACTCAAGTCTCTAGTCCAGGTTTATCGCCTATTCGGTTCCATCCGCAGGAGTCCGCCGAGGTTTCCACTAACAGCCCGAACGATGTGTGCAGGGTTCCCGAGATACCAAACGGGCATTCGGCACATCGGGCCACAAAGGTATCTACCGCATCATAGCCCACCCCTAGGGTCAGCCACGGCCTGACCTCCAACACATATCCTACAAACACCGTAAACTAGTTGCAACTCCCGGACAGAGAACAAGGGTGGTTAAGAAGCCAAGAGGGTCCATTGGTTTTGGGGCCCAATGCGTGGTAGTAAATGTTTCATGGATCACAAACACGTAACTCAGTTCCCGAGGACGGCTGCAATGAGACAACCCACCATGTACTCCTACATGGCCTCTCACCGCTACCTTTACCAAATCGTGTTCACACACTTAGCTCACACACAATAGGACATGTTCATAACAATTCCAATTCATTCCCGATGAATCAGACCTGACTCAACTCCAAGCAGTAGTAGGCATGACAAATAAGCATGAATGAGTAGGCACATCAACGCTCAAACAACTCCTACTCATGCTAGTGGGATTCATCTATTTACTGTGGCAATGACAGGTCATGCAGAGGATAAGGGGTTCGACTACTGCAGCATGTAACAGTTGAATCGATGGTGTCCTAATACAGTAAAAGAGAGCAGGAGCGAGAGAGTGGGATTTTATCGGAATGAACAAGGGGGTTTTGCTTGCCTGGCACTTCTGAAGATAATATAGTTCTTCATCGGTGTCATCGATCACGTCGTCGGTACACGTCTTACTGAGAGGGGACAAGCACCGGCAAACAAAGAAGAAGCGCAATCAATGCAATGCACAAATATGATGCATGATAATGTCATGGCAATATGTTGTTGATTTGAGCTAATGCAGCTAGCAATGATTTAAATGGAGTTGGTTTGAACGCAAGATTCAAATTCAAACTCCATATGCGATGGTTTAAATGCCCTTTATATGATTTGTTCTAGACAGCAGCTATAAGTTGCTCTAACATGCATGAAAATGGTACAGATGGATAGATTGGATTTTTCTGATCATTTTTCATATATAATTTATTTAATTTGGAGTTACGGTTGAATTTATATGATATTTAGAAGTTTAGGACATTTTCTCGAATTTCCTGAATTAAAATAAATCCAGTAAAATACATGTTGCGTCAAGATGACGTCACCTCGATGTCAAGAGGTCAACTAGGCGCCTCGAGGTCAAAACCTGACCAGTGGGGTCCACCGTCAGCGATCGGGCTAGTTAGTGACACCGACAGTGGGCTGTGTCAATCACCACGCCACCGGGTCAACTTTGACGCGTGGGTCCCACTGAGTTAATCTAAACTAAACAGGAAATAGAACCCGAGGTTAATTAGGGCGTGGGGCCCATATGTAAGTGGGTCAGGGGGTTAAGTGGTGGGGGATTAGCGCTAACTAGATGGCCACGTCGACAGTCGCCGGAGCGTCGCCGACGGTGACCTCGAACCGTGGCGGAGTGCGCTCGGACCTCACGGGAGGCGACGGATCGACACGCCAGGCACCGTAAGGTAGCCCGTGCGTCTGCGGCGCATCTGGGGAGACCAACGGGAGGTGCGGGGGTGGCCGGCGTTCGCCGAAAGCGAGCTCGCGGCAGCGGCCGGAGCTCGGGTGATTGCGGGGTTGGTGCTACGGCGTGCGTCAGAGCGAGTGAGTGTGTGCGTTGGTTCCTGGGGACTTCTCGAAAGCACAAGGACGCGCTCACAGAGCTTGCGCGGTTGTGGTTACGGCTACGCCATGGTTGGCGGTGAGATGCTCTCGTCATGTGGGAAATGGAGCTAGGGAACGAGCACGAGCACGAGAGAAGAGGGAAAAGAAGAGGGCTCACAACGAGTCTCCGGAGCGACAGCAAGGCCGGGATGGTATGGGTGGAGCCAATCGTCGACGGGCGATCTCGGTGCCCGAGGTAGAAGAAGACGAGGTAGCCGGTGATGCAAAGGCGTCCGGCGAGCTTGGCTCGGTAGGTGATGAGAACGACGCTGCGGTCCTTCCGACCTGGTCGGCGAGGCGAGTGGTGGACGGTGGTCGTGGCTATGGTGAGCGGGCGGCGACGGACGCTGCTCGTCCGGGCGAGAGAGGGAGCAGAGGAGAGAGAGCCGTGGGGAGAGCGAGCGGGCGGTCAGCTGGATCGGGATGGCACGCGGAAGTCGCCCACGCGGCCCGTGGGGTCGCTTGGCAAGTAGGAGGTGGCCGCGGTGGCCGTGGCGCTGCCGGGCACGCTACTGCATCCGATCAAGGGAGGAAGAAGACCTCCCTGCCGCTGGTGGGCTGGGCAGGCCAGATGGGCTGCCAGGCGAGCGCCAGGTAAGTTCCTTCTCTCTCCTGTTTCTTCTGTTTCAGTTTTTCTATTTTGTTCTGTTTTGTTTTGGTTTAGTAAAAATACTAAACCATTTTATAAAATCCTGAAGATAATTATGTGGATAGAACTAAAGTATACCAAACCACATAAAATGTCCCAGAAGTATTGGACATATATTAATTATATATGAAATATATATCCAATGCAAATAGTTATTGAATTAATTCAAAGGCCCAAAATAAAAATGTTTCACTCACTCCAAAAATATTGGTTTGCATTTTACCTCATGCCAATATTTTTACAGAATAACAGGAACATTTTCTTGGACTCATTTGATGAGATTTAAATGTTGGTTATTTTATAGGTTTTCTGAGGTTTTGAAAACTCCTCAATTCAAATTTCATTTGAATTTAAACATGATGCTCACATGGAAGCTAGCATAGGTCAGTTCAGAACTAGGGATGTGACAACTCACCCCTCATTTAAACAAGAATCTCGTCCCGAGATTCAAGACGTGAGGTAAGAAATCAAGGCGTCACAAGCTAACACGATCTTCACGATCCAACTGTCCTTCTCAAGATGTTGACTCATTGCTTCATATTGATCTTGACGTCTTTGCTTTTGAGAACTTCATCCAACACGACAACGACAGAGAGGAACTCTGCAGGAATCAATCTTCTTAAAGATCGAGCAACTCACGATCAACTTACGGAATGAGATGTTGAAACATCTCGAGTTGAGACACAAAACACATCGAGAGGGATGGAAGAACAAACGACGGGGTTTGATTGGTGGGCAATAATTCCACGCTTAGAAAGAGGGTGGATGGTGTCAAGGTGGCGAGGAAATATTTACTAAGATCCCGTAACAGGCACCTCGAGAAAGGTGACTCGTCGAAGCCAGTGCCCTTAGGTGGCAAAAATAATTACTTTTGATCCATAGATCATTGGAACCCTTCATACCAGCCTAAGGCAATCATAATCGATCATTTGAAGGGGTTCGAAAAGATGACATACTCAGATTAGAATGGATGATGTGGACTACCTTGTTGAAGACAACGCAATGGATGATTTGCTTATCTTCGAAGGTGGAGGGGACCCATGGTAAGTCCACTTTTGAAGATGATATTGGACAGCAACTACTGAGAGGGCCAGCCCATGGGGAATTGGCACGATGGCGGTGCAAGCTGGGAACAAGATGCAACTGTTGGGAATGTTCCAACCATCATATCTGCCTGAGATTCAGATCTGGTTAGAAACAGGATACTTCAGACTCACATGTCTGAAAAGAAAACTTGCAACACAAATCGACGAGATAATGTTGCAAGACTCTCGGGAGATGAACTACGATAGCAAGCTCCAGAACATGAGATGGTTCTGCTACAAACCCATGAACACGCTGTCTAAGACAAGCATGAAACATAGTAGTCTTATAATAAAACATTACCGAGTTCAGGTGGGGAACCATCATCGAGGATATCGAAGTCCTTGTATAAGCCACGGTCTTAAGAAGGAACTTCTTCTCCTTGAACAAATCAATCAGTGGCTTGGTGTGCTATGGAATTCATATGGAGTGGAGATGATCAGTCTATCAGACCATAGAATACTTCGCACGTGCATGACTGACTTGGGATGATTCCAAAGGAAACAAAACAAACCTTTCTCAAATTCATGGCGGAAACTTACACCTAAAGCACATGAATTCGAGGAAGTCACTTTTTCCATCCAGGCATAAGCTTCATGAAGGAACACGAAGACATTGCTTATAAAGTTTCCAACACTAGGTTGATGTTCAACATGAATCATGGGGGAGACAAGATGCTACTGATGGGCTCAACATCAACTCATCAGAATTTCCATATCACTGGACTTCCACCATCATGTGAACACGGTGATAGCATTGGTCGCACCAAAAGATATAATGGTGTATGCCCGAGGGATCAACCACGAGTAAGACAACATTATGAATATCATTTGTTCTGACTTGACTTGACGATAGCCCATACTCAAGTCAAAATTTTGGCAAGACAACAGATCCAACAACTGGTCGCGAGGACCGATCAATGGAGATATCATCTTTCTTCAGCACACACACACCAGGATATCCCTTGGAGATGAACTAAGTCAGACAAGCTTTTATCTTCCAACTCTCCAAGTTGTTGTCTAGCTCAACCAACTAGCTCAGAGATATCCAACACAGATTCTTGGAGAAAGGGTGGTTTATAGGATAAACCAACTTGATCACGAGCTCAATATAGAGGTCGTGTGACGACCGATGATACTTCCGAGAAGATATTCAGAAAATCACGAACCACCAATATGTTACTAAGCTCGAGAACAATCTTGCTTTTCACGGCAGGACGATATGATCAAAAGAGTGAGGGATTGACACAATCCTAACTCATTGATCGAAGAGTGCACCAGAAATAAGGACTAGGTGGCACGATCAACCTTAGGATGATGATTTAGCAACCAACACGCTAAGAATGAGAATATTGTCCATTTACTACCAAGCAACGAGTTGCTCGGAGTATTGATTTCACAGATCACAACTCACTTGTCGGCATTCCGGTTACAACAAGACGAGGACCCATTTAATGACTAATGATGGTGAGAAGTATCACTACGCCAAGAATTCATAAGAGGTGGTGCAATTCTCATGACACTCTTGACATAAAGATGGTAACACTCCAAGGTAGAACAGAACAAAAGCTGGATTGGCATTTTAACTCAGGAATACAACTTCTTGACCCAATCCTTGATATGGATGAGGCACTGGAGTTTGTTTCTCCTAGTCATTCCGATATAGAATGGTTTGACTGACCACAAGGATAATAGGCATCGATAAACACGATCGCACACATACTCTTGGTTATCAACTGATAGAGGATGGTCGGGATACAACTAAAGAGAGCAACTCAAAGGAACATATAATTTTCTGAGTTGTGGATGCATAGATTAGTATGTCGAGCAAAGCTCAACATTTCTTCCAGATAACCCATGCGGAAAGGGTAGAACTGGCAGATTCACAATTATGAATGGAGAACTCCTCAAGAGCACTCTTATTGTGATGTTTTGGTTCAACAAGGAACTTCTGCCATAAGCGGTTCATAGTATTTGGAAGAAGGAAATACCACGGACCTCGAGGACTATCGCAAAGTTACTAGTATCCTAAAGGAACTAGCAAACACTATCAACATGAAGTAGGGTGAATCTCAGGTTCAGAAACCCAGGAGTAGAATGCCTACTAACTAATAACATCACGGGATGCTTTCGAGAATGACGGCCAGAATCATCACACTGGAAACACAAAGCATGGCTGGATTACTAGGTGACTTCCTAAACACCTAGGGTCATAATAATAACTCCAACATATATGTCGAGGCAATGGAGTACCTCGACTGACTGGTTAGTGTGCTTATTCTGACCAAAAGGACATCGGGAACGGAAAGAAAGAAGTTGCAAATGCATCGCACTATTTAGAGACCTGGATGACTCGGACAGCATAACGGCTGTAAATGCTCAAAATGATTTGAGACATCATGCAAAATGGTGGCATAACCACTCTACAACATCATAACAAGATTCCGAGATCAAAAGTTAACATACAGAAATAGTAGGAACTGAACTGGGGCTTAAAACCAGCAATCTTAAAGTTCTATGGATTAGTAACACGTCATCCTGATAGATAGATGAGAAGCCTAATTCTTAAACCCCGTAGAAGAGAAGAGGATGACTCAGATCAGAAGGCCATGAGGTATAAGGAGTAAAAAGAGCCTTACGTTCCTTCCACAATCAATTCCTTACATAACTAAAGCATTTCTAGACACAACTTCACCAGCTTTGGCTTGGTAATCCTACATGCAACAGGCTCGATACCAACGCTGTCGTGACCCCGATTCCAAGTCACATTGATCTAGCCGGTAACACCTCATATCACTTTATGCGGCCTCACGCACGGTATTCCCACGGTGTTGCCTTACCATGGCCCGGGACCGTTTATGCCTTTTGGCTCACGTGATATGATAGTGTCGCTAGCATCCATATGACAGAGAACCTGGCCGACATGGCTAGTCGTGGAACCCAAAGCGGCACTAACCTATGGGGACAGGCATACATGAATCACATCGAGCATGTCGGTCATCAACGTAAGAATCCGGGTCAGTAGCACTGGGCTAACAGGACTCGGTAACCCGGCTGTAGCAGGCTAGGCAGGACTCTGATGTCACCGCGTGACATTTCCCAAGGGGATGTATATAGGAACGGCGAAACACATGCCGCCAGCAAAGTGTCCAAAGCAGTAGTCTTTGGGCTAGCAGGACTCCGGTGAACCGGCCAGAAGCGGACTACCATCGCTCAGAAGCACTAGACTACATTTCCCCATATGAGAGGCTGCCAAGGATAAACAACTAGATTGTCGGATCCCGCACATACCAAGCATTTCAAACATACACACAATATGCTCAATATGTGTAAATACAACATGGCATCACAACATAACTCTACGACTCAAATATTTATTCATTAGGCTCCGAGGAGCGAGATATTTACAAACATGGGTCTCATGACCCAACACTCAGAGCATAAAAGTCAAAGCACAAGCGGAAGCTTAACATGTCTGAGTACAGACATCTACAAATGAAAAAGGCTGAGAAGCCTGACTATCTACCGAGATCCTGCCGAGGGCACAAGATCGTAGCTGAGGTAACAAGCTAAACGTCAAGTCCAAGCGGATCTACTAGCGAGACCGACGCCTCTCGCAAAACATAAAATAAGCAAACGTGAGTACAAACGCATTCAGCAAGACTTACATCGTAACTAACTACATATGCATCATTATCAACAAAGGGGTGGTGGAGTTTGATCGGCAGCAAGCCAGCTCGACTCGGTGGCTATCCCGAACTACTACCGCAAGTAACTCTTTTGAGGTGGCGCATTAACGAGTCCACATATTCACCATATCAATACACCACTATGGACCCGCCTCCCGTGTCCCTACGAGAACGCCATCCATAGCACTCACGCTTATCTTGGCGCATTTTAGAGTATCCACTTTCACTTGTCTATGAACTGATATAGGCAACCTGTAAGTCCTTCTCCATGAGACACGGCTATTCAATAGATCATATTAACCCTGCAGGGGTGTACTTCTTCACACATGCTCTCACCACTTACCGCCGTTTACACGACATGTACTCGACAACCTTCAAGCGGAAGCCCAACATGGGTGTCGGCCACAGCCTACCTAAACACTCAAGTCTCTAGTCCAGGTTTATCGCCTATTCGGGTTTCATCCGCAGGGAGTCCGGCCGAGGTTTCCACTAACGGCCCCGAACGATGTGTGCAGGGTTCCCGAGAAACCAAACGTGCATTCGGTACATCGGGCCACGGTGTATCTACCGCATCATAGCCCACCCCTAGGGTCAGCGCTACGCACGGCCTCCAACACATATGCTACAAACACCAGAAACTAGTTGCAACTCCTGGACAGAGAACAAGGGTGGTTAAGAAGCCGAGAGGGTCCATTGGTTTTGGGCCCAATGCGTGGTAGTAATCAAGCTTGTGGATCACAAACACAGAACTCAGTTCCTGAGGACGGCTGCAATGAGACAACCCACCATGTACTCCTACATGGCCTCTCACCGCTACCTTTACCAAATCTTGTTTCACACACTTAGCTCACACACAATAGGACATGTTCATAACAATTCCAATTCATTCCCGATGAATCAGACCCGACTCAACTCTAAGAAGTAGCAGGCATGACAAACAAGCATGAATGAGTAGGCACATCAAGGCTCAAACAACTCCTACTCATGCTAGTGGGTTTCATCTATTTACTGTGGCAATGACAGGTCATGCAGAGGATAAGGGGTTCGACTACCGCAGCATGTAACGGTTGAATCGATGTTGTCCTAATGCAGTAAAAGAGAGCAGGAGCGAGAGAGTGGGATTTTATCGGAATGAACAAGGGGGTTTTGCTTGCCTGGAACTTCTGAAGATAATATAGTTCTTCATCGGTGTCATCGATCACGCCGTCGGTACATCGCCTTCTTGAGAGGGGACAAGCACCGGCAAACAAAGAAGAAGCGCAATCAATGCAATGCACAAATATGATGCATGATAATGTCATGGCAATATGCTGTTGATTTGAGCTAATGCAGCTAGCAACGATTTAAATGGAGTTGGTTTGAACGCAAGATTCAAATTCAAACTCCATATGTGATGGTTTAAATGCCCTTTATATGATTTGTTCTAAACAGCAGCTATAAGTTGCTCTAACATGCATGAAAATGGTACAGATGGATAGATTGGATTTTTCTGATCATTTTTCATATATAATTTATTTAATTTGGAGTTACGATTGAATTTATATGATTTTTAGAAGTTTAGGACATTTTCTGGAATTTCCTGAATTAAAATAAATCCAGAAATTACATGTTGCGTCAGCATGACGTCACCCTAATGTCAGTAGGTCAACTAGGCGCCTCCAGGTCAAACCTGACCAATGGGGTCCACTGGTCAGTGACTGGGGCTAGTTAGTGACACTGACAGGTGGGCCAGGTCAACGGCCACGTCAGCTGGGTCAACTCTGACGCGTGGGTCCCGCTGAGTTAATCTAAACTAAACAGGAAATAGAACCCGACGTTAATTAGGGCGTGGGGCCCATATGTAAGTGGGTCAGGGGGTTAAGTGGTGGGGGATTAGCGCTAACTAGATGGCCACGTCGACAGTCGCCGGAGCGTTGCCGACGGTGACCTCGAACCGCGGCGGAGTTCGCTCGGACCTCGCCGGAGGCGACGGATCGACACGCCAGGGGCACCGTATAGGTAGCCTGCGTCTGCCGTCGCATCTGGGGAGACCAACGGAGGTGCGGGGTGGCCGGCGTTGCTGAAGCGAAGCGCGGCAGCGGCCGGAGCTCGGGTGATTGCGGGGTTGGTGCTACGGCGTGCGTCAGAGCGAGTGAGTGTGTGCGTTGGTTCCTGGGGACTTCCTGAGCACAGTGACGCGCTCTGTTGTGAGCTTGCGCGGCTGTGGCCACGGCTACGCCATGGCTGGCGGTGAGATGCTCTCGGCCGCGGTGGGAAATGGAGCTAGGGAACGAGCACGAGCACGAGAGAAGAGGGAAAAAGAAGAGGGGCTCACAGCGAGTCTCCTGGAGCGGACAGCAAGGCCGGGGATGGTCTGGACGGAGCCACTCGCCGACGGGCGATCTCGGGTGCCCGAGGTAGAAGAAGACGAGGTAGCCGTGATGCAGGCGTCCGGCGTAGCTTGGCTCGTAGGTGATGAGAACGACGCCGCGGTCCTTCCGGACTGGTCGGCGAGGCGAAAGTGGTGGACGGTGGTCGTGGCTATGGTGAGCGGGCGGCGACGGACGCTGCTCGTCCGGGCGAGAGAGAGGGAGCAGAGGAGAGAGAGCCGTGGGGGAGAGCGAGCGAAGCGGTCAGCGGGATCGGGATGGCACGCGGAAGTCGTCCACGCGTCCAGGGGGTCGTCGGCAAGTAGGAGGTGGCCGTGCGGTGGCCGTGCGCGCGTCGGGCACGCGCTGTGCATCCGACTGGCGGGAGGAAGAAGACCTCCCTGCCGCTGGTGGGCTGGGCAGGCCAGATGGGCTGCCAGGCGAGCGCCAGGTAAGTTCCTTCTCTCTCCTGTTTCTTCTGTTTCAGTTTTTCTATTTTGTTCTGTTTTGTTTTGGTTTAGTAAAAATACTAAACCATTTTATAAAATCCTGAAGATAATTATGTGGATAGAACTAAAGTATACCAAACCACATAAAATGTCCCAGAATTATTGGACATATATTAATTATATATAAAATATATATCCAATGCAAATAGTTATTGAATTAATTCAAAGGCCCAAAATAAAATGTTTCAGTCACTCCAAAAATATTGGTTTGCATTTTACCTCATGCCAATATTTTTACAGAATAACAAGGACATTTTCTTGGACTCATTTGATGAGATTTAAATGTTGGTTATTTTTAGAGGTTTTCTGAGGCTTTTGAGAACTCCTCAATTCAAATTTCATTTGAATTTAAACATGATGCTCACATGGAAGCTAGCATAGGTCAGTTCAGAACTAGGGATGTGACAGGTGCCTAAGCTGTCTCCTGTCAGAAGCCGCAGCTCGCAGAGCGACTGTTTGGTAGGCAGGAGTAAGGTAGAACAGGCGCCCACACGAAAAAATGGCTAAGGACCCAAAGCATAAACATAGTTTAAATCGGCTTCCAGCCCGTTTCGTAAAACCGACTCTTAAGAAGCCGTCTTGCAGCTTTCTACCCAACTTGCTTAAACGGCTCTGAAAAATGGCCAAGTACTTGCCTTCTCAAAGTAGCCAAGCACTTGACCTAGACGGCAATCCACAGAGCGGTTGCCCGACGGGCAAGGCGGCATCTAAGGGAAGGCGGCAAAGGAAAAAAGCCACAAGAGCAATAAGCAAGGAAAGATAAAATTAGAATAATATTTACACAAACTTAGGCCCTTGGCCGGATCTTCGAACAGAGGTTCAGAATACACCCCGTGGGTGGAATTGTGCAAATTTACAAAGTTCTTTCAAAAGACTAGTAAACAGATAAAATAAAAAAAGGCAAGCGGCCTAAGAAGCAGCGGATGGGGTTGGAAGGCCGGAGGCGGCGGCGGCCAGCGCCGAGGCTGGCTGGTCAAGGTCTCGGCTTGATCGCCTCGGCAACAGTGGCCCAGATGGGCGCGACTCGTTCTTTGAGGCGTGGTCGAGCCGAGGCTGGTCGCCCGCTCCGCCTTTCCGCGCCTCCATACCGCCTCCGTCCTCCGCCTCATCTTCATCCTCGGCGCTGGAGTCGATCACCTCCGCTGAAGTCCTCGCCAGAAGTCCGGGTTCATTCCGAACCACTCCGGCGGTGCTTCCCCACCGTCTTCATCCCGCCAGGGGCGAAGACACCGGTGTCCGTGTAGTTGGCGATCGCCACTGACGCCGACGAGGGCGCCCTCCGCGCAGCTCCGCTGGGCTTCGGCCGGAACACGGCCAGCCGGTCTGTGTCGAGCCTCGATACCACGCCTGACGAACTCCGTGGCTCGGGCGAGCTCACCGAGCCGCTGGAGCCCTTCCAAGCCTCAAGATGCCAGCCATGACCTCCAGCCAATCGGGCGGTCCGGTGGGAGTCTGCAGAACCGCATGTCCGCCACAGGGCAGCGATCGCCTGGGCACCGACACGCTGAAGACGGCGCATCATCCGATGTGCCAGCCGCAGACGAGCCTCAATGCTCAGGAGCTTCTCGTCAAGGGTTCGGGGGGCGTTGGTTGCGATCTCAGCGCCACCCGCCCTCCATGCCTCGCGCTCGGCTTCGATGGCCTGATTGGCCGCCTGCGTGTGACCAGGGAAGAAGTCTGCCAAGAAGAAGAATAAGCAAGTCAGAAAAACAGGAGCCGGCTTAACCCATAGTCGGCAACCCAAAAGAAAAAGTAAAAGCAAACTTACCATCGATGATATCTTCGATTTCAGGAAGCCGGAGGTCACCGCGCTTCCCTGTCGGGTCCAGAGGAGCGCCGCTCTCAAATTGCCAGAGAGCGGCCTCTTTCTTCTCCGCCTCACCTGCGCCGCCTTTGAGCAGCTCCTTCGCTCCGCCACCGTGCATAGCCACAGGGTCGCGCTTCATGGCGAAGCTTGCCGCCTCCTCCTCTTTGGCGCCAGCAGCGATCTCGGCGGTACCCAGCTGCCCCAAAGCAGAGCGGGCGTTGGACTCAAGAATAAAAAGAAGAAGGACGCCGGTTGTCGATTAAGAAGATCGCCAGAAGATCCGCCCGACTCAAGGCAGTGATCAGCCCGAATCTCGGGACTACAGCCCGCTGGTGCGCTAAAGCTACTCGCAAAGAAGAAGAAAACTCACCTCGGCTCCTCGCCAAGTCAGCAGCCCGCTTGCTCGGTTCTTCAATGTTGCGGTTGAAGGCGAGCGCGGAGGTTGTGATACTCCGCGACAGGAATTCCGCATGCAGGTAAAAACTTGAAGTAAGCAAATAAAGTTCCGGGTCACCGCCAAGAGCCGCCCGAAACTCGGGATTACACTCCAGTGGGTGGCCATGCCGCCTCTACGCATAAGAGCAAGAGAAAATTAAATGAAACATACCGCACGGCGGATCGCGATGCCTGGTGCGCCTTGGAGAGGTTCTGGATGGCGTCGCCTTCAGCCCGCAGCTTCGCTTGGACGTCCAGGAGCGCCGTGTTCAGCGGGCCCGTGCCGCCTCCTCGCACCCACCCAACGGGCGCTGCGCTTATCGCCTCTGCATCAGGGATGGCCGAGCTGGCGGCACCGGTCTCCAAGGGGCGCGGCGCCGAGGTCGCCTTCTCAAGACGGTGCCGCACTGGCGAGGCGACTTGAAGAAGCAGCTGCGCCACGGCCTCGTCGTCGGTCGGCAGCACAGGCGGGTCCGCCGGCTGTTTGCCTCGCGCGATCTCGGACTGCGATGGAGGCGGCGGAGGTGGCGCGGCCGCGCCCGGTGAAGAGACCTCGCCGCCTTCCCTCCCTGCGACGGGGACCTCACCACCGACTCCCTCCGACTGCCCCATGAACTCCGGCGGTGGTGGCGCTGAGCTCAGCGGAGTGACGAGCAACGCCGACTGAAGGCGCGCGGCCTCCTCGGCTCGCCTTTTGGCTGCAGCGGCGGCTTCGACCGCCTTCTCGGCCTCCGCCTTCTCCCGGCGGGCGGCCTCCTCCTCGTCACGCTTCTCCTGCGCATTCTGCTCCGTTTCCTCCCGGAGGGCGGCCGCAGGGTCAACCCGCCGACTATTGGCGGACGTCTCCGCCGACCCCATGACGGAGGCCGCGGCGACCCTCTCCAAGGTGAGGGGAGACCTAATGAGAAAAATGACGTGAGAAAACTCGGGCAAGACGGACCAGAAGAAAACAAGACAGAATAAAAAAATACTTACACAGAGACCAGCGGTAGCTTCTTCAGTTCCTTACGGAAGCGATTAGCCTTTGCGACCGCCATACTGAAGTCAAGGGCGGCCGCTTCCCTGAATTTCTTGGTCCGCCGCTGGCAGACTCGGGCCATCCCGGTGTTCTTCGCCTCGACCCCCAAAGGCGGCGGAGGAGCTCGCGCCTGGATGGCCGGCTTTCTGCTGGCGGCGGGGGCGACTTCCTTCTCGCCGTCATCATCGGGCCAGTCGGCAAAGGTGGCCGAAGGCCTGATGTCGTCGGCCCCTCCTCCTCCCTCGGCATCGGCCTCCATCGCCACCACACCCTAGTCGGGGTCGTCGGCGTCGCTCTCCGCCCGGTCGGGGACGAATTCACGGGCCGGCCCCGCGGCGCCGACCGAAGGCGGCATGAGGGGATTCTGAGTCGAAAAAAAACCAAGGAAAATTAGAGCCGGATCCGGCTGAAGAAGGAAACGGAGAAGCAAGAGACGACTTACCAACGACGGGGGATTGGCGCGCGAGTATGGCTCCTTGCCGAACTGCCATTCCTCCGTGAGGCCGTAGTTCGCCAAGAAGTTCACCGTGTCCACCACCTCCGCGTGGGGCATGTCCTTGGAGCACAACCGGCTGGGGTCCCGGCGGCCGCTCATCTGACAGATCAGATGAGGTCGGCCTTGAAGAGGGAGGACTCGGCGCTCCACAAAGGCGGCCAGCAAGTCTGCCCTAGTCAGGCCCTCCGATTGTATCATCACGCGGAGCCGCGCGACGGCGGCGTTGCCTGTGGGAGTCAGCGTCCGGGCCCTATAGGACCAGCTGGTGGGACGGCCCGCTAGCTCGCCACTCACGTAAGGCGGCAAGTTGACCCAGTCGCCTTCGGGGGCGACGTTCTTGACGTAGAAGTATGAACGCTGCCACATCTTCACCGACTTGATGAGGGAGATGGCAGGAAAAGGGTTCTCGGGCACCGGCCTCCTCTTGGCGATGAACGTGCCGACAAAGGCCGCACGCCGAGCGACGGGTCCCGAAGCCGCTTGGAAGAATTCCCCACAGATCGACGGTGGGAGAACTCCGAAAACCTTCGCGATAAGGATGCGAGCGACCAGCAGCACCACCGTGTTGGGGTGAGGTGGTGCGGCCGAGCCCAAGAACTCCAAGAACGCTGCTGGAAGAAGCCGCTCGCCGCAGCCCTAGCCCGCGCATGAGGTGCGAGCGGAAAATGACCCGCTCGCCCTCCTCCGGCGCCGGCGTGATTTCGCCCTCCGGCGCGGCGCGGGTCCGCACTAGGTGGCTGCCCGGAATGCGACGCGTTTGATGAAGGAATTCGATGATGTCATCGTCGATGATGGAGCCGTCCCACACGCCGGAGCGCGTGGTGGGAGGCGCGGCGGCGGATGAGGAGCTCATCTCCGCGGCGCGGCGAGGCTCGGCGCAGCGGAGCGAGGAAGAAAACGAGGCTCGGTGCACCGAAGCAAGGAAGAAAACGAGGCTCGGCGCAGCGGAGCGAGGAAGAAGATGAGGCAGGGAGCGGGGAAGAAAGAGTGCGCGTGCGTCACCGCCCCCTCCCTCCCCCGGACTACTTATAGGCGCCTAGGCTGCGAAGCCGAGGGGGCGGGCGTGGGATAACCTGCGCCCACGTCCCCACGCCCCACGATGTAACCCACGACGATTACTGCGCGCAGTAATGGCGTGGGGAGCCCAACCGCCCGCACGACCGCATCGGATCCGCTGCGCGCCGGGGCGTGGTAGTGGCGGGCCTTGCCTGACGGGCCTGTCTTGTCACGCACGTGGGCTGGCAGACTGGCCCTGCCGCGTGGCGTCGCGTGGTGGGCCCACAACGGGCGGCTGCCGGGAAGCTTATCAGGCACGCCGCCCGGATCCCGCTGCGACCTTCGAAACCTTTGAAGAGCAAGACGGCCCTCTGCAAGGCCGACTCCAGCCAGTCGGCTCAAGATGGAGACGGCGGGCCGAGTCCAGATTCTTCTACCCAAGGGATGAAGCTGTCGAGGCTCCTCGACATGCTACCCTCGGCGCCTCACCAGCTTCGGGGACTACTGTCGGAGTAATGGGCCACAGGTAGGCGGACCCGAGCCCCTGAACCTTTCAAAACATCGGGGCAGACTGAGCCCCTCGAGACCCCAAGACAAAGAGCCGCCTTCAGAGAGTCGGCAACAGAGTCGCCGACTGCCCCTCTAGGCCGAGTCCCAGAGACGGCCTCTGGGCGAGCCGACTCCAAGCCAGCCGACCTCCAAAGGAGGGCTGCCAGTGAGTCGGCCCGCGAGTCCAACCACCTCCCGCTTGAGTGACTACGAGCGGCATGGGATAAAGCCGCCTCACGCCCATCCTCGCTGCTCATAAAGGGCGTGTATGGCCACAGAGCGCCAGATCGACGAAGATCTCCGTCCGGTGCGGCATCGCTACATGCCGCCTCGACATCAGCCCCGTGGGCAGATCCTCGTACTCCACGATGGCCTGTCTGTATGACCCAAGACGCGGGACTCGCCTGTTGGCGGAGTACCAAGACGGCAAGAGCGCCTCAAAGACGGACCCGTTGGAGTCGGGCCTCGGAGTCGGCCGTCCCTCCCACGGGCTCCATGCGCCATTAACCAGACGAGACGGGAATGGCAATGATCGCCACAAAGCGGCGCATCAAGGCATGACCCCATGACCAAGCTCGCGTCATTAGAAGGATGGCTACAGCCATCCGCAGCCGGGCAAGATTCCACAAGCGGACAAGGGCTGTCGGCCCCATGTTGGTTGTCATGGGCCCACTAGTCGGCGGGCCCCAGAAGTCGGCGGAGAAGACGGCGACTTAAGAGACTGACGGCTTGGACCCACACCCAGCCGGATTACCATTGTACCCCCGTGGGGTAGGCCTATATAAAGCCCCCGGGGCACCCATGCAAATGGTTGGAACCTAGTTGTTTTAGACACACGCATAGAGGGAGAGAAGAGCTAGCCGTGCCCTTCTCCTTCCTCACCCCGAACAGCTCAAGGAGCATCTTGTACTCACTTTGCCATAGTGATCATGCGGAGACCCCGCAGAGCAGTAGTAGGGGTGTTATCTCCTGAGAGCCCTCAAGCTGGGTAAGATTCACGGCCGTGCATGTCTTCGCCATCCTGCTTCTGTGCACCGCGACGTTCTACTCGCCCCCTCCATGATAAGCCATCCTTTGGCATATGTCGCACCCAACCCCCGACAACCACATGAACTATTTAGTTTAATCTCGTTTAGGTACTCAACAATATTAAATGTTATTAAACATGGCAAGAGATGAAGCATAATTAAACTAACTATTTAGGCAAGTTTAAGTGAGGCCGGAAATAACAAACAACAATTTCAGAAAAATCCCCATATGTCATTTAGCAATTTAAAGCAAACACAGTTTTAACCATTTAAATGTTGTTAACATGATGCGGATGACATAATCAAGGATTATGCAATTTTTATGAAAATGTTGACTTGAGCATGTTATGAAGCATTTGGTCACCATGGCGGAACGAAAGGGATGCCACGGCAACGACAGCGGAAATGGTGCCACGGCAACATTCCGATGATCCGACAACTCAATGAGATACCGGTGCAAAAGAGCAAGTGTGCGGATGTGCGCAACATGCAAGAGATGGGGAGTGGTCCCGGATACCGGGTGTGACGCTGGCATGGCAAACGAGGAACGTGCAAAGACAATTCGATCACGGTGCAAAACTCGAGCATCTCATACAACGCACAAGCATTCGTTCCACGGCGGTCGTTCTCGGCGGTTATACCTTCGAAGCGTGCATTTCAGGGCGGTTCAAAATCATTGAGGGAAGTAGCCGTTCACGGGACGTAGGGGAAGTAGTCGTACACGTTTCGTAGTTGTACAAGTTTCGTAGATGTTCGGGGTCATGTCAAGGAACTTGACGTCCATGGGGTCTTCGAGGTCGACGGTAGTGGTACACGCGTCGTCGTGGAAGTAGTGGTTCACGTTTTGAAGAGGAACTTGACGAATCCGATGTCTCCGGGGGCGAAGGTAGTGGAACTTGGTGCTTGCGCTGCATGGGTCCTCGGCGACGGTAGTGGTACACGCATGTAGACGAACTTGACGAGTCGTCGTCATCCTGGTACTTGGCGAATCCCACAACGGCGGTAGAGGTACACTTGGCGGTTTTGGGTCTACATGATTTGGATGCATTCGGGACGCCTCATTGCTCAACGTAGAGGCCGTGTAGGCAAACTTGTTGGTCTTGATGACCCGAAACGGCAACACAAGGGCCTCGGGTGGCGGCCAAAGAAGGAGGTGATGGTGGTGGTCACGCAGCACGGGACGGCTCAAAGGGACAAGGAAGGGAGACGCGAGGACGCAGCGGGTCTATGGGGCGGCGCGGTGCAGAGGCGAAGCAGGGTCGAAGCAGGGGTGATGCGGAGGAGCTCGGCGTCCATGGCGGCATCCATGGCGGGGCGGTGCTGAGTCAAGGCGCTCAGGCTGCAGGAGGTGAACGGCGGAGGTGCAGGAGAGCGACGTCGAGCTTGGCGACGGCCTCTTGCCGGAGATGATGATGGGGAGGCGGTCATGGGGTCGAGGACGATAGATTCGGGCGGCGGCTCCGGAGCCTCTCCCGATCGAGACGAGGATGGAGAGGGCCGAGCGAGCAGGTGGCGGCGCGAGGGACGCCGGGCGCGGGTCGCGCGCGCGAGGTGGATCGGGAGGAGGGGCTCTGCTCCTCTCTGGCGGCGCGAGCAGGGGAACGAGAGAGGGTCGAGTAAGAGACGAGGAGGGGATCGGGGCTAGGGTTATAGAGGCGGCTGGGCCTAGGCGCAGATGGGCCTGGCTGGCTAGGCTGCTGGGCTCTCTTCTCCCTCTCTCTTATTCTCTAGAAACAGAAAATAACAAAGGAGAAAAGGAGAAGAAAGGAGGTGTTGGGGAAGAAATTGGACACGCGGATAATTTTCCCGGACCCACAAGAATGTGCTTGTTCCGAAAAAATAGAAAAAGCCATGATTGATAGATTTAAATTCAAACTCATTAGATTTAAATACAAATGATTTGAATAGGAAGTGAGGGTTGGGAAGGTCCAAAAATGTTCGGATTTTGGGTGGAGGTCCGGAATATGATGAAAGAATATATGGCAAGGTTGGAAACCAAGAATTAAGATAACAAAGGTATTGGGATAATTTGCAAGCGTGTTATGGTGATTTCCAAATTAAAGAAATATTTAATATAGCTCCATAATATTGGGACGATATGATATAAAGAGAAGTCACCCTTCCCTCGATTTAAATAGATCAACCATCTATGCAATTTATTAGTTGAGTTGAGATGCAAAGGTTAATGACATGATGGCATGATGACATGATGCAATGCAAAAATAAAAGAGCAAGCACAAAAGAAACACACGGCGAAACTCGGAATAGCTGGAAGTCTTCTGGAGCGTCGGTCTCGGGGCGTTACACGGCGGCAGATAGAGACATCGTCCAGCTTCAAAGCTGAGCTCCTTGAGCTGATCTAGGGCGGGGGATAAGAACCACTCGTCGAACTTGGCTTGGACCTTGTAGTTGTTACTGAACATGCAGATGTCAAGGCGTCTGGCTGGCCCAGGGTGCGATGAAAGGATCTTGGAGACTGCGGCCATGCGTTTGCAATCTCCGTCGCAAAGCCCGTAGCCCCTGTGTGCACCGCCTTCCCTCCTCGAGGCATGGGGGACACGTGGCGGGCGAGCCAGGATTTAAATGGCAAGTGGAATGACCGTTTTGCACCCCGCGATCGTGGGGCACAGGTGCCATGATGGCCATGACCCGAGTCCACCTAGTAAATGAGTCACGCCCCTCTGGCTTCCTCTATTTTTATGGGAAGGATGCGGACCGCCTCTTCACTATTAAAACTGCGAGGTGACGCAAGAATGTTGCGATCACTCCACGCACGACCCCCACGTCACGCATTCAACGCGTGTCGTGGGGAAGCGCAACTAGCGAGGGAGTTACTATGGTAGAACTCTGCCATGCATGCCTGCGCACCATTTTGGGCCTAGCCCAACAATGCGTCGCGCTTATGTGTGGCCCAGGCCCGAGGGCTCCTATCGGTGTAAAAAAGTAGGGGTCCTATTTTTGTACCCCTTTACTTGTGCACGGGCAGTTAGAGCCATACCTACGACCACACTTAGCGGGGCAGAGGAAGGAAGCAAAGTCACAAGATCACCAAAGCAGCACTCAAGACCGGAAGCATGAAGAGCAGAGGGGTGAGGTGAGACTCCCCCAACAAGGCCCTTGCCAGGGCGGCCTTCACGGCCCCGGCAAGAGGCTTGCCGGGGCAACTTGCCCAAACACCAACAAGGCCGCCGCCCTTGAGCCTGAGAGTTCCGACGCCATCACCCACATTGGAACCAAGGCTTGGGTGGCGCCTCCATGGTGGCATGTAGATCTTTACGAAGACAAAGGGCCTAGAAGGCCTAGATGAGAACCAGAAGACAGGACGATAGCGGGGCTCCTTGCCAAGGATGCCCACGAGGCCCCGGCAAGGCTCCTGCCGAAGATACCCACGAGGCCCCGACAAGACTCTTGCCGAGGGCGCCCTAAAGGCCCCGCAAAGACCCTTGTCAGGAATATCAGTAGGACCGCGCAAGGCCTTGCCGCCCCGTCGCTGCCCTAGCTCAGCGGCCGACCCACCAACTAAGCAAGTACCCACATGGCAATACGTGGCACTAATCCAACTAGTCAAGGACGTGCGTGGTGGCATGCAGTTCTTCGTGAAGACCCTTCCACCACACCAGCTCAGCAGCCTGCCAGCCTACATGCCGCTGTATGCCTTGTTGGCCTGGACGCGTGTTGGAGCAAGTTGAAGCAGCGACGGACGGGACGAGCTTCACTTCCATCCCCATAAAGCCAGAGGACACCTAAGTAGTGCATTTAATGCGTTTTGTCCTGTGATGTCAGGAGATAAGCCCGACTACTGTACAACTTTAGACCTCCTGTGTGCCACTTTGGCAGCCCCTTCGACTATAAAAGGAGGGCCACGACATACTGAGAGAGGATTTGGACTTTTTGGACCCTGCACGCTTTGTAGCTAGTCCAAGAACACCAAATAAACACAGGCCAGCAGGAGTAGGGTATTACGCATCACTTGCGGCCCGAACCTGGATAAAATTTCCCGTGTTGGTCTCTTAAACCCGCTCTTTCCACAGCACCGCGCCCGCCGACCGTAGAAGGGATTCCCCATGATCCCATAGGTGTCGTTTCCACCGACAGTGCAGTGCATAGATGCAGTTTTGAACACTACACTTGTCATCGTAATTTGGGAAAATTACGAAAACATTGAACTACGTTGTGATTACCGCTTACTAATAGGAAAGAAGTTTCAACTCGATGAGTAGCTTCCCCATGCATGGAAAGCATGTAAGGAATCCAACAACTTGATCCAGATTGGGGCCGATAGATTTTATTGCCAAGATCTTCACTGTGCGCATAGGCTGGGTCAAGCTTGTGGGAATCATTTTCTGGAAGACGGTCGTAAATACATCAAGAAGAAATTTAAAAATGTGAATTTCAAGAAGATGGAGAAGAAGATGAGTGTTGTACCTGAATGATTATGGATCCAATAAAGAGTTTGGAAAATTTGGAAGACGAGTACACCAACGGTGTCAATTTCGGTGCGTCAATGACCCTGATTTTTGTTGGACCTTCTAGATCAGATACAAGCAATCTCTCAAGGAAAGGCGCATTCTCAATGACCATAACGTGAAACAGCTGGAGTGATCTCTCTGCAATTGATGTCTTGTTGCGGCGCTAGCAAGACACATAAATCCATCGGAGATTCGTCGAGGCGATGTGGAGGCTAATGAACCTGTGGATCTGCTCAAGATGAAGGTACTCTAGCGCAGTACAGCTGCGGAGCAGGTGCTCCATAGCCTTCTTCGAGATGACAACGTCGAAGAGGTCAAGCTGCTTGAGTTGAGGGATAAGAAGGGCGGGTGCGGCATTAATCTGGGGAAGATAGCAGGAGCTGAACTTGGCGCGGCACTGTGTTGGCGTGAGGTGGAGCGCGGATGGCGGCAGATAGAGACATTGTCCAGCTTCAAAGCTAAGCTCCTCGAGCTGATCTAGGGCAGGGGATAAGAACCACTCGTCGAACTTGGCTTGGACCTTGTAGTTGGTACTGAACATGCGGATGTCAAGGCGTCTGGCTGGCCCAGGGTGCGATGAAAGGATCTTGGAGACTGCGGCCATGCGTTCGCAATCCCCGTCGCAGAGGCAGCTATGGACAGTGAGGTTGAGGGGGACGCGGCGCCAGAGGGGGCGCCACCGCCGGGAGAGCAGGGCGATCCGCACGGCAGATTTGGTGGGGAGGAGGCCGATGATGACGAGCATCATGTCGTCGGGGAGGCTGCTGATGAAGTCCAGGCTCGCCGGTTGCGGTTTTGGCTCGAGCCGCCTCCGTCTGTTGGCTGCCTAGCAGTCCATCTCAACCGACGGCTACGTCGGTGTACACGTGTGCTGGTGTGTGTTGTGTGCTGGCCTGCTGGGTGTGCGCGAGTGCATCCTTCTGGGCGTGCCGCCGCGCAGTGGTGAATTGTGCGTGAGTTTGTCCTTCACGCGGAAGAAGTGTGCCCTCAATTTACTAGCGTGCGGGGTGCTACCCCGAGTGGTTTCAACTTTTTTTACTTCACCGCGTGTCAAATGGACCTCTAGTTTACTTATTTTCACCCACTGCCACATGGGCCAGCACACGAAGATAGAGAACACGAGTTGACAAGGCAACATGTGGATTGGTTGACCAGTCAACTAAATAATATACAGAGCTATACGCTGACACAGTGAGCGTATAATTCGTTGGTATAGAGAGTTCGAGGGAGAGGGGAGGCCCGTGAGAGATAGCAGAGAGAGAGAAAGAGCTACTCCCTCTGTTCGATAATGTAGTGCCAACATTTTTTTAAAGTCAAACATTTGAAACTTTAACCAAGTTAATAAAGAAATTACTTATATCTACAATACCAAAGATAAATGATAGTATGAAGTAAGTACATGTTGTGATGAATCTAATGATCGTTCCATATGTAAATGTTTTTCTCCACATATACTTGGTCTAACTTTTCTAAGGTTTGGCTTTTCAAAACATCCATATGCTTATGGACGTGAGAGAGTACCTAACTGGAGAGAGTGTGTGTGAAATAGAAAGAGTGACTGAAAAATGTGTGTCTGCGTGTGTGAAAGAGACATGGACAACACACGATAAAAGTAGAGAAAAGGTGCGTGTGTCTTATGCAAACATATCACACATGCATCTTCAACAGCAGAAGCAAGGTGAGGAGATAGTGTGTGGTTGTTTTCAACCGAGAGAGAAAGACTCCTAGCACGTGGCCAAGAGGGGTTTGACAAACAAGGGAGAGAGGTCGAGAGAGACGTACGGAGAAAATGCAGACATGGGGAGGAGAGAGTGTATGTTTGTCATAGAGAGATCCCCTGGAGATCGTGATGGGACTACATGGGTGGGAGATCAAGTGACAAGGTGTGTGCGCGATAGAAGACCCCGAGAGATATCGAGATAGACGTATGGATGGAAGGAGACAATACGTGTGTTCCTGATGGCTAGTGAGAGATAATCATACTTAGGGGGAGTGGGTGCACCTATGATGGAGTGAGGGATTATGGTACTTAGGGGGGTGCGTGTCACATAGAGAGAGAGAGAGAGAACAAGGGCGGAGAGTGTTAGATGGGTCTATGTAGCGTGAGCGAGACATGTGCATGTGTGAACGAGGGAGATATAAAGTTTGAGAGAGATAGAGGTGCCCCGATAAGGCTGAGTGGTGCATCAGATAGCTGCGAGGGGGAAAGAGGTATTCCATCCGCTTGATAATGTAGTGCATGTAATTTTTTAGAAGTCGAACTAACTTTGAACAGGTTTACGCAAATGTTATTTATATCTACAATACCAAAGATACATCATACAAAACTACATGTCATGATGAATTTAATGGTATATGTTTGCCGTTCTAGATGTAAATGTTTTTCTCACGTACATGGTCAAACTTTGTGATGTCTGACTTTTCAATAAATCTATATGATATGGACCGTAGAGAGTGCCCAAGTCAAGAGAGATCAAGTGCGTGTGGAGGAGAATGAGTGAGTGTGCAAAAAGAGTGTGTGTGTGAAAGAGAAAGGGATAACAAACGATAAATTAGAGAGAGAGTGTGTGTTTTCGTTTCTTATGCAAACATATCACGCATGCATCTCCGAGGTAGAAAAGCGAGGTGAGGAGATATACGAAGACAGCTAGTGCGTGATTGTTTCCAACGAAGAGCGAGACACCCCTATAGCACATTGTCGGAGATGGGGTCCCGGCAAAACCCTTAAGGTTCGAACTCTGGGGTGCGCACGAAGTTCTTTCCCTCCTACCGATCCGCGCCTTAGCTCACTAAGATCTCACGGACGAACTCGACGAACTCGCAACCCAGAAAGACATGAGATTTATACAGGTTCGGGCCACCGTTGTGGTGTAATACCCTACTCCAGTGTGTGGTGGTGGTTTGCCTCCTGGGCTGATGATGAACAGTACAAGGGGAAGAACAACCTCCTGAGGTTGAGGTGTGTGCTCTGTGGACTTGTGGATGAGAACTCGATCTGTTTCCCCCTCTTTTCTACTGTGGGGGCTAGCTCTAATAATATAGGCCCTGGTCCTCTCCCCAAATAATGAGCGGGAAGGGAGTCAACAATGGCGGGAAAATTTGAAAGGGGACAACTAGTACAAAGTATCCTGACAAAAGCGGTCTTCGCCTGCTAAAGGCTCTGGTGATGACGCCGTCTCGGGCTCCACGGTGACCTCCTCCTTGTCGTCCTGCTGGTCTTGGTCTTATTGCACTGATATGGAAACCTTTGCCTAATGCCTCGGTACTCCGCGCCTGCGCCTGCCTCCTTAGCACCAAAGAGGAAACAAGGACGCTGCATGCTCTGGCGCCGGCCTCGCTTCGGTCGTCATGGCTCACATCACGAGAGCCTCGTGAGGTTTGCTTTGCCTTGATATCTCCGCTCCTCGCGAGCCTGCCAGGAAAGGTCGCTCCTGAGGAGGTCTTGCGTCGTCCACCCCGCGAGGCTTGGCCCCTCGCGAGGGTCTTGATTGCCTTGTTGATGAAGATAGGCCGTACGGCCCGCTAGCTTAGCCACGCCGTGGGCCGCAGGCAGGCAAGTCTAGGGACCCCCATTCCCAGAACACCGACAGTAGCCCCCGGGCCCAAAGCGCGCTCGGGCTTGGCTTCGAGGTGAGCAAAGGGTCAAGTACGGAGCACCGCGGGCCCCCAAAGCCTGTGGCCTCGGTTGATGCGTGGCGGTTGATTGGACGCGGGTGTCTCTGCTTCCCCACGCTGCCTCGGCAACTGCCCGTTTGACAAAAGGCTGGCGCAGACAGTGCTTGCCTACATTGCTTCTTCCTTGCCTCGCTCCAGATCCCCTTTCTTGCTTCTTGCCGCCGATACCTCCAGATCTGCTCCAATCTTTTCCTGCACCCGCGGTAGATGGCGCCGCGCAAGGCTCAGTCCTCCTCGGCACTGGCTTGGTACGAACCAGTTCTTGACGTGCCCACCGTCACAGAAAAAGAGCCTCGCCTCCACGCGCCTGCTGACGGTGGGGGAGAGCAACGAATGCGGGGAGACGGAGTTCCGTCTCGCATCCGACGTGCCGGAGCCTGAGGGGAGCACGTTCTTCCCCTTCTTCTCAAGTAGCATCACCGTCGGGTTGGTTCCTCCCTTCTCTGATTTCTTTTATGAGGTCCTCGACCATTACGGGTTGCAGGCGCTGCACCTCCATCCCAACTCTTTCCTCCTCCTGTCCATCTTCGCCTACTACTGCAAGGCGTATCTGGGCATGATGTCGTCTGTGGCGCTCCTACGCCACTTCTTCCTCCTTCGCGTCAGTGAGGGGCATGTCTCCGGGTGCACCAATTTCGTCGGATCCGGCAAGGCCAACTCAATCTCGAGCACCGGGAAGAGGGCCGAGAACATTCGGGCCAAATGGTTCATAATGGACGCTAAACGTGCCCAGCCGCGCCTGGTACTGCCTACGGAGGCGCCCCAGTCAGACAAGGGGTGGCTCCGCGCAGAGCTTGCCGATGAGCGAGTGTTGCCGGTGCTGGCGCAGATGCATGCGGACCTGAAGCCTGGAAACGCGAAGGCGGCGAAGGTCACATGGGATATGCTCCTGAGGGAGTTCCTGGTGCTACGCGTCGCCCCACTTCAAGCGCGTGCGTGTCCCTTGTGGGAGCTTGGAGGTGATGACGACAAGACCAGCCTGAGACAGGGGGCCCTTCCTGGCGTCGAACTCGCCGCTGTCCTGCGCCTCCTGGTTGGGGAGAAACAGGTGTACCCGCTGAGCGTCTTCACTCCTTTGTTCCTGCGCGAGGACTGGGAGCCGTTTGTGGTTTCCAGGCCGACCTTCAACGCGCGCGGGCTGGTGCCACCAGTGCTCGCAGGAGCTTCCGCAGCACCAAAGCCGGTGGAGGTGTCCTCCAACGAGTCCGGCCGGGGAAAGGAAGAGGAGGGGGACTCGGAGGCGACCCTCGAAGAGATGGGGCGGAACTCCCCCTTGAGCAAAGCTGAAATCCTCCGTGCCCTTCCTGACGATGCCGGGACCGACGCTCGCCAGAAGGAGAGGGAGCAACCTCTCATCCTGACAAAGGGGTAGGTCGTTGTTAGTTCCTCGGGATGCTTCCTCCGTCTTGATGCTTCCTGAGGCCGGCTCCGGCCTTTCTGCCGCCGGGGCCCGCGCGCCCACTTCTCAGGCCCCGACGCTTTCAGGCTTCAAGCTCCCCAAGCGGTAATATGTCGCGGTGGATCAGTAAGTGTTAGACCTCCATCTTGTTGTTGCTCATGTCACTGCTTCCTGACTTCCGTCTTTGGCTGTCCAGGCCGCTGCCCGCGGCGAAGAAGAGGAAAGAGGGTACGATGACCGCGCCCTCTTCTGCTATGAAAGGAGGCGCAAGCGCCCGCACCTCCCCAGCCCGATCGTCTTCGCGAGGCCAGGAGGAGTCAGCCCCCACGGCCCCGCTGGCTCCGGAAGTGCCGGCGTCTGGCCCGGTTGAGGAGGTCCCAGCTGCTCCGGAGCCCGCAGTCTCCCAGGCCTTGGTCATGGCGTCGCCTCCTCCCACCGCTGCACCTTCATTCCTAGGTTCTTCTGCTCCTGCTGCTGTTCTGGAGCGTGCTCTTTTGGAGGTGACCCAGCTGCAGGCAGATCTCCTGAGGGCGGACCCGCGCCTGGTGGCCGGGCGCCTGGAGCTGGCCTCTGGCTGGCTTCATTCTGACTTAGCAGTCCGCGCGATGGTGAGCCAGGCCGTGGCGTCTTCCGAGAAGGAGAAGCAGAGCGCTGCCAATGCTGCAGCCGATCATGAGGCGGCGCTGAAAGACACCAAGGCCGCCCGCGACCGCTGCCAAGAGCTGGAGGACGAGCTGAAGGACCTGCGCGACAAGCATGCCGAAGAAGCACGCGGCCGCCTGGTGAAGGAGGAGGAGATGAAGGCCTGGGAGGACGCCATCAGGAACCATGATGCTGAGCTGGAGGAGTTGGGGAAGACGCAAGTCGCCGAGCGCAACCGGCTGGAGGGGTTGGAGCGGAAGGTGAAGGCGAGGGAAGCCGATCTTGACGCCAAGGAGCGAGTCTTGGCCGAAGACCGCGTGGCCTTTGCCGATCTCGAGAAGAGGTATCACAAGGCACTGAAAACGCTCTATGAGCACGGCTTGGAGAGGCCGTTGTCCACCGACAAGGACGGCCCCGCCCTGCTGCTTCGTCCCTTGGTGAAGGCACTTGAGGAGGTTGTGGACGGTATCGGTCCCATGGCGGAGGCAGAGGCTCGCGTCCTGTATTCGGCTGCACTGACTCATGTCTTCAGCCACTTGCACCTTCGCGACCCCAACGCTTGTCTTGACGAGCTGCTGGAGCCTGTGGCTGAAGATCACTAGGAAGTCGCCGCCGCAGCCATGCAAGGTCAGGTGGAGGCCCTGCTGAAGAGGTTCTGCGACTTTGCCTCCGCACCCCTGCCACCGGTCCTGCGGCTGGTGGTGCAGGTGAAGACGATGTCACCCATGGAGGAGCGCCTTCTGCCGGTGATGGTGGTGTTCAGGGGTAACCCGCGACTAGTGTCTTGTTTCGTTCCTGCCCCTGCATCAGGCCTCGTGGAGGCTTTTAGACTTTTCATTTGGTATTGTGAGGACAATATGTTTGTAATATTTTCTTCGAGATGGCGTGCTTTCCTTCCTATTTACTTTGTGTTCTGCGTCGGCGGAGCCCGACCCCGTGCATACCTCGACCGCTGTTGGGCCGACCAGAGATCAGGACGGACAAAGGAGTGAGGGACTACGTGACCAGTTAGGCTCCTAAGTCGCGATGCTCAGGAGTCCCCCTTGACGCACAAACAGCTTATAGAGAGAGTACGCGAGGATAGACTAATGTTCTACGTCGGCAGATCCCGGCCCCACGCATACCTCGACCGCCGTTGGGCCGACCAGAGACTAGGACGGACCAAGGAGTGAGGGGCTACACGACCAGTTAGGCTCCTGAGTCGCGATGCTCAGGAGTCCCCCTTGACGTGCAAACAATTTCCATACCTGCTCTCGCCGAGGCCTTGGGAGGGGCATGCGACGCCCAGGTCCGGGTGACCTGGTTTGGTGGCGTGCGCTTGGGCGTGACCCGAGCGGAGCCCCTAGGTCCGGGAGACCAGGTTGGGTGGCGTACTCTTGGGCTTGACCTGAGCGCAGCCCCCGCGCCCAGCCCCCTCGCGCGGCTCTCCCGAGGGGACGCGTTGCGGTGAGGCCGGACACTGAGCTCTGGGGCTCCCTGAGGTTGGTACGACCACGAAGCCACCCTGAGTTGTTTATCACCAGCACGTAGCATAGTGATTCCGCTAGTGCACAGGCATAGCCGCTCCTCGGCAGTGTCGACTGCCAGCGCGGAGCATGGTGCTCTCACTTGTGCGTGGTAGGGGGGCCCCTCCGGGAGGAGCCCCCGGGGTGTGTACAGCCCCACCCTAACACGTGGCTTGCACGGCATGGCTGCGAGGTGTATCTGGGCACTCGTGAGCCAGCGCGAGACTCACGAGGCCCTGCCTCAAGGCGGGTTGCGCCTGGTCTTGAGTCTTGATGGCTGTATGTTCCTGCAACGCGGTTAGGTGCAAGCACTCTACGTCCTCAGGTCTCGGCCCTCGAGCGAGCTCAGCCGCCGCTGGTTGATACGTCTCCAACGAATCTATAATTTATGAAGTATTCATGCTATTATATTATCCATCTTGGATGTTTAATGGGCTTTACTATGCACTTTTATATTATTTTTGGGACTAACCCATTAACCCAGAGCCCAGTGCCAGTTTCTGTTTTTTCCCTTGTTTCAATGTTTCGCAGAAAAGTAATATCAAACGGAGTCCAAACGGAATGAAACCTTCGGAAAAGTTATTTTTGGAACGGAAGCAATCCAGGGGACTTGGAGTGCACGTCGGGGAATCAACGAGGAGGGCACGAGGCAGGGGGCGCGCCCACCCCCGTGGGCGTGCCCCCACCCTCGTGGGCTCCTCGTGGCTCCCCTAACGTATTTCTTCCTCCTATATATACCAATATACCCTAAAACTATCGGGGAACAGAAGAGATCGGGAGTTCCACCGCCGCAAGCCTCTGTAGCCACCAAAAACCAATCGGGACCCTATTCCAGCACCCTGCCGGAGGGGGGATCCCTCACCGGTGGCCATGTTCATCATCCCGGCGATCTCCATGACGAGGAGGGAGTATTTCACCCTCGGGGCTGAGGGTATGTACCAGTAGCTATGTGTTTGATCTCTCTCTCTCTCTCTCTCTCTCTCTCTCTCTCGTGTTATTGATTTGGCACGATCTTGATGTATCGCGAGCTTTGCTATTATAGTTGGATCTTATGATGTTTCTCCCCCTCTACTCTCCTGTAATGGATTGAGTTTTCCCTTTGAAGTTATCTTATCGGATTGAGTCTTTAAGGATTTGAGAACACTTGATGTATGTCTTGCCGTGCTTATCTGTGGTGACAATGGGATATCACGTGATTCACTTGATGTATGTTTTGGTGATCAACTTGCGGGTTCCGCCCATGAATCTATGCATAGGGGTTGGCACACGTTTTTGTCTTGACTCTCCGGTAGAAACTTTGGGGCACTCTTTGAAGTACTTTGTGTTGGTTTGAATAGATGAATCTGAGATTGTGTGATGCATATCGTATAATCATATCCACGGATAATTGAGGTGACATTGGAGTATCTATGTGACATTAGGGTTTTGGTTGATTTGTGTCTTAAGGTGTTATTCTAGTACGAACTCTTTAATAGATCGATCCGAAAGAATAACTTTGAGGAGGTTTCGTACCCTACCATAATCTCTTCATTTGTTCTCCGCTATTAGTGACTTTGGAGTGACTCTTTGTTGCATGTTGAGGGATATTTATATGATCCAATTATGTTATTATTGTTGAGATAACTTGCACTAGTGAAAGTATGAACCCTAGGCCTTGTTTCAACGCATTGCAATATCGTTTGTGCTCACTTTTATCGCTTGCTACCTTGCTGTTTTTATATTTTCAGATTACAAAAACCTATATCTACCATCCATATTGTACTTGTATCACCATCTCTTCTCCGAACAAGTGCACTTATACAATTTACCATTGTATTCGGTGTGTTGGGGACACAAGGGACTCTTTGTTATTTGGTTGCAGGGTTGCTTGAGAGAGACCATCTTCATCCTACGCCTCCCACGGATTGATTAACCTTAGGTCATCCACTTGAGGGGAATTTGCTACTGTCCTACAAACCTCTGCACTTGGAGGCCCAATAACGTCTACAAGAAGAAGGTTGTGTAGTAGACATCACTGGTATGCCAGGTCGCGATGCCGTGTTCAAGGCCAGGGGGTGAGGGCTGGAGAGCCAGTAAGAGCTCCTGAGTCACGATGCTCAGGAGCCCCCCTTTTAACGCGCAAGCGAATTACACGGGGCGAATGGACCCGTGGCGAGTGGCGATCGAGCAGGTGAATGTTATAGGTAGATTAGGCATGGAGGGTAAATCAACTTGGGTAAATGCATAAAGATACATGCCACTAGGTCAGGCCCGAGCGGCTTGGGGATAATGCAGCCCCCCCAGCGAGGTAAGCTAAAGACATAAGCAAAAGAGATACATGCCACAGGGACGGACCCACGCGGCCTGGGAATAATGAAGCCCGAGGGGCGCTCCCAGCTAAACGAACTTGGAAAATGTCACATGGTTCTCTTGACAAAGGAGAGTTGGGGCAGCTCAAGGTATGCGGCGAAGGAATGGCTCCTCACGAGCCACCGGAGCCCTGAGCCTCGGGAGGCTCTAGGGGCTCAGGTGGCTCCCTGAGGACCATCTCCATTTCCGCCAGGACGGCGTCGTGCCTGGCCTCCTGAGCTGCCATGTTGTGCCGCATGTTGCGTTAGTAGGCTGACGACACGCTCGGCAGGCCGAAGGGCATGCGAACGTAGCTGTGCGGCGGACCCTCGCAGCGTCCCACGCGCGAAGGCCAGAAAAGCTCCTAAGATCCGGCCCTGTTGAGCCCTGGGACGTCGATGCAGACGCGCAGCCAGGCATCATCACATGGATGGGGAGCTGCGCCTCGTGAGCGGCGGTCGCCGCGCATGGCCCTTGCGTCTTGCAGTTCCTGAGTGGTCTTGGTGATGAACTCCTGAGCGGTTGGCGCTCCCTTTCCTATGATCTCCTAAGGGAAACGTGCCGTGAAGCACGCCTCCAAGTGGTGCCCAAGCGCCTCCCTCGTGAGGTTGGCAAGGTCCGAGGCCCTCCAGAAGAGAGCCCTCGAGGCCTGCCCGAGAAGGGCGCCGGGCGCGCCTTCGTATGCGATGGAGGGAGGCGCCCCTAGAGCGGGCGCTGACCCTGACGAGGTTCCAGCCGCGATGCCGCCCTCCTGAGGCCCGGCACGGCGCAACTTCTTCTTCTTGGGGATGGCCTTCGGAGGGCCCTCACTTTTGCTATCGGGGTCGTCGATTGCTGCAGCTTGGAAGGCGCGCTCGAGGGAGCACACCGCATCTCTCTCTTCACATGGGACCGCGATGATTCTGCCAGTTCCCGGCATCTTTAGGATGTTGTAGCTGTGGTCGCCATGAACTTGGCCAGGGCTGGATACCCGAGGATGGCGTTGTACGGCAGACGGATGTGCGCGACGTCGAAGTCGATGAGCTCATTGCGGTAGTTCTTGCGTTCCCCGAAGGTGACAGGGAGGCGGACCTGCCCAATCGGTGTGGTGGAACCGTCGGTCACCCTGAGAAGGGATTTGCAGGATGAAGTTGTTCATACGGGACTTGGAGGTTGTCGAATGTGTCGACGGAAAGGACGTTGAGCCCTGCACCATCGTCGATGAGGGTCTTGGTAACTTGCACATGGCTGATGATTGGTGAAAAAAAAGCATTGGGAGGGTGCCAGCGGTGGCTGCGCACTTGAGCTGGTCTGCCGAGTTGAAGGTGATGGCGCACTGGGACCACCTGAGCAGCCGCGTGGCCTCCAGCTTGGGGAGGACTGCATTGACTTCACGAGCAAACTGCTGGAAGATGCGCTGCGAGGCTGGGGCCTGAGCTCCGCCCAAGATGCAGGCGATTCCACGCGGCTCCTGGAAGCCCCCAGCCCCCTCATCTTGATGGTGATCGTCGTTCCTCCTTGGTGGTGGCGGCAGCGGGGGAAGACCAGCGTTGCCTTGAGGACGGTCCTCACGAGGCTGGTCTCTCCAGGCGCCCTCGCGAGGATGATCCTGCCAGCGGTACTCGCGAGGACGGTCGCGCCACTCCTGACGTGAGCCACGGTCGTCCCAGCGTCTGCCACCACGTCCTCCTCCTTGGTCGTAGCCACACTCGCTGCTCAGGGCGTCGACCGAAGCTTCCTTCACGGATGGCTCTGAGCTCTTGGCAGTCACTGGTGTTGTGGGTGTTCAGGTTGTGGACGTCGCAGAATGGCCGACTGTTCTTGGATGACTCGGGCTGATCTCTGCCCCGCTTGGTGTCGGGCTCCGCTGCGTGCACGGCCGCTTCCTTGTACTTCACGTCCTTGGCCTTGGCCTTCTTCTCCTCTGCGCCCGCAGCTGGTAGCTCGATGAGGGAAAGGCCCCCCTCCTCAGCTCTTGCGCACTTGGTCGCCAGGTTGAACAGCTCCTGAGACGTGCATAGCTCTTCGTGGATTGCAAGCTCCTCCTTCATCTTGACGTCACGGACGCCATCGGAGAACGCGGAGATGATGGCCTCGTCCGTGACCTTGGGAATCTTGAGGCGAGTGTTGTTGAAGCACTGGATGTACTTCTGGAAGGTCTCTCCTGGTTGTTGCTTGATGCGGCGCAGGTCGCCCGCGGCCGGCGGGCGGTCACGGGTGCCCTGGAAGTTGGCGATGAAGCGGTCGCGCATCTCATCCCAGGAGGAGATCGAGCCGTGCTACAGGTTCATGAGCCAGGAGCGGGCACCATATTTGAGAGCCATCGGAAACCAGTTCGCCATGACTTTCTAATCGCCATTTGCCGCATCGATGCTCAGCTCGTAGAGCTGCAGGAACTCCGCGGGGTCTGCGGTGCCATCGTAGCGAGGGGCAGATCCGGCTTGAACTTGCCTGACCAAGCTATGCTACGCGGCTCGGGGGTGAAGGCGCGGCAGCCGGCCGTGGTCGCTGGGGCCCGCCACAGAGGTGGGGCTTGGTCTTGATGAGGTCCACGCGCCGCCACCGCAGGTGGCGCGTGGTCTTGACGAGGCAGTGCGGGGATCGCAGGTGCAGCTTCCCGCGGCCGAGGGATTTCTTGGTAGCTCAACTCTTCGCGCGCGGGCACCGGGCATGGTGGATCGCGCCGCGGGGCCGCGCACCTTGGCGCCAAGGCGCGGTCTTGGGGTAGAGGTGGTGGAGGCGCGCCATGAGCCACGTCGCCCGTGGCTGGCGGAGGGGGAGGCAGAGAAAAGGACGGCGCCGGGGAGCCTCCTGCGGTGCGGACGAGCTCGGTGACGCGGTTGAGCCACTCCTCGATGCGCAGGAGCTCGTTCGCTGTGAGGAGCGCGGCCCGCACATCCATGGGAGCGCGGTGTGCATGGGACGAGGAACCGGCCGGGGTCAGCGATGGAGTAGCGGTGCGGCCGTCCTGACGCACCGACGGGTGCAGCGAGGACGCTTGCTGCTCGTTCCCTACCGGGCCGGGAGCGGCGCTGGCGGTAGGAGACGGGGAACGACGAGGTGGCCCGCCGATGGGAGTCGTCTGAGCAACGCGGGCAGTGAGGGCAGCCCGGCACTCAGCTCGAGGTCGGCGAGCGTCCGCCATGGAGACGACGGAGCACGGATCAACGAAAAGGAAGCTACGGCGGACCCCTACCTAGGGCACCAAATGTCGGAGATGGGGTCCCGGCAAAACCCTTAATGTTTGAACTCTAGGGTGCGCACGAAGTTCTTTCCCTCCTACCGATCCATGCCCTAGCTCACTAAGATCTCACGGACAAACTCGACGAACTCGCAACACAGAAAGACATGAGATTTATACTGGTTCGGGCCACCGTTGTGGTGTAATACCCTACTCCAGTGTGTGGTGGTGGATTGCCTCTTGGGCTGATGATGAATTGTACAAGGAGAATAACAGCCTCCTGAGGTTGAGGTGTTCTTGTGCTCTGTGGACTTGTGGATGAGAACTCGATCCGTTTCCCCCTCTTTTCTATGGTGGTGGCTAGCTCTACTTATATAGGCCCTGGTCCTCTCCCCAAATAATGAGCGGGAAGGGAGCCAACAATGGTGGGCAAATTCGAAAGAAGACATCTAGTACAAGCTATCCTAACAAAAGCAGTCTTCGCCTGCTAAAGGCTTTGGTGATGACACTATCTCGGGCTCCACGGTGACCTCTGCCTTGCCGTCTTGCTGGTCTTGGTCTCATTGCACTGATATGGAAACCTTTGCCTGATGCCTCGGTACTCCACGACCACGCCTGCCTCCTTAGCACCAAAGAGGAAACAAGGACGCTGCGTGCGCTGGCGCCCGCTTGGCGCCAGTCGTCATGGCTCACGTCACGAGAGCCTCGTGAGGTTTGCCCCGCCTTGATATCTTCGCTCCTCGCGAGCCTTCCTGGAAAGGTCGCTCCTAAGGAGGTCTTGTGTCGTCGCCCCGCGAGGCTTGGCCCCTCGCGAGGGTCTTGATTGCCTTGTTGATGAAGATGAGCCGTACGGCCCGCTAGCTTAGCCAGGCCGTGGGCCGCAGGCAGGCAAGTCCGGGGACCCCCGTTCCCAGAACGCTGACACACATGTCCAATAGAGGTCTGGCCAACAAGGAACAAAGGTCGAGAGGGCCGCATGGAGAACATGGACGCATGGGGAGGGAGAGAGGGTATGTTTGTGATTGACCATGAGGGGACTATATGGGTGGGAGATTAAGGGAGGTGCATGCGCGATAGAAAGATGCCCCGAGAGAAATCGAGATAGACCATGCACATGTTTGTGATGGAGACTAAGATTAGCTAGTCATTTACATATAGGGGGACATCGTGTGCCTACAATTGAGTGAGAGACCATCATACTTGGCTAGGCATGAGATTGTGTGTGTGTGTGCATGTGAGATGGAGAGAGAACGAGGGAGAGAGATAGAGTTTTGGATGGGTCTATCGAGTGCGAGTGAGATATACATGTGTATGTGTGACCCAGGGAGATGGAGAGTTTGAGAGAGAGAGAGGGAAGAGCTCCAAGATGAGAGAGTGGTGCGTGAGAGAGTTACGGGCAATGAGCCAAGGAATTTGTGTGCGTACGATGAGTGCACCCAAGATATTTTTCTTGGACTAGAGAATCATACATAGTGTGCGAGAGAGACCTATAGATGGAGTATATATGCATGCAAACTAGAAAGCCCCCCCCCCCCACACACACACAAAGAGAGAGACAGAGAGAGAGGGAGAGAGAGATTGAGAGATGGAGAGAGAGGGAGAGGGATCAACAAGGTTTGTGTGTTGGATGTGTGCGACAGAATTGAAGATTGCTGGAGAGAGAGAGTGCAGGAGTCCGAGAGAGGGGGAGGTCGCGTTTTATGCATCAAAGAATAATATAAACCATGTTTCAATATAAACTTGCATTCAAATATTTGAATTGGAGAACATGTTGTCTGCAATCCACACATGAACTGAGATATGCATATATCAAACAAGTTCATTAATTTGACTTTCAACATGTTCATGGAGTACTATAATAATGTACAACATGCTACTCGATTGAGGTGTTCAATTTTGGATTTACTTCACTAGTTTGACCTGGTGAATGAGCTATTTCATTGAATCGAGATATTTCATTTTGGGTTTGATTCCCGTTTTTTAGTGGGTCAACTATTTGTCATATAGTAAATCGTTAGCAACTAGCATATAAAAACACATTACTCCCGAGCATCATCTCTCCATCTAAAAAAGAAGTGGCATGCTAATATTTCAAAATTTGATTCGAATCGACTTGGTAAGGTAGACGTGGATGCTCGTTCTCCGAAAATTTGAATGAACCATTAAACACCCTCTGCTCGGTGGAATTAGCCCGAGCAAATAAATGGGAGACGCGAAATTACCGGCCTATGTGGGACATGCATCAATTGGCCCGTTGTACATCGAGGGTAGTGTCGGTGTCAAAACCGGTGGATCTCGGGTAGGGTGTCCCGAACTGTGTGTCTAGGCGGATGGTAACAGGAGACAAGGGACACGATGTTTTTATCCAGGTTCGGGCCCTCTCGATGGAGGTAAAACCCTACTCCTTCTTGATTAATATTGATGATATGGCTAGTACAAGAGTAGATCTACCACGAGATCAGAGAGGCTAAACCCTAGAAGCTAGCCTATGGTATGATTGTTGTTAGATCCTCACGGACTAAAACCCTCTGGTTTATATAGACACCGGAGGGGGTTAGGGTTACATAGAGTCGGTTACAAATGGGAGGAGATCTACATATCCGTATCGCCAAGCTTGCCTTCCACGCCAAGGAAAGTCCAATCCGGACACGGGATGAAGTCTTCAATCTTGTATCTTCATAGTCCAGGAGTCCGGCCAAAGGTTATAGTCCGGCCATACGGACACCCCCTAATCCAGGACTCCCTCAGTAGCCCCTGAACCAGGCTTCAATGATGATGAGTCCGGCGCGCAGATTGTCTTCGGCATTGCAGGGCTGGTTCCTCCTCCAAATACTTCATAGAAGATTTTGAACACAAGGATAGTGTCCGACTCTGTAAAATAAGTTCCACATACCACCGCAGAGAGAATAATATTTACACAAATCCAATCTGCTGACGTATTTCGCAGCGTGACATCACACCGTGGCCAAGCCTTTATTCGAATCGTTTTTACTGTCCCACCTCATTGTGTTTAGCGAGGCGGTTTCCTTGGCACGTCTTGTCAAAGCAGAGATCGTGTCCCCTTATTCCGGGATTCTCGTCAATACGGGTGTGGGTAACCCAATCATGCCCGTTGGTATATTTCCTCAATCGAAGGCGAGTCCCAAACGGTCACGGGGAGGGCTCTTGGTATTCAACCTCTTTATAAAGAGATCAAGGCTCTGCTCCTTTGTTTCAATCTCAATCGAATCTGCCTCTCGCCTCGAGTCCAACACCCAAAGCTCCAGATTCAGGCGCTTTGAACCTTCGATGATGACCGGCTCCGGCCTTCAAGGCCGGTGTCCGTTACGGAAGAAGGCGTGCCAAAGCTGAGAGATGCCAGGTATCTAACCGGCGAAATCTCGCATAGGCTGCCTGCTCAAGGGCAGGTTATTCCCACTCCCAAGCCTGGTGAGAGCGTGGTGTTCGCGTCTCACTTCATTCGGGGGCTAGGCTTCCCGACGGATCCCTTCAAGAGGGGGCTCATGTTTTATTATGGGCTGGAATTTCACGACTTGGCTCCGGAGTCCATCCTCCACATCTCATCGCTCATCGTCGTCTGCGAGGCCTTCCTCCGCATTACTCCTCACTTCGGATTGTGGCTTAAGACCTTCAAAGTAGAGCCGAATATGATCGAGGGGCAGCACGCGGAGTGCGTAGGCGCTGTTATAAGCAAGAATGCTGACGCTCCATGGCCCGAGGGCTCTTTTCAAGAGGAGTTCAGCTTATGGCAACGAGAGTGGTTTTATATCACAGCTCCCAGGGGCACCAAGTGGGTGGCGCCACCTGCCTTTCGCACGGGTCCCCCACCACAGCTAGCGTCATGGGTCATTAAAGGGTTTAACTGGGGGCCGTCCAAGGACGTGCCCTTGTTGCAGGGCCGCATTCAAGATCTCCTAGAGAGAGACATCAATCTGGTCGCAGTGACGCAGGTCATGTTGATTCGCCGCACCTTGCCCTGCAAACGCCGCCTCCGCCTGTGGGAGTTTAATCCGGAGGGACCACGAAGCTCTCCAACATTTTACGGGCACGACGCCCATGGAGATGTACAAATTGTTCTTCGGATCACAAGCAATGTGTCCGGACTCGACCGAGGACACAGGTCTGAGCTGCAATCGCCCGGATACTCAAGTAAGTAGTCCTATACCCGGACACGCCATCCGTATATTTATCATAAGATTGCCCTTAAAAGAGTTGTCCCTTAAACAGGTGTGGATAGCCAAAGCAAAGCTAATCAGGTGTCCGGCCCCCCTCCCTGAGACCACGCCGAATCCCGTGTTAACCAGGATGCTGGAGGTTGCGCCTTTGGAAGAAGGCGAAGGGGGGAACAAGGAAGCTACCGCCTCCCCGAAGGAGGCTATCAGGAAAGGAGGAATCGAGAATCCCTCCATCCAGGGGAAGAAGAGGACCGCCTCTGAAGATCCGGAGACCATGGTATCAAAGCGGGGGAATAAATCTTCGTCAGAGGGTCCAGCGCCGGGAGATGCCTCGACCGCACTGTGCCCCCAAGGGGATCAGCCCTCAAGCGAGCCAAGTAGAGAGGGGAGTTTTAAAATAAGAGACATCCCTGTTCTATTTCTGAGGAAGATAACCGAATTTTTACCTTGTAGTTCGGATGTCAGCCCTTCTCAGCAGAGCTCATCTTCAGGGTATCTTCGACCGGAGATGATGGAGAGCGGAACGCCTCCCCCTGCCATACCGCTGTGCGAGGCAGGCGACCCTGAGGTGTCGTCACGGAGGGTTTCTCCAAATCCGGCAGGGCCAGAAGACAGTCGTATGCCCCCCCAAAGCCCTCCGTGTCCGGCCTTCGAAAAAGGCCATCGGACGAGTCCAGCACCGTCCGGTGCGCGGTCGGAGGAGCTGAAGGATCTTCTCGGGCGAGCGTCTATCTCAGAAGAACACCGTGTGTTGGTGGGTACGGTGATTGAAAGGATTTCATCTGCGGAGAGCGGGTTGTACGAAGCTGTCAGGAGTTTACTGACAGGCTTTGAGGTATGCGAAATTATGTACCTTTTGACAGTTCCGCATATAAAAGATGCGCCCTATATAGATAGTAGCCCCTGAGACTCGGTGCGTTGTCAAAAATGACGGCGAGCCGAGGATCATAATCCCAGGTATGATATGTCGCTTTTCCTATGTAGGTGGCGAAGTGTCCGGTGGCTAGCCGGACTGATGAATTTGCCGAGCTAAAGCGGCAACTTGACGTGCCAGATGCCGACATCGCGCTTGTCAACAAGCGGCTTGACGAGTCACAAGGTATGTAATTTCTCCGCAGACACCTGGTAAGGGGATTTGATGCTCTTACCTTACAACATGTATGCTTGATGCAGATGGTGCCGCTGCCGTGGAGAACCTTCAAGCGGAACTCGCCCGAGCCAAGGAGCAGGCCAGGAAAAGTGATGCGGCTGCCTTAAAGGCGGTTGAAGAGCTGAAAGCCGAACAGGCTGCTCACTGCCGAAGCAAGAAGGAAATGGCCGAGATGGCTGTAAAATTGAAGGATGCTGCCGACCGCTGCAAGCTTCTAGAAAAAGAAGATCAGCGGAATGTATGAAGGGCAAGAAGGCCACTACCGAGGCCAAGGATGCTCGCTCTGCGATGAGAGCTATGAAGGAGGAGCTACGTCAGGCCGGAGATATCGCGGCTGGAAAGCCCTTTATGCTGCGGATGAAGTTCAGAGATCCTAAATATGCTCCCTTGGACCGGCAGTGGAGTGCGGCAGACCCATATCTGGACTTGGCGGTGAGTGCTGCGGACACGGCCGAACACTTCCGGGATCAAAAGGATCACGAAGTGGAAAAGCATTTTTCGTCGCAGTTCCACAATCCAGAGCGCCCACTTCCATTAACCGATCATTTGGCCGCGTGGGCGGAGATGAATAGGTTATCCGGACTCGCCATGAAGTATGTCGTGAGTCATCTGTGGCCGGAAAGGCCCGAGCCGAAGAGTTATTTTAGCTTGGTGCAGCAGTTCCTTGGTGCGGTGCCGCATATCAATGCAATGAAGAGGTCAGCGTGCATAGAGGGTGCATGGATGGCTCTTGCCCGTGTCAAGACATACTGGGCGGAGATGAAGGCCACCGCTGTTGCATCCCAAGATTCGGACGAGAGCCGAGTACCTGCCGAGCACTATTTTCAGGAAGTCCTGCAGGGCGCTCGTTTAATAGAGACGCAGTGCTCAAAGGATATTATGTTCGAATAACATGTATTATTGTAAAACAATGTTTCGAGGGAATATAAAAGCTTTTTATACTTGTGCCTTCAAGAATAAAAATACCTCCTGTTCGGCCGTTAATGTATATTTATATATAACCCGAAAGATGGCGTTAAATCGGCTTCAGCACGCATATAATGCGGGGTGTTGCATGCGCATTTTCACACTTGATCCAACGTCTTGGTCCTATAAAGGAGGTGATAGCGCAGTTGAACTAGGCAACCGGACTATAATGCTTTATCACTTTCACTTAGCCATAGGAGTTTGACGGTGGGGCTACTATATAGCCCCTAGGGGCACTGGCGCTCACCCGAATTGGCGGCGTGTGTACTGGCCGGGAAATGGCCCTTCGTTAATGCGGAGGAATCCTAAAGATTCCGGCGGGTCATCGAGTGGTTGATGAGTCTCACGCTATATCATGACAGTCAGTTTTCGGCTTTCGCTACTGAGGTGCTCGCCTGGCCGAACCGGGGCACAATCGCAGTAGTTATCCTGGTGCCGCCTTAGCCGATAGAGCGGAACGTAAGGCAACAAAACACAGGAGCCGGGCAAACCCAACATTTGACCAAAGCATGATTCGGAGCTGATGCATATAAGGCCAAACTCGCGACGCCGAACACTCCCTAAGGTATTCCGTCTTTATGAAAACGGGCTGAACAACGCCCTTGGTAATGAGCCCCTGGTGTCCAGGTACGCGCAAAGTTCTGACGTGGCCACATGCCAAGACGCCATCCTCCTCCTCGGTTATATCACGAAACCGGGGGATGTGTCTCAACAAGAGACAGTAAAAAAGGTTTACGCAGGGTCTTAATCTAAAAAGAATCCTTGGAACGGGTCCCTACTGCACGTCTGCGCCTGTGTCTTCGTTGTGCCGTATCACGGGCCAGGTGTATACCGGTGTTCATCTGTAAAAGAGAGGAACTTAGTTGAAAAATATCGTTTGAAAATATACGTTATATTAAATAAACAAAGTATGATTCAAAAAATGAATAAAATTGAGCTTTATCGTCTCTTGTTGTACATGCGCGGAGCCCTTATGCGGGGTATGCGGCTAGTAAGCCCTTGTATGTTTACACCGGACTCGTCTAGCCATGTGCGGGGTCTGAACGACCTGTTTAGGTGCTTTGATCAGTGAAGCCGGTTTAGTGTGTGGCAGTCATGGCAGCCGCACAATCTTCCACGCTCGAGGAACAATCGAAATTTCCCTTTAATGAGATGATGCCTCGCGGACCATGCATTTTAAGTATAAGGGATGCATAATTCGGTATTGCATTAAAGCGGGCGAAAGCTTTGCGTCCCAGGAGTGCTTGATGTTGGAAATAAGCCGTAGAGGCAATAATAAATTAGTTATTATTATATTTCCTTGTTCATGATAATCGTTTATTATCCATGCTATAATTGTATTGATAGGAAACTCAGATACATGTGTGGGTACATAGACAACACCATGTCCCTAGTAAGCCTCTAGTTGACTAGCTCGTTGATCAATAGATGGTTACGGTTTCCTGACCATGGACATTGGATGTCGTTGATAACGGGATCACATCATTAGGAGAATGATGTGATGGACAAGACCCAATCCTAAGCCTAGCACAAAGATCGTGTAGTTCGTATGCTAAAACTTTTCTAATGTTAAGTATCATTTCCTTAGACCATGAGATTGTGCATCTCCCGGATGCCGTAGAAATGCTTTGGGTGTACCAAACGTCACAACGTAACTGGGTGGCTATAAAGGTGCACTACGGGTATCTCCGAAAGTGTCAGTTGGGTTGGCACGAATCAAGACTGGGATTTGTCACTCCGTGTGACAGAGAGGTATCTCTGGGCCCACTCGGTAGGACATCATCATAATGTGCACAATGTGACCAAGGGGTTGATCACGGGATGATGTGTTACGGAACGAGTAAAGAGACTTGCCGGTAACGAGATTGAACAAGGTATCGGCATACCGACGATCGAATCTCGGGCAAGTACAATACCGCCGGACAAAGGGAATTGCATACGGGATTGCTTGAATCCTTGACATCGTGGTTCATCCGATGAGATCATTGTGGAACATGTGGGAGCCAACATGGGTATCCAGATCCCGCTGTTGGTTATTGACCGGAGAACGTCTCGGTCATGTCTGCATGGTTCCCGAACCCGTAGGGTCTACACACTTAAGGTTCTGCACGCTGGAGTTGTTATGGGAAATAGTGTGTGGTTATCGGTTGTTGTTCAAGTCCGGATGAGATCCTGGACATGACGAGGAGCTCCGGAATGGTCCTGAGGTGAAGATCGATATATTGGACGAAGGGTATTGGAGTCCGGAATTGTTCCGGGGGTACCAGGTGATGACCAGCGTGTCCGAAAGGGGTTTCGGAGGCCCCGGCAAGCTTTGGGGGGCCTTATGGGCCAAGGGGAGAGGGCACATCAGCCCACTAAAGTGCTGAGCGCCCCTCCCACCCCATCTCATGTAACCTGGAGAGGTGGGGGCGCCACCCCTAGGGCAGCCACCCCTCCCGGCTTTGGGGGCAAGTTTCCTAGGGGGTGGGGGCGCCAAAACCCATCTAGGTTTTCCCCTATGGCAGCCGCCCCTCCCCTAGGGAACCCTAGGGAGCCTCCCCCTCCTCCCTTCCCCCTATATATAGTGAGAGAGAGAGAGCAGCAGCGCCTTCCCCTGGCGCAGCCCTCTCCCTCCTCCAACACCTCCTCCTACTCCGTAGTGCTTGGCGAAGCCCTGTCGGAGAACCACGAGCTCCATCACCACCATGCTGTCGTGCTGTCGGAGTTGTCCCTCAACTTATCCTCTCCCCTTGCTGGATCAAGAAGGAGGAGACGTCCCCGGGCTGTACGTGTGTTGAACGCGGAGGCACCGTTGTTCGGTGCTTAGATTGGAATCAACCGCAATCTAAATCGCTGCGAGTGCGACTCCTTCCTCCGCGTTCTTGTAACGCTTCCGCTTAGCGATCTTGAAGGGTATGAAGATGCTCATCCTCTCCCTCTCTTGTTGCTATAATCTCCATAGATTGATCTTGGTGATGCGTAGAAAATTTTGAATTTCTGCTACGTTCCCTAACAGTGGCATCATGAGCTAGGTCTATGCGTAGTTTCTATGCACGAGTAGAACACAAAGTAGTTGTGGGCGTTGATTTTGTTCAATATGCTTACCAATACTAGTCCAATCTTGTTCCAACGGCATTGTGGGATTAAGCGGCCCGGACCGACCTTACACGTACACTTACGTGAGACAGGTTCCACCGACTGACATGCACTTGTTGCATAAGGTGGCTAGCGGGTGCCAGTCTCTCCCACTTTAGTCGGATCGGATTCGATGAAAAGAGTCCTTATGAAGGGTAAATAGCAATTGACATATCGCGTTGTGGTTTTTGTGTAGGTAAGAAACGTTCTTGCTAGAAACCCATAGCAGCCACGTAAAACATGCAAACAACAATTAGAGGACGTCTAACTTGTTTTTGCAGGGTATGCTATGTGATGTGATATGGCCAAAAGAATGTGATGAATGATATGTGATGTATGAGATTGATCATGTTCTTGTAATAGGAATCACGACTTGCATGTCGATGAGTATGACAACCGGCAGGAGCCATAGGAGTTGTCTTAATTTATTGTATGACCTGCGTGTCAATGAACAACGCCATGTAATTACTTTACTTTATTGTTAAACCGTTAGCCATAGTAGTAGAAGTAATAGTTGGCGAGACAACTTCATGGAGACACGATGATGGAGATCATGGTGTCTTGCCGGTGACAATGATGATCATGGAGCCCCGAAGATGGAGATCCAAAGGAGCAAAAATGATATTGGCCATATCATGTCAATTTTTGATTGCATGTGTTGTTTATCATGTTTATGCATCTTATTTGCTTAGAACGACGGTAGTAAATAAGATGATCCCTCATTAAAATTTCAAGAAAGTGTTCCCCCTAACTGTGCACCATTGTGAAAGTTCGTTGTTTCGAAGCACCACGTGATGATCAGGTGTGATAGATTCTAACGTTCACATACAACGGGTGTAAGCCAGATTTACACACGCGAAACACTTAGGTTGACTTGACGAGCCTAGCATGTACAGACATGGCCTCGGAACACAGGAGACCGAAAGGTCGAGCATGAATCGTATGGTAGATACGATCAACATGAAGATGTTCACCGATGATGACTAGTCGGTCTCACGTGATGATCGGACACGGCCTAGTTGACTCGGATCATGTAATCACTTAGATGACTAGAGGGATGTCCATCTGAGTGGGAGTTCATAAGATGAACTTAATTATCCTGAACATAGTCAAAAGGTCTTTGCAAATTATGTCGTAAGCTCGCGCTTTAGTTCTACTGTTTTAAATATGTTCCTAGAGAATATTTAGTTGAAAGTTGATAGTAGCAATTATGCGGACTAGGTCCGTAAAATGAGGATTGTCCTCGTTGCTTCGTAGAAGGCTTATGTCCTTAATGCACCGCTCGGTGTGCTGAACCTCGAACGTCGTCTGTGGATGTTGCGAACATCTGACATACACGTTTTGATAACTACGTGATAGTTCAGTAATGTTAAATGGTTTAGAGTTGAGGCACCAAAGACGATTTTGAAACGTCGCGGAACATATGAGATGTTTCGAGGGCTGAAATTGGGATTTCAGGCTCGTGCCCACGTCAAGAGGTATAAGACCTCCGACGATTTTCTTAGCCTGCAAACTAAGGGAGAAAAGCTCAATCATTGAGCTTGTACTTAGATTGTCTGGGTACAACAATCACTTGAATCGAGTGGGAGTTAATCTTCCAGATGAGATAGTGATGTTTCTCCAAAGTCATTGCCACCAAGCTACTAGACCTTCGTGATGAACTATAACATATCAGAGATAGATATGATGATCGTTGAAGTATTCGCGATGTTTGACACCGCGAAAGTAGAAATCAAGAAGGAGCATCAATTGTTGATGGTTAGTGAAACCACTAGTTTCAAGAAGGGCAAGGGCAAGAAGGAATACTTCATGAAACGGCAAATCAGTTGTTGCTCCAGTGAAGAAACCCAAAGTTGAACCCAAACCTGAGACTAAGTGCTTCTGTGATGAGAGGAACGGACACTGAAGCAGAACCACCCTAGATACTTGGTAGATAAGAAGGCAGGCAAGGTCGACGGAAGTATATTGGATATACATTATGTTAATGTGTACTTTACTAGTACTCCTAGTAGCACCAGGGTATTAGATACCGCTTCGGTTGCTAAGTGCTAGTAACTCGAAAATAAAAGCTACGGAATAAAAGGAGACTAGCTAAAGGTGAGCAGACGATATGTGTTGGAAGTGTTTCCAAGGTTGATATGATCAAGCATCGCACGCTCCCTCTACCTTCGAGATTGGTGTTAAACCTAAATAATTGTTATTTGGTGTTTGCGTTGAGCATAGACATGATTGGATTATGTCTATCGCAATACAGTTATTCATTTAAGGAGAATAATGGTCACTCTGTTTATTTGAATAATACCTTCAATGGTCTTGCACCTATAATGAATGGTTTATTGAATCTCGATCGTAGTGATACACATGTTCACGCCAAAAGATATAAGATAGTAATGATAGTACCACCTACTTGTGGCACTGCCATGTAAGTCATATTGGTATAAAATGCATGAAGAAGCTCCATGTTGATGGATCTTTGGACTCACTCATTTTGAAAAGTTTGAGACATGCGAACCATGTCTATTGGTGTATATGCATGAAGAAACACTACTAGGGAAAAGGCTAGCAGCAGCGCGGGTTTTAGGTGTATCAGTAGCGCGGGGTGGGGCGCTACTAATAAGGCGCTACAGCTAACATATAGCGATGGCAGCGTTGTCACCGTTGCTACTCCTACACAAGTGTAGCAGCAGCGATTCTTTGAAGCACGCTCGCTAGTAGCTCTAGCGCCCTTTGCAGCAACGCACTCATCGCTATAAGCGGCGCCTTTGCTAACTTCTATACACTCGCCATCGCTAATTTAATGTGTTTTTATTTTTTGGGCATATTTGTTTTGTATTTAAACAGGCTTTATAGAAGAATCTTTAGCACATAGAAATGTCATCATGATACACATACAAATGCCTGCGAGACCACGAATATAATCATAGCATATACATACAAATAGTCTCATCATAATCATCATCCAACACAAAGTGGTCTCTCGTCATCATCTCGGAAATAGCGATACAAGTCCTTGATTACTTGCAAATACATCGTCATCCATCTAAACAATGGTATACGCGAGAAGAGCTATCACTTTGAGTACATGAGTTCGTATCCCTCTCTCGCATTAGCGTGAACCTAGACTAACTACTGCCTGTCGCTTGGAAACCGGAAACCGGCAACACCTGGTCCTGACACTCCGGCCACTCATCATATATATACTCCAGGCGTAGCACTTCTTCGCCATCGATGATCTATGCACCTGCATCGTCACATGAGTCGATGATATGCAACATATATAGTTGAGCAACAGAAAGAGACAGACTTGACAAAAATAGAAACAACATATCATAAGCATAAATAACAAAGTTCATCGTACCCAAAATGCCCTAACTAGAGTGATCTTCGCTAGTCGAGGAGGAGGACGGTTTAATTACATCACAAATAAAGTTTCACTGCACATAACTCAAAGTTTTGTCATACGGAAAGTATGGACTAAACAGACACATTGTCATATATCGACAATCACTCCAACATGTCGTGCCATCCATCGAGGTCAGGGAGATAGTCCCCAAGCTTAGTGAAAGGCTTCATGTCGAGACGCTGAGAGGCTATCCATGTTCGGACGTCTTCTCGCAACATTTGTCCTTCTCCGTACAACATCCCTGTTTTTCCGACGACCTCTTTCATGATGATTTGGGCAAGTTCGCGCTGGATGTTATAGAACTCAGCTCGAAGTCGATGATCCTCGATATCTCCTATGTCCTTTTCCCATTGCAGAATATGGGCATCGCCAGATCTAGGTGCCATGTGGAGGTTCTGGTGATCCCATCTGTACTCCAGCATGTGGTGTAGGACATAGAATCCATCATTAAGAGAATCGTTCGATTCTTTGGATGCAGCAGGTTGGTCTTATGGCTGAAGGCGGCCTGCCGCCCTTCTCTTCTTGTCCCTAACCTCTCCACCCCTTGCTTGGTAGTAAAACATAGCACTGTCGAGAACATCTTTGATGTGGGTGTAATCCTTTTGTGAATGTTCTTGACGAGTCCAAGTAAAGAGCGTGGGAGAATCGGGGTAGAGGATGATGAGGATGGCGCCGCCCGCTGCATAAAATAAGTACACCTCAAATTAATGAGCCTCCACCGTGCAAATGAATTATTGAAATCGAAGGAAGGATAGCAGCGCGGATGACTTACGCGGGATGATAAGGCACGAGAATCGCCTCCTTGTCCTTATTGGCGAGCATGAAACAGACGATGTAATCCCTCGCGTATTCACGCTGCTCTGCACAGACTCCCAAGAAGCTCTCGTGCATGTAGTACGGGTCAGCGACACAGATATGACGTTTCTGCTCAACCCCAATGATGTAGTTCATGTGCAAGGCATAAAGGCAGACAAACGTAAAATCCAGCTTCTTCACGTGAAACATGTCGAATATGTAATCGAATCAGAGGAAGAACTTATCCGCAGGGAAGCTGTCGATGTACGACATTTGCCGCGGAACGTTAACCACGTAGACTAGGTATCTTGGATCTTTCGAGGCAATGAGGCATTTCTCTACCCGCAACACATCGTCATGAAGTCTCCTTAGATCGCCGAATCTGGCCCGTAGCGCTGTTGCAGGTAGGATTGGTTGACCGGGGATATGCCATTTATCCGCATCGGGGATATCTATACGGTCCTGAAGCCGAGGCTGCTGAGGCGGCTGGATCATAGAATCAGCTTTTTTGCCTTTCCTCGCTCTCTTCCTAGACTTATTTACTACCGGAAGGTCATCAATAATACGTTGAGACGGTAATTCAGGACCGACTCATGACGCTCAAACCCTGAGGAGGCGCTAGTATAGACATACTGTTCAGCGCCATCGTCATCCTCATCCTCATCCATGGCGACGTCATCAGCGAGTAATGGAGGCTCCTCCTTACCCCGTCCGCTATCACCCAACCCGACACCCGACGCTAATTGGGTAGGTGGGGTGTTGATGTTCATACCTTGCTGAAGCTGCGTGCTCGTGGGTGTGCTCTGGCACGCCTCGAGACGAAGCGCGACTCTTTGGCCACAACAGGACCCACCCATTGCAACAATCACCAAGCCGCGCGGTGTCTCCTCGTCATCCACTAGTAGTGTTGGAGGAGGCAAATTCTCGTGGCCCGGTTCGACATCGCCATGGAAACCTTGAAAGGCGTTCGGGATCGGCCGTGTGGAACAATGGTTCCTTCGGCTTCATTATCGTCGCCTTCCCTACGGCCACCTTCTGGTCACCGATGGTGTACAATATGGTGCACGGGGTTTCGTCGGCCTGCAAAGAAAAGTCTGCAACGTGAGACATCCGAAAGGCAACGAAAACGGGAGATTATACATTTATATTAAAGGGGGCGGTGTAGCGAGATACGTGAGAGGCGTCGAGCTCAGCCAAAAGGCGAAGCACCGCCGAAACACGTCCGGTCACGCAGGCAGTCTGATGGCGGTCTTGAGGGCAGGTGCTCCCAAGAAGTCAGCAAGGGGAAAGTCCTCTGCATTTTTTTCTGGTTTTTTCCTTGTCCAAGTGATAACGCCCGTCACCAAGGAAGTAGACAAATCTGCAACTACCTGTTTTGCGGCAGCTACCGCTGTTGCGACTGTCTGAGATGATTTCTTCTCAACTGCAATCTAAACCTTCCTGTCGATGTTTTCTTCAGTTAACCTCCGTCTTTCCTTTCTCTCCTCCGTGGTCTCACGGTAGTACTTCTTCCACGTGGCACCGTCTCCAACACCGTGCACGCGTCCATACGACGGTAGAGTATCCACCGGTTGTCGTTTCAATATGTTCAACGCCCGGTTGAATGGAGTGTCCCACTTGGGCCTCGCCAATGCCTCAGACGGCGAGTCGCTTTCGGCCACAATCCGGTGCTGCTCTCTCTGCAAAAGGCACAAGGATCGTTTACAAATATGACTAACGTGTGTAGTCGAATTGATCAGAAACTAAAATTACCAGCAGTCTCATGAACTCCGTAATGACCGGTGTTGTCTCGCACTGGGTCCCAATGGTGCTGGGCCCTCAGGACGTCACGCTCCCGCGGGACGGTGAAATCCGCCAAAGTGCAGGATGCCCAGACTTCGCGGCTTCCGCGTCCTCCTTGGCCCATTTGGACCTCTTTCCGCCGTAACCACGTCTTCCGAGGTGGTGGCTCCCAATGTTCCTCTTTTGAAGCCCCTTCATGAACTTAGACTTTTTTGGCAGCTTGACCTCGCAAGCCTCCTTGAATATTTGAAACTGCTCTTCCGTGATTGTCGGATTATCCTTTACAATCTCGGAGTAGGGTTCCCCGTCGTTGATCTTTGCTTTCACTCGATTTTTCCAGGCGGCCAACGCGTCGATAACTTGGTCATGGAGTGTTTGTTTATCTTCTTCATTGCCGGGTCCTCGTCTGGATCTTCATAATCCTTCTCATTCGGGCCCGGGAACAAGAATATCTGGTGAAACTTCTTTAGGAGGGAGCTCCTCATATTTTCTATCTTCTGTAGTTTCTCATCATTGATGGTGGCGGTTGTCCGTACGATGCAGCCAATTTGATTGTCGTAGCACGCGCGCGCTTCCTCGGGCGCCTTTGGCTCAAAATTGCCATCGTCCACCTCCGTGACCACCAGTCTAGTAGTCCTGAGTTTGTTAGGAACCCGTTGCCTCTTTGCTTTCGGTTCTACACCGGCTCCGCTCCCCGAGGCAGCAATGGTCTCAGCGCCGGTCTCGATGTCGGTCTGAATCTCAGCGCCGGTCTCGATCTCAAGACCGGTCTGCGTGTCGGTCTCGATCCCGATGCCACGGTGGGCCCAACAACAACATCGGTTGATTGTCGGTAAGGCTAAAATATTAAATGCCGCCAGTAGTCGTCGTCATAATCACCGTAACCCTGTCCTTCATCGTTGCTAGCCATGTTTCCTATGATTAAATCTAGTCAATTAATTCTAGACCTAATAAAATGAATAATGACATAAAAAGGACTATTGTTTTGATGGAATGTTGACTCCTTCCTGGTGCGGCAACTGCCGGGCACTCGATATGTCCTAGTTTGTATCACAAGTCATGCCGAAATTCATGGAAAATTTCGGCATGACCTTTGCTAAAAAGTGGACAAATCGAGAACCTAAAATTTGCCGGAACAGAAATGAATCAACATTCCGGCAAAACATAGGTCACTCAAAGATCATTCCCTCGAAACAACAAAGCCACTTGGGCACAATCGAACAACTTCAATGAAAAGATATAACATGAGCAAACACTATTGAGGAATTTGCATATAACATGGCCACTTGAATGAAAAGATATAATCAACAATAATGGAATATGCAAATGAACATCAATGACATATAGCTACTGCTACTGTTTGACCAAGTTTTTGAAAAGAAAAACAATTCTGTTTTTTGTTTATAGCTAAATGCCATAGCTTCTGTTTTTATTTATAGTTAAATACTTTTGTTTTTGTCTAAAGCTAAAAGTATTTATAGCTACTGCTATTCTTTTTGACCAATTTTTTGAAAAGAAAAACAATTCTGTTTTTTGTTTATAGCTAAATGCCATAGCTACTATTTTTTATTTATAGCTAAATACTTTTGTTTTTTGTCTAAAGCTAAAAGTCTAGGAACTACATTTTCTCTAACCCTTTTGACCTCACCAGAATTTCCACAGCAAGACCTTAGTACCTACACCCAATTTCTTCAAAAATATTCAGGTCCATAGTCCAAATAATTCAAATTTCATTTGAATGAAATTTGGAACAAATTCAGGTCCATAGTCAAAATATTTTTTTATAGCTAAGTGTTTTTTGTTTATACCCTCTGTTAATTTAAATCTAAATGCTACTATTATTTATATACCCTCTATTAGTTTAAAGCTAAATGGAATTACTGTTTAGGAATTTTCATAAAAATTGCCCTAGCTAATTTCCTAAAAAATTGCAAATCATTTTTCCTAAATGCTATAAAATGCCTCTTGCCCTAAAAATCTAGGGTTCATATGAACACCTAGGGTTCATATGAACATCAACACAAGATCAACACATATATATAATTGCCCTAGCAGAGAGAAATATGAGGGTAGGGACAGAGAGGCATAGCTCACTGGCCGGGCGGCGAGGGCGGCTCGCCTGGGCAACAAGCGGTGAGGTCGAGGGCGGCGGCGGCGAGCTCGAGGGAGGCGACGGTGAGGTCGACGACGACGGCCTCGGGCGGCCGTGAGGTCGAGGGGCGGCCTCGGTGGCGGCGCCGTGGTCGGCTGCGGCGGGCGGCGGTGTGTGGTCGGCTGCTCGGGCGGCGTGCGGTGATCAAGACAAAGAAGGCAACGGCGACGATGGAGCAGTTGGGGGACAGGGGGGAGTAGAGAGGGGGGGGGGAAGGACTTAGCGATATTTTGAGCCAGGGCCGCCGGGATTTGAGTCAAACTAGCGGCGGTAGCGTTTCTTTGAAAGCAGCTATAGCTAAGATAGCTATAAGCGTGTTCCGGAAACGCTATGCCTAACCCTTTCTGTTTTCTTTTTCTTTTCTTTTGTTTTCTTTACATTTTCTTTTTTTCATTTCTCCTTTTTCTATTTCTTTCATTTTCATTTACTTTTCTACTTATTTTTCTATTTATTTTCTTTTACATAGCAGTAGCGCTGTAAAGAAGAAACGCGCTGCTACAATGTTTTTAGAAGTAGTGTGCTTCTGGGAGAAGTGCTGCTACTATTCCTAGCCTACCGGCACTAGTGAGAGAATTTTAGTAGTAGCGCTTTTCTGTGAAGATGCGCTACTGCTAAAATAATGATTGTAGCGTGGTTTTGCAACAAGCGCTACTACTAAGTAGCGCTAGCGCCGAGTTTTGACCAACGCTACTGCTATACCTCTGTGTATAGCGTTTTCCCTAGTAGTGAAACTCCATGCAAATGGACCGTTTGGACTCACTTGATTTTGAATCACTTGAGACATGCAAATCATACCACATGGGCAAGATGACTGAAAGCCTCGTTTTCAGTAAAATGGGACAAGAAAGCAACTTGTTGGAAGTAATACATTTTGATGTGTGCAGTCCAATGAGTGCTGAGGCACACAGTGGATATCGTTATGTTCTTACTTCACAGATGATTTGAGTAGATGCTGAGTATATTTACTTGATGAAACACAAGTCTGAACTATTGAAAGGTTCAAGTAATTTCAGAGTGAAGTTGAAGATCATCGTGACAAGAGGATAAAATGTCTATGATATGATCATAGAGATGAGTATCTGAGTTACGAGTTTGGCACACAATTAAGACATTGTGGAAATTGTTTCACAACTAATACCGCCTGGAACACCATAGTTTGACGGTGTGTCCGAGCATCACAACTACACCCTATTGGATATGGTGCATACCATGATGTCTTTTATCGAATTACCACTATCGTTCATGGGTTAGGCGTTAGAGACAACCACACTCACTTTAATAGGACACCACGTAATTCCGTTGAGACGACACCGTTTGAACTATGGTTTGAAGAAACCTAAGTTGTCGTTTCTTAAAAGTTTGGGGTTGCGACGCTTATGTGGAAAAGTTTCAGGTTGATAAGCTCGAACCCAAAGCGGATAAAATGCATCTTCATAGGACACCCAAAACAGTTGGGTATACCTCCTAATTCAGATCCGAAAGCAATAGGGATTGTTTCTTGAATCGGGTCCTTTCTCGAGGAAAAGTTTGTCTCGGAAAGTTGAGTGGGAGGATGGTGGAGACTTGATGAGGTTATTGAACCGTCACTTCAACTAGTGTGTAGCAGGGCACAGGAAGTTGATCCTATGGCGCCTACACCAATTGAAGTAGAAGCTTATGATAGTGATCATGAAACTTCAGATCAAGTCACTACCAAACCTCGTAGGTCGACAAGGATGCGTACTACTTCAGAGTGGTACGGTAATCCTGTCTTGGAGGTCATGTTGCTATACAACAATGAACCTACGAGCTATGGAGAAGCGATGGTGGGCCCGGATTCCGACAAATGGCTCGAGGCCATAAAACCCGAGAGAGGAGCCATGTATGAAAACAAAGTGTAGACTTTGGCAAAACTACTTGATGGTCATAAGGCTATTGGGTACAGATGGATTTTAAAAGGAAGACGGACAATGATGGTAAGTATCACCATTAAGAAAGCTTGACTTGTCGTTAGGATGTTTCCCGACAAGTTCAAGGAGTTGACTACGGTGAGGCTTTCTAACTCGTAGCGATGCTAAGAGTCTGTTGGAATTATATTAGCAATTACTACATGATTTATGAAATCTTGCAGATAGGATGTCAAAAACATTGTTTCCTCGACGATATCCTTGAGGAAAGGTTGTATGTGACACAACCAGAAGGTTTTGTCAATCCTGAAAGACGCTAACAAGTATGCAAAGCTCCAGCAATCCTTCTAAGGACTGGAGTAAGCATCTCGGAGTTGGAATGTACGCTTTGATGAGATGATCAAAGATTTTTGGTTTATACAAAGTTTATGAGAAACTTGTATTTCCAAAGAAGTGAGTGGGAGCACTATAGAATTTCTGATGAGTATATGTTGTTGACATATTGTTGATCAGAAATGATGTAGAATTTCTGGAAAGCATATATGGTTATTTGAAAATTGTTTTTCAATAGGAAAACCCCGATTAAGCTACTTGAACATTGAGCATCAAGATCTATGAGGATAGATCAAAAACGCTAAATGGTACTTTGAAATGAGCACATACCTTGACATGATCTTGAAGGTGTTCAAGATGGATCAGTCAAAGAAAGAGTTCTTGCCTGAGTTGTAAGGTATGATGTTAAGAGTTAAAGCTCGACCACAGCAGAGAGAGAAAGGACGAAGGTCGTACCCTATGCTTCAGACGTAGGCTCTATAGTATGCTATGCTGTGTACCGCACCGGAAGTGTGCCTTGCCATGAGTCAGTCAAGGGGTACAAGAATGATCCAGGAATGGATCATTGGATAGCGGTCAAAATTGTCCTTGGAGTAAATAAGGACATGTTTCTCGATTATGGAGGTGATAAAGAGTTCGGCGTAAAGGGTTACGTCGATGCAAGCATTAACACCTATCCGAATGACTCTGAGTAGCAAACCGGATACGTATAGTGGAGCAACCATTTGGAATAGCTCCAATAGTTTAGTGACACTAGTAAACTCTTTGGATGTTGGTCACATGGCGATGTGACCTGTGAGTGTTAATCACATGGGGATGTGAACTAGATTATTGACTCTAGTGCAAGTGGGAGACTGTTGGAAATATGCCCTAGAGGCAATAATAAATTAGTTATTATTATTATATTTCCTTGTTCATGATAATCGTTTATTATCCATGCTATATTTGTATTGATAGGAAACTCAGATACATGTGTGGGTACATAGACAACACCATGTCCCTAGTAAGCCTCTAGTTGACTAGCTCGTTGATCAATAGATGGTTACAGCTTTCGACCATGGTCATTGGATGTCGTTGATAACAGGATCACATCATTAGGAGAATGATGTGATGGACAAGACCCAATCCTAAGACTAGCACAAAGATCGTGTAGTTCGTATGCTAAAGCTTTTCTAATGTTAAGTATCATTTCCTTAGAACATGAGATTGTGCAACTCCCGGATACCGTAGGAATGCTTTGGGTGTACCAAACGTCACAACGTAACTGGGTGGCTATAAAGGTGCACTACGGGTATCTCCGAAAGTGTCTGTTGGGTTGGCACGAATCGAGTCTGGGATTTGTCACTCCGTGTGACGGAGAGGTATCTCTGGGCCCACTCGGTAGGACATCATCATAATGTGCACAATGTGACCAAGGGGTTGATCACGGGATGATGTGTTACGGAACGAGTAAAGAGACTTGCCGGTAACGAGATTGAACAAGGTATCGGCATACCGACGATCGAATCTCGGGCAAGTACAATACCGCTGGACAAAGGGAATTGCATACGGGATTGCTTGAATCCTTGACATCGTGGTTCATCCGATGAGATCATCGTGGAACATGTGGGAGCCAACATGGGTATCCAGATCCCGCTATTGGTTATTGACCGGAGAATGTCTCGGTCATGTCTGCATGGTTCCAGAACCCGTAGGGTCTACACACTTAAGGTTCGGTGACACTAGAGTTGTTATGGGAAATAGTATGTGGTTACCGAAGGTTGTTCAGAGTCCCGGATGAGATCCCGGACATGACGAGGAGCTCCGGAATGGTCCGGAGGTGAAGATCGGTATATAGGACGAAGGGTATTGTAGTCCGGAATTGTTCCGGGGGTACCAGGTGATGACCAGCGTGTCCGAAAGGGGGTTTCTGGAGGCCCGACAAGCTTTAGGGGGCCTTATGGGCCAAGGGGAGAGGGCACATCAGCCCACTAAGGGGCTGAGCGCCCCTCCCACCCCATCTCACGTAACCTGGAGAGGTGGGGGCGCCATCCCTAGGGCAGCCACCCCTCCCGGCTTGGTGGGCAAGTTTCCTAGGGGGTGGGGGCGCCAAAACCCATCTAGGGTTTCCCCTATGGCAGCCGCCCCTCCCCTAGGGAACCCTAGGGCACCTCCCCCTCCTCCCTTCCCCCTATATATAGTGAGAGAGAGAGAGAGGGCAGCCGCACCCTTCCCCTGGCGCAGCCCTCTCCCTCCTCCAACACCTCCTTCTCCTCCGTGAGTGCTTGGCGAAGCCCTACCGAGAACCACGAGCTCCATCCCCACCATGCCGTCGTGCTGTCGGAGTTGTCCCTCAACTTCTCCTCTCCCCTTGCTGGATCAAGAAGGAGGAGACGTCCCCGGGTTGTACGTGTGTTGAACGCGGAGGCACCGTTGTTCGGTGCTCAGATCGGAATCAACCGCGATCTGAATCGCTGCGAGTGCGACTCCTTCATCCGCGTTCTTGTAACGCTTCCGCTTAGGAATTTTCAAGGGTATGAAGATGCTCATCCTCTCCCTCTCTTGTTGATGTAATCTCCATAGATTGATCTTGGTGATGCGTAGAAAATTTTGAATTTATGCTACGTTCCCCAACACTTGATAGCTACTTGTGAATGGGGCGATGTGGAAGGTTAGCTTTTTGCGGCGGAAGTTGTCGGGGGAGCCGAACATAACTTCTAGCAGGAGAGAGCCCGTACAATGGGCATCTGGGCCTGGCGTTACACCTTGAAAGGAAGTGTTGCTATGGCGAATTTTTGTTGGGTCTATCCCCATTTTGCGGATTGCGTCCTGATATAGAAGGTTTAGATCACTGCTGTCGTCCATTAGGACTTGTGTAAATTGGAGTCCGTCAATTATCGGATCTAATATCAAGGCAGTCCAGCCTGCGTTCCGGATACTTCTAGAGTAATCTTGATGGTCAAAGGTGATTGGTTTTAACAACCAGTGGTGGGACTCCTCTGGGATAGGCCGTATGGCGCGTATCTCTATAGGCGCCACCCTGTTTTTCCCTTTTGTCACGTGAAGTGAGTTTACTGTTTTGACTTCTTGTGGGAAATTCTTTTGTTTTCCGGTGCTCTGCTTGTGGGGTTCGTCATCGTCCTGGCTTGGTGTGTCGAGCCCTTGTGTTCGGCGTTGAGTTTGCCGGATTGCTTGAAGACCCAACAATCTCTGTGGGTATGGTCTGCAGGCTTCCCGGGAGTACTGTGGATTTGACATATCTTGTCCAAGATTTTTTTCAGGTTAGATAGCTCATCCCTGTTATCCTTGAGGGGCAGCTTTTTCTGATTCTGCCGAGAGCTTTTGAATCCGGCATTGACTGCCGTGCTCTTCGGGCTGTTTCCCTTGGTCCGGCGCTGGTCCTTGCTGCGTCGCGGTTTCCCGTTTCCATCCCTAACTTCGGATGTACTTGGGTCGCTGGTACTGCATCTTGCCAACCAGCTATCCTCTCCTGCGCAAAAGCGGGTCATGAGGCTTGTTAATGCGGCGATTGTTCTTGGCTTTTCTTGGCCGAGGTGTCTGGCGAGCCATTCGTCTCGAGCGCTGTGTTTGAAAGCTGCTAAGGCTTCGGCGTCCGGACAGTCGAATATCTGGTTCTTTTTAGCAAGAAATCTGTTCCAGAGTTTCCGGGCTGACTCTCCGGGTTGTTGAGTTATATGACTTAAATCATCTGCATCCGGAGGTCGGACATAGGTCCCTTGAAAATTTGCCCGAAAAGCATCCTCGAGCACTTCCCAACTTCCAACGGTGTTTTCGGGAAGGCTTTTAAGCCAATGCCGGTCTGGCCCTTTGAGCTTGAGGGGTAAGTATTTTTTGGCGTGGAGATCATTTCCTCTAGCCATGTGTATGTGGAGGATGTAATCCTCAATCCAGACTCCAGGGTCTGTTGTTCTGTCTTATGCCTCTATGCTTACGGGCTTGAATCCCGCTGGAAATTCATGATCCAGCACCTCATCGGTGAAACATAGGGGGTGTGCGGCACCCCTATATTTGGGTGTACCGTGATGTTCGGATACTTGATGCGTTGCATTGCTTACTAGAGCTTGCTTTCTTGGCCCGTAGATAGATCTAGCTGGGCCATTGATGCGGAGCATCCTACGGTCATCACCATGTCGAGAGTCCGTTTGGCAAGTGACATGTGTGACCTCTACTTCTCATACATAAAGGTGAATCTTCTCCTTTACACGTGTTCACTTGACCCCTTCGAGGATGGTATACTACTTGACACTCCACTCGTGTGCATGCATAGGTATTGCCGGGGCTTCACGGACGACGAGGAGGAGTGCAAGCGCCAAGGAACACCTACACCATCCGCGAGGGAAGCCTGGAAACGTAGACATAAGAAGAAGAGTTGTCAAAGAAGCTCCAGCCACCGGACGACCGGTTGGGTCCGGACGTCCGGCGCCTGAAGATCCACCGGACGACCGGCCCGGACCGGACGACCGGCGATCACGCACCCGAGCCAAATGAGCGGACGTCCGACGCCGGCGGATGACCGACGACCGGACAACCGGCCCCCTCCGAAAATCCGGAACTCCTGTGTCTAAGCCAAATCGAGCGGACGTCCGAAGTCTTCCGGACGTCCGACGCCCACCGGACGTCCGACCCCTGATTGTGTCCAGTTGCGGGCTGAGTCCCACGTACCCCTTCACTTCACCCCCCATTTGCACTAAGACTATAAATAGACCACCTCCCCCTCCTTTCTAGGGTTAGCAAAGTAATAGCTCATTTGTATGTGAGCTTTGCTCTAACCTTCCTCTACTCTTGAGAGAGAGAGAGAGACCACTACTCCATTGGAGGCCAAGACCTCCATCTAGGAGAAGATCCTGCGGGATATATCATCAAGACCCCCTCTTGGGTGGCCCCCTTCAAGACCTCCTCACGGAGATGAACTCTACCTTGTATCTTTCCCTTTGTTGTTCATGTACCTTGTGATCTTGTGTGTTTGATTGTCTAGTGGATGTGTGATTGGACTTGTTCTTGAGTGTTTCCCCTTGTGATTTCTCCCCGTTCTTCCCCGTGTTCTTCGTGCTCTTCGAGGGATCCCACTCCAAACGTGAAAGATCGACCTACACCGGGTTAGCCCCGCATCATATGGTATCATGAGCCGCGTTGATCACGTTTATGGAGCCCCTACCCTTTGTTTTCTAGCTTAATTTTGTTGATTTCGTCCTAAATCCGAAAATTCCCACCAAAAATAGCCCCAAATTTTTTTTTGTAATTTGTTGGTGAGATGAAGTTTTATTGATTTTGATCCATGAATTTGCTTGGTTTCGAGTGGATCTAGCATCTCCCCAAGTTTCCCCACTTTGCATCCACAAAATCTCCTCAATTTTGACCCCAAAATCCCAAAATTCCGCCCAAAATCGCGCCCCCGAAATCGCATCTCGCGTTGACCCCGACCCACCGGACGACCGACGATTTACGGACGTCCGGACCCCCACGAAGCACCGGACATCCGACCTTTTCCGGATGACCGGAACCCCTAACCCGAGCCAAATTTATGGATTTCCTACTTTTCCGGACGTCCGACGCCCCGGACATCCGACCTTTTCCGGACGTCCGTAACCTGTAGATTCCCACTTCGGCTGATTTTTGTTTTGTCCATAACTAATTCATCCGAACTCCGATTTTGACGTTCTTTAGCTCGTTTTGAAGCTATTGACATCCCCCTTCCCAAAAAAATACCACCAACATCATTTGACTCCATCATATTTTGTGGAACTTTGGCATCTTTGCCTAGGGCTTCCACCATATCCTTCGCTACTCCACCACCGACTTCCGCAACCTAACCAATTTTGTTCCCCATAGCATTTGAGGTTGTTTGAGTTGTGGCTTGTGTCTCCTAAGGTTTTTCGGCTACTTAGGGACGGCAACTTCAACTCCGACACGTGTATAGCCCATCATTCCACTTCCGCATCGCCAAGTGCAAACCACCACCGCTTTTCCACTCCCACCATTTGACATTTGTCATTTGAGATTTTGAGTTCGCGATTTTTCCGTTTCCTAAGGTGTTTCGGCTACTTAGGGACGAGTTTCCATCATCTTGGTATCTACATCAAGAACACCGCCACTCATCATCGCATAGGACGGTAACCTCGACGACACCATTGTATATTCCCTTGCAATTGCATTGTTAACCCCTAGCCCATTTTGCGTCACTTGCCTATCGACACTAGCCATTTGAGTATTGCCGGGCCATGCTACTTGTGCACATTAGTGATCTACACCATCCATTGCATACATACCATATCATATCGGTATCATATCATCCACTGTGTCACAATATCGTTCGCGCATATACACAATAGCTATCTTGGTTTGTGCATTGTGCAAAAGTGGCCATAGAAAAAAAAAGAAAGAATAAGCTTTTAAGCAAAGAAAGAGCACAAAGAAGCTTGTAAGCAATAGCCATAGCATCAAAATATATCATATGGTATCATACTTGATCATCTTGGATCATTGTGTGAGAAACACCGGGAACCATACATACATAGCATACTTGGGATAGAAAGTTTATCCATTTTGCATCTTATAGGTTGTGCACAAGTGTCGTATCCGCCTATTGAGCAATCGTGCTAGCGTCTCTCTTGAGTTGTGCAACACGAGCGTTTTCCGTGGATTCCACATTTTGTGCTCATTCCTTGGTTGCACAACCCCATTTATCTATCCGTGTGTGTGTGTTTCCGTGTGCCACATATTGATATTGGTCTACTTGTTTCTCTTGCGATTTTGTGAATCTCTTTCAACATTATTGACTCTTGCTAACATTTTGCATCAAATTTTTGTGCCACTATCCTCACCGAGCTCTACCATAATCTTTACTTGATAGGTGTGAGTGAACAAGTCCGGTACCAATTCCACTATTCTTTCATCTCACATTGAGTGAAACAGGATACATCCTCAACTTTGGGAAAAGGTAACTTGGTATTGTTTATCTCACTTCCTACTCACCTCTACTCGAGTCTTGTGATGGATAGGCAAGGCATTTCACCCTCGGTCTACAACAACAACGACGAGTTCGATGCCACGAACAACAACTCCGACGCCAAGATGCAAGCTCAAATGGAGGAGATCAAAGCCCTCATCAAGTCCTACAAGCGATCTTCCTCATCTTCGAGAAAACGCTCAAGAGCACATGATTCCAAGCTACCATCTCCGGCAAGATCACATCGGCATCGACACCATAACCACCGACAAGAACGTGAAGGTCATGAGCTCAACACCAACAACCGCTCAACGACTTCACCATCTCCCTTGGCATCTTCGCCAAGCGACTTCAAGGCATCTTCGCCTACGGACATACGACATCTTCGCCAACAAGCACCCCAAGACTACGCTCAAGAGAAGCTCCCCAAGCTCAAGTCCGCGACTTCCACGAGCTACTACGACCTCGACACTGACCACAAGATTCCTTTCTATGGGACTCAAGAACCCGAGGAGTACCTCGATTGGGAGCGTTTGATGGACGACTACCTCAAGCTACATCAAGTTCGTCCCGAAGATCAAGTGATGTGCGCCACAAGAAACTTCCACGACTACGCCTCGTCTTGGTGGCTTCACACACCTTCGGAGTACTACGACATGAGTTGGCCCAAGACGAAGAGAGTTTTGCGGTGAGAGTTTGTGCCTCCAACCTACACGGAACAACTTCTTCGCCAATTGGAGAACACCATCCAAGGATCCAAGTCCATCGACGCGTACTTCAAGGAGATGAATATTGCCTTGCGACGAGCCGGCGTGGACGACCCTATTTCGATGAAGTTCCACTTCATGATGGGATTGAACAACGACATCTCCAAGACTATCTTCCTCGAAAACTACAAGTCCATCGACGAATACTACATTGGTGCTCTCAAGGCGGAACAAGAACTCATGAAGGCCAAGGCTTCTCCACCCCAAGCACACTTCGCGGCGACCAAGCTCTACGACAAGCATGAGGCTAGTACCACCATGATGTCCAAGCCCGACAAGCTCCAAGATGATGCTCCCAAGTGCGACTTCACCGCCATCCCTCTTTGTGGCATTGATGGTGCCGAGTCTACCTTGACTCTTTTTCAAGATGGTGCGGCGACAAGTACGACTACGGAGACCTTGAAGGACCAAGCTTTGGAGGTGAGCGACAAGGTGGCGAGAAAGGATGATGCTTCCATCTTAGGAGGCGAGAGTGATGTTGTGCCATCTTCAACCTTCATCCACGACGACGATGACAAGATGATCGAGCATGGGATTTTCCCTTCGGTCATGGAGGAGAGTGATGTTGTGCCATCTTCGGCCTTCATCCATGGCGATGGCCATGAGATGGTTGAGTATTTCACCTCGACCACGGCGACATATGATGACTTGAGTGACTTGTGCCACCATATTGAGAGTGAGAGTGCCTTCACCACTAGCCCTATATATGATGTGTTGCCACAAAATCCCATGTGAGGAGAGCCACAACCACCACTTGAGTGAGATGCGTGACTCCACCATATGTGACATTGAGTGCACCTACTTTGAGGGAGCGAGTGAACCACCACATAGAGAGAGTGAGATAGTTGATAGGTCATGTGAGGCCACTTTCAACACTAACAACTTGACCACTACCTCTATTGTGTCTTCTCATTTGGTGCTAGGTCCCATTTATGATGACGCGCCGATCCTCGACGACTTCGTCCTCCCTTTGGACAACACGATGGCCATGGTGGACTATGATGCACCCCCGACATGGTTCCATAAAGATGAATATGACCACCATTTGGTCTTTCCCGCCTCACCTACACCACTTGAGTGGAATGACAAAGGTAACAAAGGTGACGGTGATGCTCTTGTCCCATTAGTGGACTATTTTGACATTGATTGCTTGCATGATGTTGATCACCCTATTGACATGCTTCATTCTAGTATGATTTCCCCATGTGATGATTTGCCCATTTATGATGAATATGATGATTCTCATGTGGAGTCTATTAGTTGTGGTGCCATGTTACATAGGATTTCTTGTGACAATTCTTTAGGTCACATCATGTTTGCTAATCCACTTGACTTGTCATATGCTATGCATGAGATCCATCATATGTCTTATTTGCAATCTCTTCATAGTGACTATGCATATGCCATTAAAATAATCCCAATTTGCACATATGGCATAGATGACAAGCCCATGGTTATTGGCATTTGTTTTTCTTGTGATGATATTGATATGCTCCCTTTGCATCATTTATCTCATATGCCATGCCATGCCCACCTAGCTTCGGATATGCATTGTTTTGGATGTTGTCCATTTTCTCCATGTGATGTTTCCAATGTTGTTCATGAGGATACCCCCATAGTTTCCTCATACATTTTAGTAGATTTTGAATCATCCCATTCATTGCACGATCCCAATACTTGTGTGCACAATATGATTCCCATGAATGAAAATGCTATTGATGCGCCAGATACTTGTATGCTAAATTTGCATCCCCATCGTGTCATACACAATAACTATTCTTTCATGATGGATGACATGTTCTTATACCATGCATCAAATTTCTTTGAGCATTTCTTATCTTGTGCTAACTCACACGTGCACATACACATCATGATGGATGATGTGTACATTTACCACGCCAAGACAATTTCTTTTGGTTTGTGTCTCTTTTGTGTAGGTACCCATGAATACTTGTCGACCTCGCAATCCCACGAGTTGACAAAACGAGCTCTAGAGAGCAACGATGATTTGGGATCCCATGGATTGCCTTTCCCACCGCTCTCTTCACGCGAAGTCTTCGCGCATCTCTTCTACATGTCCCTCACTTGGCTATGGGTTGTTGTCCATTACATATTATATGCCCATCTTGCCATGTTCACTTTGCATGATATGCCCATTCCTATACCTTTTCCATGCATTTGTGACCCATGCTTTGCATTACACATGATGATTGATTCTAGTACTTGTATGTGTATTTGCATGCTTGGTGGAGATATTGCTTGTTCTTGCCATGTTCCTTTTGCGCACCATTCCTATGATGATACTTCCATCTTGCTTTGTGTTCGTGCTTGCGATATGTCATGTGCAATCCCTATGCCTATTATTTTCTCACATGACATGATTGCCATGATTTATTCTAGTGTGTTGCATCTTCGCTCCACTAATTTGCACGACTTGATTACTATGCTTGCTTATGTTGCATCACCAATGACTCATACTTGCTCATTTCATGCGGTTGATGACAACCATCTACATGCTTTGCACATGATTGTTATTGCTTCTTGTCACATATCTCCATATGTTGCCTCTCTCATTCTAGATTTGCCATGTATTGAGTGCAACCATGCTATTCGTCTTGCTCATGAGTTTGCCCCCATAGCATTCTCACATATGTTTGGAGATTTTGACATATTACATGTGAAGCATGCTTGTCTTACTTCTTTGCACCATATACCTAGTGCCATGAATATCACCATTGTTGCATCATATTATTCATGCACTTGTGCTTCTACTGGTTATGTGCAAAAGATGAGAACCATCATGATGGAGGATGTGTTCCTCTACCATGCGCATACGTTCTTTGTTTGTTTTGTGCATGTGTAGGATACTTGGACTTTGTGTCGACTTCCACTTCACGTGAGTTGACCATTCGAGCTCTTGAGAGCGAGCCTCATACATTCTACCACGAATTGCTTCTACACTGCATTTGCTTCCACTTCGGCATTGTGAAGAATGCACAAGGATATGCCTTCAAGGTGACATCTTTCTTGAGCATGGATATTGCGGATCATACTACTTGTGTTGCTTGCCCCATGAGACTTATTGTTCATCTTGGACCACTTGATTGCACACAAGTTAGAGATCTTGCTTCGACTTGTCATTTTCACCATTCAATGCATCTTGGACCACTTGATTGCACACAAGTTAGAGATCTTGCTTCGACTTGTTTCCATGATGACCTTGATTTTGCTCAATTCATATGCTTACATTCCATGTCACAATCCTTTGTCACACCCTATGCTATGCTTGATGACAACACTTGTTTGGTGAATCACCTCTTGAATGCTTGGTTTTGCACTAACGCTAACCACATTTGTTTTTCCAAGTGTTTGTTCTATTTGCTCCTTTTGAAGGAATCACAAGATGGTGCGACATTGGAGAGTGCTTATTTCGAGCTTCAAGATGATGAGTGTTTGGTGATCGACCTCTTCGACACGGCACCGCCATCTCTTTCCCATGGTGATTTGGTTTTCGATCCGAGGTCGGGTCTTTTCCAAGGGGGAGGGGATGATGCGGAGCATCCTACGGTCATCACCATGTCGAGATTCCGTTTGGCAAGTGACACCTGCGACCTCTACTTCTCATACATAAAGGTGAATCTTCTCCTTTACACGTGTTCACTTGACCCCTTCGACGATGGTATACTACTTGACACTCCACTCGTGTGCATTCATAGGTATTGCCGGAGCTTCATGGACGACGAGGAGGAGTGCAAGCGCCAAGGAACACCTACACCATCCGCGAGGGAAGCCTGGAAACGTAGACGCAAGAAGAAGAGTTGTCAAAGAAGCTCCAGCCACAGGGCGACCGGTTGGGTCCGGACGTCCGGCGCCTGAAGATCCACCGGACGACCGGCCCGGACCGGACGACCGGCGATCACGCACCCGAGCCAAATGAGCGGACGTCCGACGCCAGCGGACGACCGACGACCAGACGACCGGCCCCCTCCGAAAATCCGGCACTCCTGTGTCCGAGCCAAATCGAGCGGACGTCCGACGTCTTCCGGACGTCCGACGCCCATCGGACGTCCGACCCCTGACTGTGTCCAGTTGTGGGCTGAGTCCCACGTACCCCTTCACTTCACCCCCCATTTGCACTAAGACTATAAATAGACCACCTCCCCCTCCTTTCTAGGGTTAGCAAAGTAATAGCTCATTTGTATGTGAACTTTGCTCCTACCTTCCTCTACTCTTGAGAGAGAGAGAGAGACCACTACTCCATTGGAGGCCAAGACCTCCATCTAGGAGAAGATCCTGCGGGATATATCATCAAGACCCCCTCTTGGGCGGCCCCTTCAAGACCTCCTCACGGAGATGAACTCTACCTTGTATCTTTCCCTTTGTTGTTCATGTACCTTGTGATCTTGTGTGTTTGATTGTCTAGTGGATGTGTGATTGGACTTGTTCTTGAGTGTTTCCCCTTGTGATTTCTCCCTGTTCTTCCCCGTGTTCTTCGTGCTCTTCGAGGGATCCCACTCCAAACGTGAAAGATCGACCTACACCGGGTTAGCCCCGCATCAGCCATCTTTTTGATGCGAATCCTTGCGCAGATCGTGTGCCGGCTTGTGTGCGGCGCCCTTTGCCGCTCTATGTTGGCCATGGGGTTGTTCACCCGACCAGGTGGCTTCCTTATTTTTTGATTGCGGGGGCTCTATCGGGGATATACCCCACGGTGTAAACCGGCCGGAAGTTAACCCGGCCGGACTTGGCGGTTTATTTGAGGTCCCGCTGGCACTTGGCGATATTCATCTGGTGACCCGCCCAGACTGCAATTTACCAAAGAACCCGCCAGACGTTGTAACTCACCGGTGACCCGCGACGGGTCGAGGAGCGACAAGACCGGTGGTCTGCCCGCGGTTCATGAAGGCCGGTTCAACTATTGTGGGCCGGTTTAAGAGGAAAGGCATAAGGAATATTTGTCTTACAAGGAGTTAAGACCTGGACTTGTATCCGGTTTGTATTAGAGATAGACTAGTCCTAATCCTAATAGGACTCCACATGTAACCCGCCCCTTCAACTTATATAAGGAGGGGCAGGGCTCCCCAAAGAGGGAGAGGCTACAAGCAAGAAGAAAAAATCTTAGGGCTAGACACAAAGAGGAGAGCCGGTTCACGGCGACTCCCTCGTGATGATAATGAGACCTAGCCTCAAACAGCATGTAGGGTTTTTAGCGGATGATGTTTCCCGGGGCCCGAAGCTGTCTAAATCCCTGTCTTGTGTTGCGTCTCTCGATTCCGCTCAACCCCTCTCAAGCTACCACATAGATGCGTTGGCCTCGTGACTTAGTCCTGACACTAAGGACATCTGCCGTGGCAAATCTACGACAGGCTCTAAGGCCTCCTCCTCAAATTCCGGCAGTAATTTTCGCTTCGGGTAGCTCTTTGTGAGGCGACTGTCACCGTATTTGTCTGTGGTGTTGAGTACTTTGCTCCATCTAGTTCTGAGTGCATCTTCCGTTGTTTTGTGCTTGCTCTTCTGCTTTTTCAGGCTACGCGCAGTGGCGACGAGCCGTTTGTGGAGGTTCTTCTACTCCGGTAGCTTGTCCGGCGTGAGGTCGTCCGGACTGTTATCTTCGCCGGGGACGGGTTGTTTATCCAGGTTGCCCTGTTCGGACGGTTGCTCGATGGCATGTTCATCGTCCGCCGGTTCGCACTGCTCTATCGCTGGGTCTGTATGGCTGCTGTCTCTATCGAGGTGGGGTTTGGAGCGGCGCTTACGCCACCGCTTTGACTGCTTTTCAAGGGAACGGTCCCTCGTTGCGTCCCTTTGTTCCTCGTCGTCGTTTCTTTTAGGTGTGTCCACCATGTATACATCGTGAGATGGGGTGGTTGTCCAGTGCCCTATAGGCGCTGGTTCCTGTTCGTCTCCTACAACATCGTCCATACCGTCGATGTCTTCGGAGTCGAAGTCGAGCATGTTTGCTAAATCATCGACTGTGGCTATGGAGTGGGTGGTGGGTGGGCTTTAGTGACAGTGCGGCGTGCACGGTTGTGGCTCGAATCCGTCGAGGATCAAGTCTCCGCGGACGTCAGCCGTGTAGTTTAAACTTCCAAATCTGACCTGATGACCAGGGGAGTAGCTTTCGATCTGCTCGAGATGGCCAAGCGAATTGGCCCGCAGTGCAAAGCCACCGAATACGAAGATCTGTCCGGGGAGGAAAGTCTCACCCTGGACCGCGTCGTTGTTGATGATCGGAGGAGCCATCGGACCTAAAGATGACGGCACAGAGGAACTCTCAATGAGAGCACCAATGTCGGTGTCAAAACCGCGGATCTCGGTAGCGGGTCCCGAATCTGTGCGTCTAGGCGGATGGTAACAGGAGACAAGGGACACGATGTTTTTACCTGTGTTCGGTCCCTCTCGATGGAGGTAAAACCCTACTCCTGCTTGATTAATATTGATGATATGGGTAGTACAAGAGTAGATCTACCACGAGATCAGAGAGGCTAAACCCTAGAAGCTAGCCTATGTATGATTGTTGTTCGTCCTACGGACTAAAACCCTTCGGTTTATATAGACACCTGAGGGGGTTAGGGTTACATAGAGTCGGTTACAAATGGGAGGAGATCTACATATCCGTATCGCCAAGCTTGCCTTCCACGCCAAGGAAAGTCCAATCCGGACACGGGACGAAGTCTTCAATCTTGTATCTTCGTAGTCCAGGAGTCCGGGCAAAGGTTATAGTCCGGCCGTCCGGACACCCCCTAATCCAGGACTCCCTCAGGTAGGTTCATAAATTCGTCCAAGCGCGCCTTCTACTCGACCGAAATGACATGTTCCAAATAATTCATAAACCATGGTCGGCAAAACACCCTCTCCTCTCCCGAAATAGCTCGTGCCCACTATTTCAAAACACGCTCTCCTTGCCCGAAATCGCTTGCGCCCACTATATTTCAAGACATGCCCTCCTCGCCGGAAATTGCTTGCGCCCACTATATTTCAAAACACGCCCTCCTTGCCCGAAATCACTCGCGCCCACTATTTGGGAGAAGCAAATCACCTTCTCCCCGGAAGCTCCCTTCTCCCGAGCCGCGAAACCTCAGCCCCTCCTCCATGGCAACCCCACCGCACCAAATTCACAGCTTCCCTCCTCCCTAATCCCGGAGAAGCTATCCATTTGTCGTCTTGCACTAGGCCGTGTGCCTCTTACTCCGTGCTGCCGGAGCTGCCTCGACGACGGCTGCGTGAACCGTACCAGAGCCGATTCACCCCCGCCATTGTTCACGACGCCAAAGCGGCTCCAACTTTGGATCCGCCCAAAGCCCCGGCGCTGCTTCCCCGTAGCCATCAACCATCGCGACATCTCTGCTTCCCTGCTGCCGGTAGCCACCGCAATCGCGTCGGCCTCACCGACTCGGCAGCTGGAGCTGCCTCCTTCACCGGGCCACTAGATAGGTCGCACCCTCATCTCAAATAACTTTATTTAGGCGTCATTTGTCTGATTTTTTTATTCTGGGCCAATCAATTCCCAATGGGAAGCAGCACCCCTCAAACTGTCGTAGCTCCTAGGCTGCGGGTTGTGTCGGTGTTCTGGGAATGGGGGTCCCCAGACTTGCCTGCCTGCGGCCCACGGCGTGGCTGTGCTAGCGGGCCTGTACGACCCATCTTCATTGACAAGGCAATCAAGACCCTCGCGAGGCGGACGACGCAAGACCTCCTCAGGAGTGGCCTAGTCAGGCAGGCTCGCGAGGAGCAGAGATATCAAGGCGGAGCAAACCTCACGAGTCTCTCGTGATGTGAGCCATGACGATCGACACCAGGCGGGCGCCAGCGCATGCAGCGTCCTTGTTCCCTCTTTGGTGCTAAGGAAGCAGGCGCAGGCCTTATCCCAAATCGTTTTTATTTTCGATGCCCCATGTCCTGAGACACAGTTGCTATTGGCACGTCTTATCAAAGCAGATATCGTGTCCCCTTATCGCGGGATTCTCATCAATGCGGGCATGGGTAACCCAACCGTGCCATTTACACAACCCTTGGGAATAGGAGAATCTTAAGGCGAGTGAGGATGCGTTTAATATTTGTTGCCTTTATAAGGGGATAAGGTTTCCCACTCCCTCTTCTCACGCTCTCTCCCAGTCTCCGCCTTTCCAATCTCGAGCTCTAGCGCCCAAGTTCTCATCTCCTTTCCACTCAAGGAACCATGTCCGGATCCAGTGGTCAGGGCAAGTGGATGATCTCCTCCGTCAAGGAGGAGGACATTACTGAGCTTCGGGCGGCCGGATATTTGGCGAAGGAGATCGACCACCGTCTGTCGGCCGAGGGACAAGTCGTCCCTATGCCGAAGCCCACCGAGAGGGTAGTGTTCATCCCCCATTTATTCTGCGGGCTAGGGTTTCCAATCCACCCTTTCGTCCGCGGGGTGATGTATTATTATGGGATAGATTTCCATGATCTGTCCCCGAATTCGTTCCTCAACATATCGGTTTTTATCGTCGTGTGCGAGGCCTTCCTCCGCATCCAACCCCACTTCGGGTCGTGGCTCAAAGTCTTCAACGTGAAGCCGAAGGTGGTGGATGGCCAGCATGCGGAATGCGCAGGAGCCACGGTGAGCAAGCTGTCCAATGTCTCCTGGCCCAAGGGCACTTTTGTGGACACAGTAAAGGAATGGCAGAAGCAATGGTTTTAGATCACGAAACCTCGCGGCACCACCTGGGCCGCAGCTGCCGAATTATGCTCCGGCGCTCCTATGCGACTCACCTCCTGGGTCGAGAAGAGTCCGGACTGGTGTTCACCTGACGAGCTGATAGCGCTGCAGACGCGCGTTCAAAGCATGGTGACCAAGAATGTCAAGCTCGCAGATGTAATCCAGGTGATGTTAGTTCGCCGGATTCTTTCGTGCCAGCGCCGAAGCAGCCCCCTGTGGGAGTTCAATTCGAAGAAGCACCAGACCTTGGTAAGGCTCTTCGAGACTACTCACGAAGGCGCCTGGAAGTTGCATTTTAAGGGCAACGAGAAGCCACTGGCCACGGATTCAGACCGTGGTCACGATTGTAAACTCCCTGCAAGCGAGGTATGCTATCTTTGATGTACCCCCAACTTAATTATTTTGAGTATGATGTGTGAGATTTTATTACTGCTTTTTCAGGACTGGATGGAGAGGGCGAAGCGGATCCAATGTCTGGCCCCGCTACCTGAAGAACCAGTCATCCCGCGTCTAGCGAAGATGCTGGTGCCGGCGCCATATAAGGCGCCAGAGAAGAAGGCCAAGAAGAAGTCAAAGGGGGCCAAGAGTGGCCTCCGTCGCAAGGGCACTTCGGACGTGACGTCCGAAGACGATGAAGCTCATTTCCTCTGTCCCTGAGGACAATGACAAGGAAGAGGAGGAGGAGGAAGAAAACAACCCTCCCTCTGAGGAGAGGAAGAAGAAGAGGGCGGCTTCGGCGCATCTAGAGGCGGAAACGCCCAAGAAGGGGAAGGGCGTCCTGGCGGTCAACACCGCGTGGGATGTTGATAGCAGTCCGGAACGACGCCCCTATGCTAAGCCCCAGGCCGCATCGTAAGTGACATGGCTCGCTTGTGCGCACATCTGGCCCTTTCTCTCCATTATCTTGACATAGTTAACTGTACTATTGTAGTCCGGCCCGCGACCTAATCCGACGATCCTCGTCCGGAGGTTCATTGGCTCCGTCGGAGATGGCGAGCATGTCGCCACCGCCTGCTTATTCCCCCGGGGCCAGGGATGACATCGAAGTGTTGTCCCGGAGGACCGCTCAGAAGGGAGGAGCCCAGGACGTTGTCCGGGAGGCGCCTCAAGGCAAGACCTCCACTGCCGGACACATGGGGGAGCCGGTCCCCATGTTGACTGGCGAACAGGGCCGCATTAAGTTTGGCCCTTAGCCGAATACGATTCCGGAGACCCATATGGCTCCGAAGTTGGACGAGTAGCCGCCTTTGAAGGAGGGGGTGCGCCGTTTCCGCCGGTGGTCCCTGTCCATCCAATGATGCCGGATAACCTGATGGAGGCGCTACGAGGTGCCTCCGTTATGGACGAGCACCGTGTCCTTATGGGCGTGGTGATCGAGAAGGTTCAGTCTGCCAAGAGTGGAATGAACGAAGCTTGCAAAGAACCTCGCTGATGTGTTTCAAGGTAAGTGACATGTAAAGAGAAAACCCCATGTAGTCAAGAGTCTCGAGACACTGTCCGTGTTCAAGCGAGAAGAACCGGACAGAGGATCAATCTTCTATTGTAGGAGACTAACGTAATATGTATGCATAAGCAGGCGTCGCTATTGGCCGCAACCTCGCATGCTGCTGATATCTCTGAACTGAAGTAGAGGCTGGAGCAGACCGAGAACGAGCTCGGCGAGGTTAAAATTCGGCTTCAGGAGAAGCAAGGTGGGTAACAACTTGCTGTTTGTTCGGAAAGCATAGGCGATGTATATTGACTATAGTGTCGTAATGGTAGGAGCGGCGACCAAGGTCGAGGCCCTGAGGAAGGCCTTGGGCGAGGCCGAGGAGAAGGTTGTCCAGCAGCAGGCCGCTCGTAAGAAGCTCAAGGCCCGGGTCAAAGAAGTCCAGCAAGAGCTCCAAGATGTGGTGAAAAAATGTGAGGCCTTGGAGAATGATGCGTCGGCTCAAGGAGGCCGAACTCACCAAGGCTCGTCAGAGCACGGAGACCGCATGCATGAGGTTTGTGCCGCCTCCGTGATATCCAGGAGGCCAAGAAAATCACGGTGGGTAAGACATTTAAGATGGAAAGAAAGTATGCAGAGAAGCGGTACCTTTTACTAACCCGGGTTTGGAGTTCCCCAGGGGCTTTTGCGGATTTACCCCGCAGTGCATCGGATGCCGTGGAGTTATATGGAGCCGAAGGAGGGGGTTCGACGGAAAAGCTCTTCTGGTCGCAATATGCGGCGCCGGAACTTCCCGTGTACTTCACCGATCAGCTGAAACAGATGATGGAGCTGCATAGGGTTGCCGAACTAGCCATGAAGGATTTGATAATCCGACTATGGCCAGCCAAAGCTATGCCTGGCAGCTACTTCAGACTCGTCAAGCGCTCTGCCTGTATTGAAGGTGCCCGCATGGCCTTCGCCCGTTGCAAGATGTGCTGGGCGAAGATGAACGTCGTTGAAGTGGTCAGAGGGCTGCCGGAGGGCAAGGAGCACCGCACACCCGAGCGGTATTTTGTGGATGTCATAGAAGGGTCTCGACTTGTAGCGGCTGAGTGCGGGCTAGACATTATTTTCGAATGAAAACATTTGTGTAGCCTTTGCCTTGTATTATGAAAACAAAGCCTGTTTTGTAATGTAATTTGGTTAAGCTTTGAATTGTTTCCTCCTGTGCGGCTGTGTTGTATGTAATCCGAGGGTTGGCCAGTCGTCGGCTTCTGCCCTCACGTAGGTAGTACAGAGGTGTTCGGGATGGAATCTAAACAATCTTGACCCAATTATGTGGTCCTTGAAGGAGCGCAACGAACAAGGAAATTAGACTATACAGCTTAAATGCCCTCACTTAGCCATAGGAGTTTTATAATAAAGCATGGGCGCAGCCCCTGGTTCAAGCCAGGGTGCTGTCAGCATCTGATCGGGAAGTGCTGATCCTTCGCATAATGCGGAAAAAATCCCCAACAATTTTGTAACACTGGAATAGCTGACCGGCTCTAGCCATATCATGACAGTCAGTTTTCGGCTTTCTCTACTGAGGTGCTCATCCGGTCAAGGCCAGGGCAGAATTGCAGTAGTTCTCCCTTTACTACCCTAGCCGATAGACCAGAACGTTGGGTAGCAAGCCAACTATTGACCAAAGACATGATTCGGAGCCAATGCATATAATGCTAAATTCAGGGTGCCGAACTTATATATAAGAAGTGTTTGGACTTTGCTGCCGTATTGTGGGGCGATGAGTAGCCCCTGGCGAATATGAAACATACAAAAGAGTACCGATGCAGCCGATAAGCAGATCGAAATAAAATGAAGTAAGAAGCAAAAACCAGAGAAACTGGGCCACACACTATTTTTATTATAACAGGATGGACACATCAAGGCGTATCTTGTACAGATGGTGCGATAAGTATCCAGGCTATTTAACATGCCGGGGTCAACAGGGCGCAGCGTGCGGGTCTTGACAAAATAAGTGTAAATACCGTCAAGAAGAACGTATAGAGGTCATGCTACACACCTATGCTGCTTGCCTCTGTTGTATGCCAATCCTTCGAAATGGTGATCAAGCCCACGGAAAAGGGAACCTGAAACAAGAAGAAAAATTGGAAGTATGTGTGTCCAGGATCGGTCTAGCCGAATTGTAGATCCCGGGTTAGCTTGTGCCTCCATCGATGTCCATGGGATTTCGAGTGCGTATTTATGTGCACGTGGTGCGAATGCCACTACTTCATCAGGACTGGGACGGAGGCCGAATTGCTAATCGAGCTCTTGACGAGCCGCGTTGTCCTGCTACAGTGTAGTACGGAACCTCTTAATGACGTCCACGGGCTCGACAGCCGTACCATGATGCTGCTTGAGAAGGCCGCTCTGTACCTCTGATGCTAGGGCGGCGGTGTGCTCCTCTATTCGGAGGGAGCGTTCCGTATTGCCATTGACTGTTATGACGCCGCGTGCACCGGGCATCTTGAGCTTGAGATAAGCATATTGTGGCACTGCGCTGAATCTAGCAAACGCGGTTCGTCCGAGCAGTGCGTGCGGAATGGGATGAAATCGAAGATTAACTCTTTGCTTTGGAAGTTGTCCGGAGAACCGAAGACCACCTCTAGCGTGATTGAGCTCGTGCAGCGGGCTTCTATGCCTGGTATGACTCCTTTAAAGGTAGTCTTTGTTGGTTTGATTTGTGAGGGGTTAATGCCCATCTTCCGCACTGTGTCCTGGTAGAGCAGGTTGAGGCTAGTACCATCGTCCATCAGGACTGGTGTTAGGGGAAACCTGTCAATAATTGGGTCAGGAACTAGTGCGGCTGAACCGCCGTGGAGGATACTAGTTGAGTGGTCTCGACGGTCGAAGGTGATCAGGAATGATGACCACAGATTGAATTTGGGGGCGACTGGCTCTACCGCATAGACGTCCCTAAGTGCTCGCTTGCGCTCCTATTTGGGGATGTGCACGGCGTATATCATGTTCACCGTTTTGACTTGAGGGGGAAATTTCTTTTGTCCCCCGGTGTTCGGCTGCCGAGGCTCTTCATCCTCATCCTCACTTTGTGATCCCTTTTCTTTGTTTTCGGCATTTAACTTGTCAGCCTGTTTGAAGACTATCGGTGTCAAAACCGGTGGATCTCGGGTAGGGGGTCCCGAACTATGCGTCTAGGCGGATGGTAACAGGAGACATGGGACACGATGTTTTTACCCAGGTTCGGGCCCTCTCGATGGAGGTAATACCCTACTCCTGCTTGATTAATATTGATGATATGGGTAGTACAAGAGTAGATCTACCACGAGATCAAGGAGGCTAAACCCTAGAAGCTAGCCTATGGTATGATTGTTGTTCGTCCTACGGACTAAAACCCTCCGATTTATATAGACACCGGATAGCTTAGGGTTACATAGAGTCAGTTACAATGGTAGGAGATCTACATATCCGTATCGCCAAGCTTGCCTTCCACACCAAGGAAAGTCCCATCCGGACACGGGACGAAGTCTTCAATCTTGTATCTTCATAGTCTTGGAGTCCGGCCGTGATAATAGTTCGGCTATCCGGACACCCCCTAGTCCAGGACTCCTCAAGAGTCTCTCGAACCAAACTTCAATGACGACGAGTCCGGCCAAGATATTGTCTTCGGCATTGCAAGGCGGGTTCTTCTCCAAATTCCATATACTTGTCGAATAGTGTCCGCTTCCGATAAATGCTGCGCCTCGGCTTCTACGCCCAATAATGGCCATCTTCCACGTGTTTGAATGAATGCTAAAAGCCAGGGCATTTTTACAATTACCCCCTAGTCAGCAAATGAGCCGCCTATAAAAGGGCAAGGATCTAGATCTGAGTCACACCATCCCCCTTTGCGAGCTTTCATCGAGCGCCTCGACAAAAGCCCATTCCATCGTGGACGATGACGCTGCTCCTCTTCTCGCGCTCCCAGCCCTCACCCAGAAATTGGGAGAGATGCTCACCCCGCATAGCGAGCTAGTTATACTCAAGCCAAGGGATTTCTTCCCCGGCCTTCATGGTCCCCGTTCGAGCCGGACTTGCCACCTACAAGGGCGGAAAGCAAGCGGAGAGCGTCCCCGATCCCTCTAAAGGAGAGCGGGTATGCTTCGTCTCTTATCTAGTAAGAGGACTCGGATTTCCGATCCATCCGTTTCTCCGCGGGCTCCCAGAGTTCTACGGCCTCTAGTTGCACCATCTTACTCCTGCCTCCATCTTGCACATCGCGGGCTTCGTGGCCCTTTGCGAACAGCTCTTGGGCGTCGAGGCTCATTTCGGGCTGTGGAAGAGAATATTCTGCCTAGTACCCCGTTCTCATGAGGGGTCAATATATCAAGTGGGTGGAACCGAACTATGGCGCATCGACGAGACCGGATACCTATCCGGAACCCCAAAGAAGGCATCCGAAGACTGGCCTTCGGAATGGTTTTACATGGAGGACGTCCCGCTGCCAGATCCTGTTCGGATCGGCCTTCCGGAGTTCAGCAATGCTCCTCTGAAGAAGCGCCTAAGCCGGGCGCCCTCGGAGCCCCAAGAGAAGATGACCGATGTCCTTTATTTGATGAGCCAAATAAGGTTATCTTGGCTCATGCGGATTGACCATGACAGGAGTCATGGCAATCTGCATTATGAGGAGTGCAGCCGCTCAATACAGGGGCCACCCCATGTGGGACTTCAACGGGGAGGACGATGCCACCCGCCATGGTCAAGAAGGGCCGTGGATCGATCCACCGAACTGGTGAAGATCTTGTCTGCCATGTATAAAGGGGAGGAGGAGGATTTCCTTCGTGTCAATCCACTAAAGGAGTTTTCTTCGAATAATCCTCGAAGCTGGGTAAGCAAACATCTTTGTGACCTGTCCGATCCATGTTCCCATGGTTAAATATCTCATTTCGTGGTTTCTGCGCAGGAACTTCGCCGGACTGTGGAGAAGATACAGCCCGCCCCCACAACCCAAGGATCCGAACGGTTCCTCGATCCGACCTCCGAAGAGGATCCGGATATAAAGGTGGAGTTGATCGACGGGGTATTCCACCAACTCAGCATCGACAATGCTTTGGTTGCCATTACGGCCGATTACCCCGGAATACTTCCAGCCTCACAGGTAACTGAAACCGAGATCCCAAAACCCTAATAATGACCCATCCATGCTTATTTTTGATCATCAGATACCAATGGTGCTTCGCAGGGGTACCTTCGAGGTCGGAAGTCGAGCTGCGGCTGGCCAACAAAGGGCAAAGGCGGCCTCAAGAAAGCAAAAAGAAGTGTGGTCCGGATCGAAACTCCGCCGCAACGGTATGGCGTGCCTCCATACTCCTAGGATTGATTCCTGGAAGGCGTACTGACGCTGGTGCTCTTTTCAGGAAAAAGAGCACTCGCCGGACTGAGTCCGGAGAGGTTGCCAATCGAACCTTCACCGGCCAGGCTTCAAAGCCGGGTCCGGAGGCTCAGGCGAGCACGAGACGTGCGTCAGATGCTCCTCCGATAGAGGATGCAGACAGGTTGTCTGCCACCAGCTCCGAGGTGGAGAGCGCCTTGAATCACAGGCGCCGCCGGACCGTTCTTCGTGATGCATGTTTCTCCCAGGAGGCCTTGAATGCCTTCGATTCGGGAGATGCGCACCTCCGTGCCGCTCAAGATGGTCTAGCCAGAGCCACGGAGCAGTATGTAAAGGACATACGGGTAAGGAAATTTGACAGTTATATATGCCAAGAGTCTCGAGACTTAAAATAGTTAGAATAACTGATTTAAGGATCATTTGTTATGCAGGATCTTACAGAGAAGAATACCCGATTGTCCCAGGAGCTTGAAGAGTGCAAGGCCCAACTTGAGACCGCACTAGCCGTGACAGGGGGAGCCGCAGAGACCCCCACTGGTAATATACACTTTAAAGGATAAATAGTTTATGAAGTGCGGCGGGTGTATAAATCTGACAAAAACATTGCAGATGGCGCCGGACTGGATCCGGACAAGCAACAGCTCTTGCGCCAGCTAAAGGCCGGCGAGAGCGTGCTTACGAGGGTGCAGCAGGAGAAAAATAACCTCCAGGATGCCAACACCAAGCTGGGTGAGGAAGTCAAAGATGTTTGTGCCCAGTTGTCTGACTCCGTAAAGGAGAATCGACGGCTTCGTCGCGGCATTTTCAGTAAGTGCTTGAGCGAACTTTGAAAGAGTTCAGCGAGGAAGGCGACTCACATAAACGAGTCCGGCAGGTTGTCCTGAGGAGGAGATGCCCAATTCTTCGGATGATCTTCTTCCCGAATTGCGTCTGCCACACGAACGAGTCCGGCAGGTGATGAAAGGCATCGGCCAGGCCTTGTGGCCATCTATCTCCCTGCCCGAAAGCATTGGGGAGCTGGCAGAGCGGCTTCAAGGAGCACGCGGCGCCTGTCTATGGAAGATATCGGCCTGCCGTCAAGGCGCCAGGAGGCTGGGCCATGGTAAAGACGTGGTACACGAAGGCTGACCCAAACCACATGGCCGAGGTCGGACCTCTGGGGCCTGATGGGATGGAGATCCCTGTAATCTTAGTGTACGGCCAAGTAGAATTGGCCACCAAGTATTCCCAGCAAGATTGTAAATTAGATAGCCTATTAGATGGCATTGAGGAGGAATACAATGAGTCGAGTTGACTATGTAAAAATATGACATGAAGAAAAATTTCTTCTAGCCGGATTGTAGATCGTTTGTCATAGCGGACCTTTTCGCTTCGACCTCAGGACCCAATAGTCCGGAGTGTGTCCGAATACCTTCGTGGTTGTATAGAAACCGGGGTATGCATGGAGACCAGGCGTAGGGGTCATTATTGTTGTATCAGACAAGTGCCCAACTAGTTATGTTATATTACATGGGTAGTAAGAAACATCTTCCAGGGAGAATAGTTCCGTTAAGGGTTCCTTTTGCTGGGATGCATGCCCTAAAGTGCATGTCAAAGCTGCTATGAAAGCAGAAAATCATCTGGGGCAGATGGGTAAATAGTTAAAAATCATCTTTCAGTCCACCGACCGAATATTCCCTTAAGAACGCTAGCTTTCGGCTTCACCCAGTCTGAGGTACACATGCGGCTGTCCCGACAGTAACAATCACAGAGGTGCTCCCTTTACCACCTAGCCGGACAATCGGGAACGTAGGGGTAAGCACAGGAGCTAGGCAACCCAGCTTGGCCAAAACTTAAGTCATATTGATGCATATAATGGTGAATAAAAGGTACATGCGGAAGTTTAACGCATGTGTTGGGCATGAAGCCCGTATAAATAAGCTTCTGTTAAAGAAGCCCCCAGGTATAATGAGCGCGGACAGCGCATCAAGTGTGTGCGAAAAAAGCGCAAACGAGCCTCTAGAGGCTTCAAGAAGAAGGAGGGAGGAGAGAAATAAAAGACAGCAAAAATTGAAAATGTGGACGGAGGAAGGAGACGAACTTGGAGTCCGGCACTTAGGCGTAGAATCTTCATAGACGGGCTGCGTTCCATGGGTTCGGCTCGAGTCGGTTATCCGATGCGTTTCGCAGACGGTATGCTCCACCGGTCGTAACCAGGTCGATGATGAAGGGACCTTCCCATTTGGGCTTGAGTTTGTCCTTTTTCTTGTCCGTGAGCGAGAACTAGTTCGCCAATGTTATAAGCTTTGGCCCGTACTTCCCTGCTTTGATATCTTTGAGCCTGCTGTTGATAGAATGCGGAACGAGCTTTTGCCACGTCGCGCTCCTCCTCCAATGCGTCCAAACTGTCCTGCTGATCAAGCTCCGCTTCTCTTTCTTCATACATGCGCACGAGAGGTGAGTCATGTATTATGTCGCAGGGCAAGACTGCCTTCACTGCATACACCATGAAGAATGGTGTGAATCCGGTAGTACGATTTGGCGTGGCCCGCAGCCCCCAGAGTACGGAGTCGAGCTCCTCAACCCAGTGCGTGTTAGATTCCTTGAGGGACCGCACTAGTCTGGGATTAATGCCGCTCATGATTAGACCATTTGCCCTTTCGACTTGGCCATTGGTTTGAGGGTGATAGACTGAGGCGTAATCGAGCTTGATGCCCATGTTTTTGCACCATAATTTGACCTCATCGGCCGTGAAGTTGGTGCCATTATCAGTGATGATATTGTGGGGGACACCGTAACGGTGCACTACCCCTGATATGAAGTCTATCACTGGTCCGGATTCGGCCGTTTTAACAGGCTTGGCCTCTATCCATTTGGTGAATTTATCCA